>MU158796.1:1222566-1540615 GCA_015888305.1 Antheraea pernyi
TTTCCTGCAGGTCCTGTAGTCGCCATACAGCCGGGCTTCCTCCTCAGGGTCCCTATTGGACCTTCTGCGGCGGCTGCGCCCGTACAGCCGCCGGGCCGCGGAGCAGGCCGCACGAAGTTCCGCGATTTCGTGCGACCACCAGTACACCGCCCTCCTCTTCGGGCGGTGTACGCTCCGCGGCATCGACGCGTCACAAACCTCCGTGAGAGCATCACGGTGGCGGGCTGCGGACGCGTCGATGTCTCCGTCCGGAGGGGACATGACCCATGCCTGGACGATGGCCGCCTTCTTCGCTCGCTCCGAGTCGAGGCGGCCCATCGTCCAGCGGGGGAACCTCGCACCTGTCTGGGGGCGGGTTGTCGGCGCATCATGGGAGGTGGAGACCTCAAACCTGATATATCGGTGGTCCGATAAGGTCTCCACCTCCTCCATCGCCCTCCACCCCCGGACACGGCGTGCGACAGACGGGGAAGCAAACGATACGTCCACAATAGATCCCCCGTTCTGTCGCACGCACGCGTAAGCCGTCCCCCTGTTGAGGAGGGACAACCCATGTTGGGCTGCCCACTTCTCAAGCGCTTCGCCGCGCGGGCTCGTCGCCACCGCTCCCCACGCCCTGGATTTGGCGTTAAAGTCGCCCAGCACGATGATGGGGAGCGGTTCCAGCCGCCTCACGACCATCCCCAGCGAGTCGAGAAAGGACTCGAACTCGATGAGGGGCCGGTTCGGGGAGAAGTAGACCCCGAGGGTCGCGAGATCCCGTGAGGCGACTGCCACAAATCCGGAGCCCCTCTCCTTGACTATGAGGGGCAGTCCCCCTCCAGACAATATAGCCACGGTGCCGTCCACGTCTCCGGCCCAGTGAGGCTGGTCCCGAACGCGGTACGGCTCCGCAACAACTGCGACATTGATATCCCACTCCGCCACCGCCTGTAGGAGCAGGTCCTGGGCAGCAGCGGAGTGGATTGCATTAGTCTGGAGGTAGCTGCTGTGAATGTAGTCCATTAACTATTTCTCAGCAACTATCTCCATTTCCGCCCCCTTCAGGAGGGGCCGTTTTCCTTTCACATGGGGGGGGTCGACATTTAGCCCCCCCATAATATGGTCCGCCGGCTTGCCGGTGCCTGCGCAGACGGCGCATCGCGGCGTGCCCGCTTTGCAACCGTCTGCGCGATGGCCGTCCTCCCCACACCGGAAGCAGGCCCCCCTGCGCTCCACGGCCGATGGACATATCGGCCGGGTATGGCCCAAGCCCATACACCTGTAGCAGCGGAGAGGCCTGCTTTCCAGGTGTACGACTCGAGCCATACTCCAGCCGAGCCGGAGGCGACCGGCCTCGACCAGCTTCCGCGCCGCGTCTACGGGGAGGGAGACAAACAGTGAGTTGCCTCCCTCGCCTCGCGCGTGGAGCTTACCCACCCTCATTTGGGTGGGTTCGCATCCGCTGGCCTCCACGATCGCCTCGACGGCTTCCTTGTGCGACACCGAGATGTCGATGCCGACAACTCGGATGTCGACTCGCCTGACCGGCCGCACTACATCGGCTAGCGCCTCCAGCGCTACCGTCACTTTGGAGGCCAACTTGTCGGCCCTTTCAGGCGCCAGGGGACCAGGCACCTGCAGCATTTTGGCCCCCGTGAGGCTCGTACGTACCTTCAGGTCGGAGATGTCGCACTCCGCTAGCGACACCTCCTTCCTGGCCCTCAGAAGGACGTCGGCGTACGTTACCCCCAACTTCTCCGCCTCCGGCCGTAGCGTTATCAGGACTGCGGCCGAGCGAGGGGGGGGCGAGACTGTTCTTTGCCCTCCTCCTGCGCTTCCTCCTCGACTTGCTCCCCTTCTGGGACGAGTTCGGGGCCGTGGTTGCTGTGGCCGCCGCTGGAGTCGCCTTCCCCTTCTTTCTCTTGCGGCGGCGCTCCACAGTAGTCCAAGCCTCCGACTCCGTAGGGGCCGGGGCCGCTGGAAGCAGTGTAGACTGCGGTGCTGGCGTTATGGCGAGGGATCTCACAGCTGCGCCCTCCCCGGGGTTGTTGCCGCCCCCCGCTGCGGCGGACCGGCGCTCTACTACCCTCCTCGCTGATTTCGGAGGGTTAGGAGCTGCCTTCCTTCTGTCCGCCGCAAGTGGTGGTCTCTGAGCCTTCTTACTTTGAGTCCTACCCTGAGTAAACCCTAATCCAGTTTTCATACTTAACATGTTGTGAAGTACGATTTGACTTAATTTTTACGATCGGCCGCCTGCTTGACATCAACCCTCCTTGGGATTAAGACGTAATGCCCTAAATACAATAAATCATAATACTAGTAGGATAAATATTGAAATAAATATATATTTATTTACTATATACGGAATAAAATTTAAGAACTAAAATAAAATAAAATGCAATTTCCTTTCCACTCTTGCTTCTTAGCAGTACAAAGCTTATGGCAGTAGCGGTCCTTGCTCAATATGATAATTTATGCACTCCGTACTATTCCTTATTATATCAATCCACACTATGTCGTTATATAAGGGAATTTATTATGAAATATTCCAATATTTTCGCTATTTATTGCCAAAAACAATTTTTTTCAAAATTATAAATTAATTTAGATGTTTTGAAGGCGAACGTCAACGTCAGGGGCGGTTTCTTAGGAAGACAGCAGGTTCGATCCCTGGCAGCCCCTACCTTGCGGCGGACGGTACACCGTGGGGTTTTAGTCCGTGCGAGTCGGACATAACCCACTCTCTCCCCCGAGAGGGTGGCGTATCCATAAAGGATTTCCCCACGTAAATAAAAAAAAAGGTTGTTTCCTTTAACAAAAGCTCTGGCTTGTGAGTGAGCTACTTTTTGGTTTCCTTTTAAATAACACCCACGTAATCGATTATACCATTTCATGAGGAAGGCTTTAGTTATTTTTATCTTCATAAACATAGGCCTTTCCAACTTCAACAGGTGACTTAAGTAACATACTGGCAACACTTCTGTTCGTGGCTAAGGAGGTTGACAAGGGTACGTTCCCTCAGGTTAGCTGGGGTTGGAGGCAAGCTTGTGACGGCTCATGAGTGTTTGCTTTAATAGTCCTTCTTTTCTTCTTCCTAGCGTTTTCCCGGCTTTTAATCTCCTCCATTTTGTCCGGATTCCGGCATCATTATGAGGTAGCTCTCCTTTAAGTCCGCCTTCACCACGTCCAGCCAGCAAATTTTGAGTCTGCCGCGAGGTCTTACGGTGATTTGCCTCATATTTGTTAATTAGGTGACAGCATTTAGCACGGTCTTCGGCCAGCTCTTCCTAATGGCTGGTTAGAATGTTAAATGCAACCATAACCCGTTATGTATATATGAGGTTAACCAACATTCTACCAGGCCGGAGGGTGGGGCCTAACGGAAGAAGACGGGAAGGCTGCCCCGGTGCTCCAATTCGTCAGATTGCCGTACGTGGATATATTGAAGTGTATCAACGAGAGTCCTCCGAGCATCACGCGCTACATCACTAGCGATAAATTCTGCGCTGGGTACACAAATGGTATATAATTTTATTATTGCTAGTTGTTGTGCCAATAGTTAAGCAATACGATTCTTGATTGGGCATCAAACATTTAAAAAAATATATAACTGGCTCTACTCGCGGCTTTATACGCTTTTGTCACGCAATAATTATTTGTCTCACATTGTCACTCATATGTCATTAAAGTTACTATAGGATATATGTGTGAAGCCACTATTGACCTGCGGTACCGCGTTATTAACTATATCGGGGTGTTACTAATGACCTCAAACGCTATTGGTTGTCGACTGTTCATTATTTACATCGATGTGAGACGTAATTGATTGGAGGTATCGTCTGTTTATGTATCTCCATGCCTTAAAAGGTGACTGATGAGTAGAGACTGGATATACACGCTCAGACAGTTGGGCTAATCACAAGGATAATTCGTCGTAACTATAGTCAGTATTGTGTTTCTGTATCGGTTAACGTTTTATTCGATTGTTCTTGGTGGATTGATTGACCGAATCATAACCATGACGTCATTATGGATGATGTCATACTTCTACATGGACGCCATTTTATCGCTGCCCCGACAGATATAATTTTTTAAATTAAATAAATTTAATTAAATTAAATTTTTCATTTTGAAAAGAGCTAAAATTTGTTAGTTTATGACGTTGTAGGGGGTAATCTCAGGAAGTACTTGTTAAGGGGTTTTTTCCTCTTGAGAGCTTCCGCTGCGTGTTAGCGTTAGCCCAAAGTAATTATTCCACGCGAACGAAGTCGCGGGCAGAGGCTAATTAAAAATATAGTTATTTTTTCAAATACTTTTTTAAAACTATTTCTAAAAGGATCCTATAGTCGTGTTATTGTAGTGTGTTGTATATATACTTCCCAAAATGAAAATGGCATAGAGAATATGATTTCCTTATAAAAACCCATTTGGGGTGTAAGGGGTGTCAAATAACATCTAAGACTTGACACATCCAAGCCAACCTCACCTGCACGTGGTGCACCCTGCTGAATAACGAACGAGGCAATATGGAAAGCTGGGTGGTAGGGTTTTATAGCCTAACTGGGTCGCAACCACCATGTATATGTCGAAAAAGCCTGTCATAGTGATTCGCTTCTGCGGGTCGCGTTTCGGAATCAGCCTGTGCATATCCAGATTTTCGCAGACCGGCATGGCAGCGGTGACCGGCGATGGATAGTGTGTCACTTGGTGGTCGCCATTGTTTTTGGATTGTACTGTGCTTACCATCAGGCACAGTGCAGTCATTTTGCCGTGCTACTATAAAAAAAATAAAAATTATTCCACGTTTAGGTATTCCTAACACGTTAAGCTCAGGAGAGGACTTGCTCTCAGGTGCAGCTGCCGGAAGAAGCCTCTAGGGACTTGGTGACAGGTTTTCAACTCGAGAGTGGAATCTATTCTAATGAAGCGATAATGTCTGAGTTGTTAGCATGTTTGGACATCAATGGACGTAGGTTCGGGTCCTAGCAACTGTGTCGGAGCTTTTCGTGTAGTAAAACCAAAACACGCTGGTAGGGATTTTCTAAGTTCACCTCGCTAACTACCACCTTCAAGTTCATAATCTGTCGTCAAGCACCTGTTGGTGTGTTCCAGCAGATATACTTAAGAACCAGTCCCCTCATAGTTTAACGTGTTTACTATCTTAGCTCATACCTTTATTTCACATCAGATCAGAAGTTGGTTAAATGTTAGAACCTATAAAGTATAAGAGCTACACCTCATTACAAGAATGGAACCCATATCGATGTAAGTGTCATAACAAAACGATCTTCATATGGAAAATTTATATCTTATACCGGTTTATAGGAACGGCCGTGTGCAAAGGCGACAGCGGCGGAGGTCTTGTGTTCCCTGAGCAAGTCGAAGGCATAACGCTATTTTACCTAAGAGGCATCGTTTCCGTCGCACCGAACAACGACCACGCCTGCAATATATACACGTGGGGCATGTTCACACACGTCCTCAGCCATGAACGCCTCATTAGAAAGACGTTACAAATCGGTGTGAATGAAACGTCGATCTTATAAGAGACATTGGTTTAGCGATAGGTTTGATTTATTTAAAGAGAACGGGCTCATTTGTTTTAATAATAAATATTGTATTGTTTTGTAATATATTGCTAAAACTGGACGATTAGTATTAATTTTATCTAAAATAAAAACATTCGTTTGATGTAGTGGCACTGTTACTTCACGACGGCTTTTGTGGGTCGGGTGGTAGTACCGCGGGCGAGCCGACACATTCATGCTGAAGCCACTAATAGCTTCAGCGTGGCTCTACCACCTACCATATTAAAAATCAATAGTAATAAATAGTATGGAAAATGAAAACAAAGACGTTCAACAGTTGGCAAACCCATTCGGCAAATGTGCAGTAAAGCAGTACTGCAGTGCTACTTTTTGATGGGAGCCCAATAATGAGACGTTCAGTCAGCAATATTAATTGGTTGGGCCCTTATAAATTTAATAGCTGCGCTCCAGATAATGAGATGTATTTCTCGTCTGTACCGCATTGATCGAGTACGGAGCATGCAGGCGCTATAAAGGGCCTTCCTGGCTGTCAAAATTTTTGAAAAAGAAAAATAATTTGAATGAGAGGAAAAATGGAACAATTTAAATATTTGACGTTTCGCTCCCCATTATTGTTTTGTTTAGTACGCTTCAAACCGCCGTGAACGCAAGCCATTGCGGCTGTACTTTAACGTTTAAGTTTTTTCCTGTACCTCTTCATAGTTATATAATGTCTCATATCATCGGCACCGCTGCACCCTCTCATAGCTGTAGAACAATCCGCAGTCAACGCACGTTTCGTCTGGGACGCCGCCGCTCCGTACGAGGTGCTGAGTTGCAGGTCAATCCACGCTTTTATTAATTTATAGCAAGGCCATCAACCGCTCTCTATTTATTTACACCGCATATTCTTGGTGGGGCCTATTTACACGGTCCCACCAGCCCCTTCATTAATGTTACAAAAATAAAAGAACAAACATGTAAACTAATAACACAGACACACATAACACGTCACAGGTGATTGCATTAAATAGATATAGGTATAGCGACTGTAACTACAAATTTAAGACTAAACAAATATAAAATAAAGGATACGGTAGTGAAAACTGTGAATAAATGTTGGAATGAAATGGCAAACACGTTTAAGGAACGTTCGTAATTCGGCAACCGTGCGCGAACTACAGACGTGTACATAAGAACTTGCATATGATGTTTGTTGATCTGAAGAAAGCATATGATCGAGTATTCCATTCAATGCGAGATCTTTCGTAGATGATTCTAAGTTACTTATTTGATTCGATTAACCCTTTAGCCTCTTTTTAATATCCAACAAAGCAAACGGGAACCAACTAGTTCTACGTTAAATTATTTAGAGTAGACTCCTAACATATATCAACATTTATGTTTTTTTATTTATTTGCGACTAATTGATACCCACGACTTCGTATGTATCATTTATTAGCTTAAAAATACATCTTACAAATAGAGGAAAATATCTAAAATCCACGGAGTTTGGTCACTTCGCCACAACAAATAAACGGGCATGGTTGAACGCGTACGTAGTGTTTATGAATATCATAGTTTCTCATAATAAAGTTAAGTTATTAAACAAGCTGGTCCGGCGGACGTTGTCCGGCCTTGATGGTAAAAAAAATTGTCAATCAAAATCATTTACCTGAACGCACAAAAAAAATCGGTACTTACGTATATATATATAATGCACCGCGCTTCGCCGACGGCTGCCGGCTCGCATTATATTTTTCTCTCTCAAGTCAAGGTTTAACACCCGCCCCTCCCTGAGGGGTCTACTATCTTGGCCCACTCAGGCCGCAGAAGGGGCCCCTTATAAGGAGCCAGCACCTGCTAGGTGAGCAGACGCAGTGTCGTAGGCAGTACCTGCTCTCCTAGACTTGCGAAATGCCTTCAGTGTGCTTAGTGTGAGTTTGCAAAAATGTATCCAATAACTTTAACTATGCGATTACCGAGATTACGGGAAATGTAATGAGACCCGAGTACATGCGAGTGTGAGTTCATTTTGTGTTGGCGATTCGTTTGACGTTGTCTCACCGTATAAAATGATTATTTTGTTTTTATTATGTTGGCAATTTTAACGTAGTCAAAACTCGGTATACTTCAAGGAGCTTTTTAAAAAGAGAGTACAATTTATTAGTTTGTCCAATACAACTCACAGCTCTTACAAGACTAACTTAAAAACTAAATACACTATATCATCGACTGTGTTATGCAGACCGGACGACCACCCAGTTATGCCGATGTAGTAATTCCTTATCTTTGTTCAGACGCGTATGGCCACGATTTCCGGCCTTATACCGGGCTGCATAACTCCTCCCCCCGTAGTTTCGGAACTATTGGGCGAGTTTTGTCTAGACCAATAGTTTCGACACATTGTATAATTCTTACACATATATTTCATACAAATTATTATAATGCTTATAGCTAAAAGTACATAGAGGACCAATGTACCGATACTTATATTCTGATATCTAATAGCACTTTCACTTTCGACACTAACACTTTTTGTTAACACATGGGATAAACTTTGGAGATCCTTTAAGTCCAATTCATCCAGATTCACAGGTCTTATGTTGAGCGGTGGTGTCATCGGGTTCAGCGAAACTTCAGGGAAGTTTATGATAGGTAGAGCCAATGGAGATAATGTTCTTATTCGTTTTTGAGGTTTCCTTAATATAACTTCTTTGATTCTAGCTTCGCAGTTATCATCAGCAGTAATTATATAAGTTCCTTGAATATGGTAATGGGTGATGTCGTCCTTACACTGTTTGGTGAGTAGTAAGGTAGATCTAGTATAGAGTATCCATCGGTTGGTTTGTATCTTTTCAATTTTTACTTCATTAAACTCTACCGATATTGGTTGGCAGTAACTCGTATTAGTATCGAAGTTCATTAGGCTGATCACGCAGTTATCTTTAATTAATAGAGGTGAGTGGTTTTCTTCACATATGAATAGCAACTCGTCGATCTCTTGGCATGGGTTAAGGAGCGATACTGTTTTCGAACCTTTCATCAAAAGGTAAGGATACTTAGGTAATATAATGGTAGTCTGGTTTAAAGGTTTAGTGATAGGTAAGGGGAAAAGCTTATAATAAGTATACATATTAGGTTCAACGAGAGGTATATCCAGGATAAACGTTATTTGATTTCCCTTTGCGTAAACTTTTAATTCTATACATTTCTCCAATTTCAGAATATTTTCGGCTTTGGCGGGGAAGGCGAGCCTGTTTTTTAATTCTATAATTTTTAACAATGATAATAATTCATCAGTGTCAATAATTGATTGATGTAGCGATCCTAATTTACTGAGAGATATAGCTGTTTCAATCTCATCCAGTGTTATATATAGAGTTTGGAAATTATGCAAAAATAGATTATACATATTAGAGGCTTTAGGGCCATTTTGATAGATCTTTGTATCATTAATTTGTTTTTTAATTTCCCAAATTTCTCTATCGAACTGGAGGAAATTGTTTTTGGTTACATTTAGATTTTTTACAACTGATTCCATCATTTCGGCGACTACTGTTATCTTTTTATTCATTCCATCTTGTTTCGACCTTACATCGTTTATTAACGTGTCAAATTTAACTGCATCGTCATTATCTAAATTTCCTGTAATTAACTTAACCAGAGACCCAATGGGATTTAGAATTCCTCGTTTGTGTTTTTGTAGTGGTAATATTTGATTTAATTTTTGTAATGTAATATTTTTGATAAAGTCTGTCTGTATCTTTACGTCGCTAATATCTGAAGGTAATGATTTAGTTCCGAAATAATGTACCATGTGTGAGTTTAGGCTAGCATACCGGTTTACATTGGCTTCTAAGTCATCACGAATTAAACTTAAGTCTAAAATCTTAACAATACTCCACTTATCATTTCTAATAAGAGCTTGCCCTTCCTTGACAGGAAGCATTCCTGGGTTATTATTAACCAGTTGAAGTAGAAGGGCCCGGCTGCTGGCTATCAGCATCAGGGACACGACGAACCTGCGAAGGGCGTTTTATGTCCTTAATAGGAGCTTTAGTGTTACGACCGTGTACCCTAACGGGCACTATATTCCTAACTACATCGCCTGTGACTTCTGCCTTTACGTATCGTGCTTTATCTTTACTTCTTCTTGCATTCACACCTTTTATAAATACTGTATTTCCTTCCTTAACATTAAAATCCCTTTCACCCCCACGTTTTCCTCTAATGTTTTCCTTTTTACCTATGATTTTGTCAGTCAGATACTCATATAAGTATTTTGTTCGCTTTTTGTGGTCCTGTAGTAAATGTTGCGTATAATCTTTGTTAAATTCGACGTCGAAGGTACTTGTTAAGTCGGTATGGCCAAAAGCTACCTCAAAAGGAGTAAGGCCTGTCGTCGAATGTATAGTCTGGTTGTATGACATAACTGCGTATGTCATAACAGACGCCGCATCAGTAAATTTGTGTTCATATTTTGCTAAACGGTATATTTCTATAAGGGTGGAGTGGAACCGTTCCACAAGTCCCATGGAATTATGGTTATGTGGAGTTCCAATATGTAAGTTAATTTTGTAAAAGCTAAGTGTTTCTTTTAGAAGCAAGTTGTTAAACTCCGTACCCGAATCCGCGCTTATTTTTCGTGGTACACCGTATATAGAAAAATACTTAATGAGGGCCCTTATTATCTCTGGTGTGGTCTTACTGTTAATTTCCATAGCTTGACCTAGCTTACTGAATGCATCGATTATGGTGAGGTATAAATTTCCCTCTATGGTGAAAACATCAATGAAAATTTCCTGAAATGGTCGGTTTTGTGTCTGTGTTAATTGCAATTCTGGTTTTATGGGTTTACGATCGTATTTCATAGTTTTGCAAGCTACGCAAGAGTTTATGACAGTTGCTACAATCACGTCCATATTATTCCAAAAGTATGTGCGTTTAATATGCATTAACGTTTCCTTTATACCACGGTGACATGTCTTCCCTATGTGGTATTTTAATACTAGTTCCCGTTGTTCCTCTTCGTTATCTACGTAAACTACCCTTCGTTTGCATTCAAAGATGTTAACGGAATCTTTTTTGAACAAAGAAACAGTTGCTTCTGCAAATTGTTTGCGATGTGTGTCGTGTTCATAATAAATGAAATGTTTTATTTTAGGTTTAATGTATTCCTTCAAAAATTGTCTCACCAAGTCGGGTTTATTTAAAGGTAGGTGGACCTCCAGTACCTTTTGCTTTGGTCTCGATATGTCTTTAACCGCTATCTCATCCCTATGCCAAGTGTATACAAGTATTTGAAGCGGTTTTGTGTCTATTGCTTCATCTAGAATGGGTATACCTACGGTATCTGTCTCGAATGCAGAATGTTCTGTAAACGTGTGTGATAACTGTGGTACCTCAGATGTTGAGATTGTGCTGCTAGTTGGAGAGGGTAAAGAAAACGGTGATCGAGGTTGATTTAAAGGGGATGCAGTTAATGTTCTCTCTGAATCTGACGATATTTCAATAGGACTTTCGGCTCGCTTATTCGTTCTTAACTTATCATCATTACTTTGCAATCGTTCAATTTCCCTTATCACTTCATCTATATGTTCCTGCAATTTCTCATTACTATCAACGTTTACCTTCATAGAATCTTTGTCGCTATTTCCTAATGCATTCAATTTAATTCGTGATAGAGCATCCGCAACACAATTTTGTTTCCCATTTTTATAAACTATATCATAATCAAATTCGGCTAACCGCAATTTCCATCGAGTGAGTTTACTATTAGGTTCGTTAATAGAGTTTAACCATCTTAATGGTCTATGGTCAGTGTATATAATGAATTTTCTGCCATACAGATAAGGTCTAAAGTATTTAACGGCCCATATTATCGCTAATAATTCCTTTTCAATAGTGCTATACCTAGTTTCTGCATCATTTAGTGTTCTACTGGCATATGCTATAGGTTTGTCTACCCCAATTGACCCTTGAGATAGTACAGCGCCTAATGCATAGTTGGATGCATCTGTGGTCAAGATAAATGGTTTAGAAAAATCTGGAAATTGTAATATGGGGGCATTTACCAGAAGTTCTTTGCATTGTTCGAAAGCTCTTATAAACTGATCGGTAATTTCAACTTTATTTCTTTTTTTTAGGCAGTTTGTTAAGGGTTGTGTTATTTTAGCAAAGTCTTTTATAAATTTACGATAATATCCCACCAAACCTAAAAAGCTTTTAATTTGTGTTGGTGTTTTAGGAATAGGAAAGTTTAAAACTGCTTGTATCTTTTCATCGTTTGGTTTTAATCCTTCTTTAGTAATCATATGACCTAGATATAACACTTCTTTTCGGAAGAATTCGCATTTGTCTAATGTCGCTTTGAGGTTCGTTTCTCTGAGACGATCAAAGACCATTCGTAACCTATCTAAATGTTGTTGTAAACTAGTAGAAAACACTATTATGTCATCAAGATAAACGAGACAGTGTATGCCTTGGAGTCCCCTTAACACACTATCCATCGCCCTTTGGAATGTAGCTGGAGCTGTCTTAAGTCCGAAAGGTAAACGCTTAAATTCAAAGTGACCAGATTGTGTAGTGAACGCGGTTTTATGTCTATCCTGCTCCTCAACTTCGAGTTGATGGTACCCGCTTGCTAGATCTATTGTACTAAAATACATTGATTTACCTAGTTTGTCGAATATATCAGAAATGTTCGGCAGAGGATATTTGTCGTCAATAGTAACTTCATTTAAACGTCTATAGTCAATTACCATTCTAAATTTTCTGTCACCTGTAGAGTCTAGTTTCTTAGGTACCAAATGTACTGGTGCACTCCAAGGAGAGTGTGATTCGGTTATGATGTCATTGTCTAGTAGTTTGTCAACTTGTCTTTGGATTTCGTCATTTTGAGAAGGTGGATGTCTATAGGGTCTTATATATATCGGGTCTTCGTTCTTTGTTCTAATCTGGTGTTTAACGCGGTCTGTAAATGTCAGAGGTAATTCGTCGCAATGAAATACGTCTCGATATTCATAACATAATTGCTTTATACACTGACGCTCTTCTTTGTTCATATGTTCGAGACGTAACTTTGTCAAGTTTTGTTTCAATATTTCATCTATCTCCAACTCATTCATTGTTACATTCATAGCACATTCATTACTTTCATACTTTGTCACCTTTATGGGCTCTGAAAACGTCATAGTAACTCTATCATCAGAGGTATTTTGTATGATATTATAAGCAAATGAGTCGATACAACTAATGATAGCGCTCGGCATGCGAACACCTTGGCCAAAATCTATATAATTTACGATAGCTTCTCCGTTCCTCATATCGGTTGGGATTTTAACGCGTGTTTCCGTTCTAGGTTCTAGTACTATTTCGTGCGGTGGATTGTATATAATTGGTATACATGTATTTCGTGTATATAGTAATTGGTTCTTCATGTCTATTGAGGCGTCGAGTTGTTTTAAAAGGTCCGAACCTATCAAACCATCGTATCTACTATCGACGTCATAAACATAAAATTTATGACTTTGTGAACTTTTAAATGTCTTTAGGAGTGGTATGTATATGGCTTCTGTGTGCTGACTGCGAGCATGTGTGCTAATTACCTCGAAAGGCTCGTACCATTTAAAATTTGAAAAATATTTATTTGCAATGGTAGGGCTCACGAATGATCGTGTACTTCCTGTATCTAACATAAATCGAGCTTGTATTTCTGGTATTTCTATATGTGGCAGTTTTAGAATGCCATCACAATTAATATGTATTACCTCGGTGGAAGAGGTGAGGCCTGTGTGTGAAAATTTTCTACATCATAAGAAGCGGTATCCTGATGATAGTTTTCAGAAGGCTCTACATATGATTCTGGTTGAATTTGAGGCACTTCACAATTATATGTGTAATTATTCTCAAAATATTCTACATTTTGTTGACTATAGCTATCCGGGGATACTTCGACTTCATTATTATAAAATATTTGATCATTATTTTCAGGCGTGGTTTCTAAAGTATTTTGTCTTAACGGGCGCGCAGTGCGCATAGATACGTCAGTGTCTAAATTTGATTTTTGATTTTGTATATTCTGATGAGGTATACCGAATTTAAAGTTATTTTGCGGCGGAGCAAAAGCTGGTTGTGGTCTCACCGGATTATTTATAGGAGGTCTGAAAGCCTGATTCTGTTGAGGGATACCGAATTTAAACTGTGGTTGTGGATTTGGAATACCATATCTATAATTTTGGGGACCCAAATTTGGCCTAAATGTATTTTGCTGATTTGGGATACCAAACTTAAAACCATGTTGCGGTTGATGTGGGATTCCAGAGTTAACATTTTGATGTGGTATTGAAAATTTATTCGGTTGATTTTGCTGTGGAATTCCAAATTTATAGCTTGGATTTGAAAAATTAGCGATTGGAACAGCTGGTTGCGTTCTGATGTTTTGATTAATCGAATTTTGTTTTATTTTATTTTTGGAATTATATTGATTCATAAAGTTTACCTCCTCTGTTACAATAGCTAATGCATTTTCTAAATTAGTACACTGTTTAAGTCTCACGATGCGAATTAAATCCTCAGGTAAGTTAAAGAGAAACACATTTAATGCCATATTATTATACACAATCATTTTCGCGGCTTTAACCCCCTCGTCTGTTAATAAATTGACCTTAGCAAATAGAGTACAGCGCGTGTGCTGTATTCTGTGACAAAAATCGATGTAAGATTCACCGGATTTTAACTTCATTTGCTCTAGTTCTATAGCGATACATTCTTCGGATCGCGGGTCGCCAAAATGTTGGATCAAAAGTTCTTTTAAGGAATCCCAGGACGTAATATCCTCCCTTTCGCTCAATAAAATTGCAGCTCTACCTGTTAATCGGCTACTAATAGCGTGAAATACATATAATGTTTGCGTTGCACTATTTGCATCAGAAAACGCTCTAAAAATATATTGCGCTTTCCTAATAAATAAATTCAGTAAGCCTTCCTCCCCCTCAAATTTAGGTATGAGGCATAATAAATCTTTTGGAATTGCACGTACGTGCTCCATGTTCTTAAAATATATCTTAATGTAATTACTTAATAATTATAACGTGTCAGATGCACAAAAGTGAAATAAGGAAAATCAAATAACGATTTCTCTAGCCAATAAAAATAGATGGGAAAAAGATGGACGTGAAAGGGTCTACTCACAGTGCACTCGAACCCATCCTTCCACTGTAGCTAGGCGGCCTTGATTTTTCACTGAGTCTTGTTGGTAGAGTTTACTCGAAATTGACGAATTTATTTGTTCGTAGTTTTTCCGTGCAAGTGCGAAGCGGCACAGTACTTTTCGATTCGCGTAACTGACTTTTAAGTTTACGATGTACTATACGCACGGAATCCTACCGGCTGCGCCAGTCAAAACTCGGTATACTTCAAGGAGCTTTTTAAAAAGAAAGTACAATTTATTAGTTTGTCCAATACAACTCACAGCTCTTACAAGACTAACTTAAAAACTAAATACACTATATCATCGACTGTGTTATGCAGACCGGACGACCACCCAGTTATGCCGATGTAGTAATTCCTTATCTTTGTTCAGACGCGTATGGCCACGATTTCCGGCCTTATACCGGGCTGCATAACTACGTCATATGATACCCCGACTAAATTGAAAAGTTTGTATAAACAACATACTCTTCAACAAAACTAGCTACGCATCGATTTAGGCGGGTTACGTAAACAAACGCAGATTTGTTTATTTACTTGTTAGATTTGTGAATGTTACATTCCTACAAATTATACTTTTTAGACAAAATGTACTACATTTATGTACACAAAATCGGTAATTTCGTTACACAAAGATGTAAACTAATCAATGACATTAGATGAAATTATATGAAACAGTAAGTGTTTGAGGTTATTACATTTGCCGTAAAATGTTATTGAATTTGTGTTGTAGTTATAATGCTATTTATATATTTTAGATACGGGCATCTTATTAAGGTCCAAGGAAGAGTTGGCTTCTTTAACTTGTAGACTTAAATTGAACAAAAGGGCGAGAGACCACAAGAAGACTTGAAAAAGAGAAAAAAAAATGGAAAGAGCAGTGGAGACTTTAATTCAGTGATGTCATGATTATATGAAAATGAGGTTGGAAAAGGTATCACTTCACAAAGAAAGCATTACAGTGTTTGTGTAAAGAACTTATACGACAAACAAATCTAAAGTCTTCATCACTACGAGTTACATTGAAAATAAAGGTAAATATTCTTGATCTTAATAAGTGGACTTTTTATCATATAAGTGCAATAATCGTGATCTCTACAAAATGTGCTTAATACACATGTGTCTGGATCCTATCAGGAGCTAATAGGGGTAGCAAATGTACTTTCATGAATAATGCATGTATGTAATGTATATTTTAGATCTAACATTTTAAACATATATCCATAGTTATTTCTGTGTATTTGTTTATTTAAAAATGTATATACATATGGTATATTCAAAAGTTACTGTAATAAATAAAACTAGTTACAATTTGTTTCAAATTGATATCTTTCAACAGACAACTTATGAGCAGGGTGACACAATTTTTACTAAATAATATAACTACTATATTCCAATTTAAACAAAATTATATATCTATAATTGGTACATATATGTCCTAACATACAGATGAATATATTTATTAATTCTTTCAGGTTTCATTGTAAATGCTGTGATTAGCTGTATTGATGGTAGTCATTTCATTGTGTTTGGACCTGCTAAAGAAGATGAACATCTTTATTACTATTGTAAACACTACCAGTCTCTTAAATGGATAAATGGTAAATATTATGTTAACTTAAGGAAATTATATGTATTAGAATGCCATAAATAATCTACAAATATTTTTTTCACGGCTGATTGGGTTGATGAAAACCTTATTATAGGTTATATGACTCACTGATATGGGATACAATATAGTCAACTATATAACCATATAATTATTGCACCAACATGGAAAAACGGTGTGGATTTTGCTAATATATATGTATATAGCCCGACATCGGTGTACCTAGACAGATTGCCAGTGCATTACTTACAATAAACAAATAAACGGTGAAAACATTTGTTTTTCACCATATACTTTGTAATTGAAATAGGAAAATTTAATTCCATTATTTTTGATATCAATATTTAATTCCATAATATGTATGAAAAAAAATTATTGAAGATAAATATTCTATAATTGTATTTTATTTATATAGCAAATCAATGTATTATTTCACAGTAATAATATTGTTTAATTTTTTAGGAGATTGGCTTCCCACTACACCCTTTTTTGAAGATTATAATGGTACATACTACTACTTGCACAACAGAGGCTAATTATGGAGAAAAGCATACAAGGGCTGCAATATTGATGAAAAATGCTTGTACAAGACTAAAGAACCAATAACAATGTTTGAAACTAGCAGTTTATCATTGTGACCTGTAAAATATAGCAGAATGAATTCAGGCTGGTTGTGTCGCACATAAAATGCTGGTTATATTTGGCATTATAGTATCATAGGAAGAAGAATGTGACCCTAATCATGAAATTATTTCTAGTCCTACGGAGACAGTAAATAGCTCACAATATTTAATTGGCAGAAGATTGTTAAGGGATAAATTATTATGCAGAGTAGAACAATAATAAAATGTCATCATTCAAAAAAGTATTATATAATGTCATTATAAATAAAATAAAACTAGTTTTTACTGATAATTTCTATAATATACATATGTTGATTCTAATAAATCTAAAGAACTCAGTCTTGTGTTTGCACCATTTATTTCATAATTTCATCCTGTTGCAACCTCATTTTCATATAATCATGACATTACTGCATTAAAGTCTCCAGTGCTCTTTCCATTTTTTTTTCAAGTCTTCTTGTGTTCTACAAGTTAAAGAAGCCAACGCTTCCCTGGGCCTTAATAAGATGTCCGTGTCTAAAATATATAAATAGCACTATAATTACAACACAAATTCAATAAAAGAATAAAATTTTACGCCAAATTTAATAACCTCAAACACTTACTGTTTCATATAATTTCGGCTAATGTAATTGATTACATTACATTGATTAGTTTACATTTTTGTGTAACGAAATTACCGATTTTGTTTACATAGATGTACTACATTTTGTCTAAAAAGTATAATTTGTAGAAATGTAACAATCACGAATCTAACAAGTAAATAAAGAAATCTGCGTTTGCATACGTAACCCGCCTAAATCGATGCGTAGCTAGTTATATTGAAGAGTAGGTATATTGTTTATAGAAACTTTTCTATTTGGTTGAAGTATTATATGACGTTTAACATTGCCAACATAATAAAAACAAAGTAATCATTTTATACGGTGAGACAACGTCAATCGAATCGCCAACACAACATGAACTCACACTAGCATGTACTCGGGTCTCGGTACATTTCCCGTAGCCTCGGTGATCGCATAGTTAAAGTTATTCGATATATTTTTGCAAACTCACACTAAGAACACAGGTGAAGGACGTGGGGGCGAAAGGAAGGCCCGTGAAGTACATTTCCCGTAGCCTCGGTGATCGCATAGTTAAAGTTATTCGATATATTTTTGCAAACTCACACTAAGAACACAGGTGAAGGACGTGGGGGCGAAAGGAAGGCCCGTGAAGTATCACATGTAGGATTTTCGTCTCTTAAAAAAAAAGGATAAAGGTTAGCCTTGCGAATAAGGATAACACGAGCTTGCCGCGCAGCGGTCGGCGAGCGCGGTGCATTTAATACGTAAGTACCTAAACTTTTTTACAGCAAGTATTCAATACGTATTTAACTTTTTTGTAGTAACACGGTAATACTTAACTGTAGATAATTATGTTCTTGTAATCAATTAGCTTGGACGAGAAAAACCCATAAAATATTTTTTCCCTTCATTATTACTATTGTTACTATTAGAATAAAATTTATTTACTTGCTTACACAATTGTAATGGAATTATTCATGGGAATTGTCTAAATAATAAAAAGAAACCATAAAAAGCGCATATGGATTACATAGTATAAAATGAAGACGCTTCTGCTGTCTGTTCGCTTAGATCTTTTAAACTATTCTCCGGATTTTAATACAGTAATAGATAGAGTGATTCAAGAGGAAGGATTTATATATTATTGTACAGTAAAGCCGACAATTTCAAAGATTTGTAATATGATGCCGTAACAAACATATTTTTGTCAAATATGTATAAAAATCCTAATTTAAACGATCGCCAATTACCAAAAAAATAGGTAATGTAAGGGCAGGTAGAATTAAAGGGGCGGTTTCTCAGGTAGACAGCAGGTTCGATCCCTGGCTACCCCTACCATGCGGCGGACGGTACACCATGGGGTTTTAGTCCGTGCGAGTCGGACATAACCCACTCTCTCCCCCGAGAGGGTGGCGTATCCATAAAGGATTACCCCACGTAAATAATTTAAAAAAAAGGTATAATTAAACGTCACTATATGTACGTCACTGATTTATTATAATCACATTACAGCAATTATAAGCACACAAAGTTAAACGTCACTTTGTTAACACTTCAAATCGATACTCAGACGGAAAGAGCTTCCGCGCGATAATGTGGTGCAAGACTGCTCCGAGTCTTTTTTTTAAACTGACTACGCTATTGGCCTTTTTGGAGGCCTCTACAGCTTCACCGGACTACTAAGGCGAGCGCTTAAGGCACTCAGCCGATTTCATTTGGGCAACTAGCTTAGCTAACCAAAGTTAAGCTAAACTATTCATACAGATATGTTATTGAAACATACATATTATGTACCAGGCATGCGTGTCTCAATAACTCTTATGTGTATTTTGTGTCGGATAATTTCTGAACTATTTCAGTTCGATAAGGAAAAAAAACAAAACCCTTCCACTTTTTATGTGTAAGCGTGTGAGCGTGCACGTGTGTGGAGATGATATGTGTAGTGTTGTAGCAGTCATGTAATTTTTGTGTAACTGTATCGCGCCTGCCCCGAGTCAAAGCACGCACGGCCTTTTATGGCTGGCTATCCCTACCCCACTTGTAAGGCGTGGCTAGATGGCGTTATCGGCGGGTGGGGTAGTTACATGGCTTGGCTTGGCGATGGCGATACTTCCGGTGGCAGCAATAGGCATTACGCACGGTAGTGCTTCCGGTGGGCAGTACCGTGGCGCGATACAATGTGCTTCCGCTTGTTACAGTAATAAAATCAAATGCAACGACCCTAATGAACTCAAGAGTGTGAAAATGCAAATAAATGACAACGCTATTAGAACCGCAGTTAAGGCGCCGAAATGGAAGCGCTTAACAAACAAGAACAACTGGTTTAATTTTTAAAGTGGAACTTCTCATGGAAAAATATTCTTTACGCGTTAAACGTAAGGTATGTATTTGAGTGTATGTGGCCCAAATAAAATCGGCTGAGTGCCTTAAGCGTTCGCCTTAGTAGTCGGGTGAAGCTGTTAAGACTTTGCTTGGTCAATAACGAAGTCAGTTCGAAAAAAAAAACATGATACAGATATTATAGTAAATCCTCTGCCCGTCTATGCTAAAGCACTGTGACTGACTCAATGACCGTCGGGTGAAGTAAAAGTGAAGGCAACCAACTAACAAAGAATAATTTTTCGAAGTTTTAACACGGTTTGTTGTCCGTTTTATTATCGAAAGTTATGAACTCCGGGTCGCCGCTCGCAGATTTTCTCACCGGTTAATCAACCTAGGATTTTTTAAAATTTGTACCCATCCTCTTGAAAGTCTTAGAACAAACTTTAACTTAGGTTCTCTTTGTTGTTTATTAGTATTGGTTTTGATGTTATTATTATGTATGTCAAATGTGATCACAAACTATTGCACGATGCATGGTTGTCACTCTTTATCAGTCACGATATATAACTCTCTCAGTGCTCACGTAAACGTACAAATTCGCGAAGCCCAAATGAAATTTCCATAACTTAAAAAAATATTATTGTTAGAAATACTAGAAGTAAATCGAATTTAAAAATAAATCCCACTTCCGATATTAGAATATCAGAAATGGATTTTTATAAAAAATAACACAATTACATATCTTCACGCGGGAACTCACATACACAATTAAATAACTCAAGTAACATAATAATTCATAAAAACCCAGAGAAATACAAATAACAATGTAAATTGGAAACAACTCACGCAATACAACAACAATCACGCAATACAACCTTCCAGAAAGACGACCCAGCAAGAGTGTCCCCAATGGCTTTTTTTTTCAAACTGACTACGCTTTTGGCCCTATTAGGCCTTTACAGCTTCACCGGACTACTAAAGCGAGCGCTTAAGGCACTCAGCCGATTTTATTTAGGCAACTAGCTCAAGGGTGCGCGGCACACCTCGGCTTAGGCTGTCGCTGTTATCCCGGATCTGACCTAGCTAAACTATTCTAAGCTATTCATACATATACTCGTTTGTGAGTCATACAATTGAGATTGCATGATTCACAAACGTTTACATGTATATCTGATGTGAAACGAACTAAACCACTTGATTCAGTTCGATTAAGGGAAAAAAATAAAACCCTTCCACTATGCGTGTAATGTGTGCACGTATGTGAGGTGATCTCATGTGTGTACAAGTGATGTGGGTGAGTCACTGTATCGCGATAATAATAGCTCGAGGGCTCCATCCGGGGATGACCTAGGCTCGAGATATCACTGATAGCTTCCGGCGTAGCGCTCGACCGATTGGCCAGACCTGGTTGTCAGGAATCTTCGGAGGTTTCAGAATTCCTTGTGCGGCGCGTTCAAGCGCTGCGGAGTCTTCGGTGGATGGCTTCTTGTCTTCGGCACTAACTTCCTGGAGGCGCAAACACAGTGCCATCCAGCGGGTCATCCCCACCGACATCATCCGAGATACAATTAGCTCGGCGAGAGTGACTATATCACCCTCGTACACGCCTGTCGCTGTTGACACCCCGCTGGGTGACCTCTGTCGCGCCTCATCGGGCTGTATCCGAGAAGATTCAGGCACGGTGGTGCGGAGTCCGGTAGGGGTAGCGGGGGTCGACGTTGTTGAGACGGCGAGTTCTGTAGGCGTGCTTGTGTTAGTTCGTCCTGAAGACGCGGAGTCTGTTTGGCCTTTAGAAAGGCCTTTTTTGGTTCTTCCACTCGCCGTTGCCGGGGTGGAGGATGGAGTGCTTTTGCGGCGCATCGTCGCGCAGTTTAAGCGAAAGCCGTATGACTCGCGGAACTCCAAAGACACCTAGCGCGCGTGAGACGATAGAGCGAGTCCGCCTTAACAGCTTCACCCGACTACATCTTTATTTGTATTTTCATAATTACAGCTAAGCGGACGGTGCGCGTTGTAATTGTTGCAACTTTCGACCATACATCAATCTCTACTTGTAGAGACACATTTTATTTAACTGTAATTTGTAACTGTGTTCGATACAATATTATATTTCGATAATAACAATATTAATGGCAGTTAATACACATTGTTTTACATACATATAATATAAAATATGTATATAATATTAAATATAATATAAAATAAAAAAGCCTTTTATTTGCTACATACTAATACTACTATTACATTTTTTTTATTCAAGAACTATATAGCACTCGCCTCAGCGGCGTAGGCCACCCTCAAACTTCTTCATTCATCCTTCTTTGACGCTATTCTTGGCCATTTCTAACCACACCTTTCTTTAAAGACATCACTCCACCTCTTTTTGGGCCTTCCTTTTTTTCTTTTATGGTATCCATACTGTCATTTTTTTTGTCCATCGGTCGTCATATAATCTATATATATGACCCGCCCAATTCCATTTAAGAGTTCTTATTTTTTTAAAATATCTGTTACTTTTGTTTTTTCCCTTACTATTTCGTTTGTTATTCTATCAAAGGTATTAATCCCTAGCATGCTTCTTTCTATTTTCCTTTGATATACCGCTAATTCTTCTTCATCTGTTTTCCTTAACGACCATGTTTGACAACCATAAGTTAAACAGGTTAAACATATTGCTGTTGCGAATAATTTTTTCTTTATATATATTTTTATTTAATTGTTCTTCATTATTTCTTTGAATCCCCAATACTTTTTCCATCCTAAGGCAATTCGTCGTTCTATTTCTCTTTCTGTATAGTCTTTGAATTAAACTAATTGACCAAGGTAAATATAATCGTTGACTTATTCTATTTTTATCCTTTCTATAGTGATGTCTTGATGTTCTCCGTTCGTTAATATCTTAGTTTTTGATGCATTTAATGTTAGTCCAACTTTTTTACTTTCACTCGCTAATTCGGCAACCATAATTTCAAGATTCAATGCTTTTCTAGCAAACACCACAATATCATCAGCGAAGCGTAAATGGCATAGAAACCCTCCATTTACGTTTATCCCTTTGTGTTCCCCACTCCAGGTGTCTGAAAACATATTCAAGTACAGCTGAAAATATTTTAGGAGATAATGGGTCTCCTTGTCTAACTCCTTTTTGAATCGAAAACTCTTCTCCTTCTCTTTCTAGTCGTATTGTAGCCTTACACTTCATATCAAGTTTATATATTTTTGATTAAGACCTTGCTGTATGAGTGCCTACCAAATTGACTCATGATTCAAAGAATCAAAAGCCTTTGTGTAAACAATAAAACACATGTACAAAGACTGCCCATATTCGTTGGATTTTTCTTTAATTTGGGTAACAACTTGAATGTGATCTATTGTCGAAAATGATTTTCGAAAACCGGCTTGTTCTTTCGGTTGGTTCTCGTCTAAAATCCTAGATAATCTATTTAGCAAAACTTTTGAAAATATTAAAAATATAAGTTTGTCATTATACTAATAGGCCTGTAATTAGCAAGATCTCCTCTATCTCCTTTCTTGTACAATAATGTTATTGTTGATTTTGTCCATTGCTCTGGTATTTCTTCATTTTCATATACGTTATTAAATAATAACTGCAGAGGCTTTAATAAAGGTTCACAAATCGACTTCAACACTTCATTTGTTATATTGTTTCTTCCAGGAGTTTTATCTTTCTTTTGGGTTTTGATTGCATACTCTATTTCAGATTTCAACATATCTTGTAGTTCAACATCTTTGTTAGATTCGCCATTGTTATCTATTACGTAGCAATGATAATCTTCTTTTTTAGTGTAGAGGTTTTTATAAAAGTGTGTTGCTTCGTTTATTATGTCCGTCCGTCTCGATAGCATATTCATTACATACATGAAACCCTATTAAAATACAAATCGATTATCCTCTATACGAATATTAATAAACACGGAAAGAATATTTACATATATATAGAAAAATAAATACGAATATTCAATCTTTTTAACTTAATCATAGCACAAAACTTGTTGACCGCTACCAAACAAAAAAAAAAGAAAGAAGTTCAAATGACGGACAAAGGTGAAAAACATGCCTAACCGTTTATTCTTAGCCTACCTATATATAAACTAGCTGTTGCTGGCGACTTCGCTAAGGGTAATCAATATAAATATGACCCATACATCAGAAACAGTACTTTATTGAAGTACGAAAGATAACTTACGTCCGTTCCTGTACCTCCGAAAACACGTATGTACGATTGTACGGTGTTCGATTGAGTAGTTAAACCGTGAAGGCGTAAGTGCTTTCAGCTCAAGGTTTAAAACTTTTCTACTTTCAATGCAAATAACTTAGCCTGTTATTCTACGACTTTCTATTATTATTTATATGTGTGTATATATATTTTTTGTGTGTCTGTATTTATATTTTCATTGTTCCCTATTAGTAATATATATGTACTTATTATCTCATATTTCATATTAAGTTACCATTTATTTTTTTCCAAACTTATATAACTTCATTACACGAAACACTACATAACATTTAATATGTACACCATCTCTCGGTGCACACATAACACTCTAGGCCCCGAGTGAAAATCAGCGCTGAGGGACTAACCTCCAACAGCACACACGCTGACTCGGGGCCCATTTGCCACATACACACACACTTAACCATCAATTTGTATTTTTATTTTTCATTGTTTATATATTATAAATGTTTTTATCTTTTTTATCACGCTTTTATTAGCTTCACCTGCATGTATGTATGTATGTTTGTAACCGACCCCTTTGAGCTCGATTTTGTCCTACTTGGAACGATCAGATTTAATTCAAACTTTGCACACCTGTCAAAGGTCGATGACAATGCAATAATCCGAAAAATAAAGTTAAAAAAACTTTAACTAAAAAATAAAAATAAATAATAGTTTAAAAAAAAAAACTAAACAACACGCTTCCATAAAAAATCCATTTATTTCTAATTTACACTATTCTTAATCTAAATTTATTAAATTTTATTTTTGTAAAAAGTGAAAAAAAAAAAATGTAAATACTGATATCTGGAGGTGTTGATATTAACATGTCATGGTAATGACGTTTGGATGAAGATAAAATTGTCATCGAGATTAACTCTATCCGTGGCCTCACCGGCATCACCGTTGAGGCCCCACGGAAATTCGAACTGAGTTAAATTAGTTTAGCTTAAATGTATGATTTCGTGAGATTTACATGTTGGATATAAATGTTCATGTCAATAATTCCTAAGTTTGTGAACAGTCAGCTTGGCTTACTTAGATTCGCGATGTTGCGTAACAATAGCCCAAGCCGAAATGTCTCGTGCATGCTTGAACTGTTTGTCACATAAAGTCTGCTTAGTGCCTAAGGACGTGTCCTAGGTGAGTGATTTGCTTGCGAACGCGAAGCGGTACGAAAAATACAAACAGGTGACATCTATTGAAGTGTCCTATGGGACCAAAACAGGCGCGGCGTGGGAATGGTGCGGCGCGAAGCGATGTGAACGCAATCAGTTGCTTTGATATTCTCGCGCGACTGTGACGCGGCGGCGGTTGTTGATTGCGTTTGTAAACGATGTCTCATATAAAATTTAATAAATGCTATTCAAGTTTTATGGCATGCACAATATAGTCAAATGTTGTTGGCAACGTTCGACAATATCACTTAAATAACAAGGGTTCAGTCGGTAACTCTTGGTACAACTTGTGAAATTCTCCATGTATATGCCGGTCTAAATACATAACATTAGTTTCACTTCTCTGACGGACATACTTCTTCAGTATTTGATATTTGGGCAATTCTCTAAAAATGTTGCTCTATGTGCTCCCATGAGAAACGCAAAAACCACTGACCGATGACGGCGATCGGTGGAACGAGTCGCGCGTACGTAGGACAAAACCGCCACGTCGCACCGCATCGCTTCGTAATCGCGTTCGCTTTGAATCGCCTACGTAGGACGCAGGCTAAAGCGCTCGCCGCGAGTATTCCGGTGAAAATGTAAAGGTCTGTCGAGTCAATAGCGTAGTTCGAAAAAAAAAATGTTTGATTAGTGAAGGCGTTACTTTACGGAAATCCATCATTCAAAATTAGCGCTTTACTGTAACGCACTTAGTTGACGTGACAACGGCACAACAATTTCAGGCGGAAGTGCCAAGTAACGTCCACCCTAATTTTTGAAGTGAATCTTCTTTAGGCGCATGAGGGTAAAATTTTTACAGATGTTACGTCACGCAGGTATGCAACGGAAGTGACGTCATTTGCAGTAAACGCAGATTTTTTATCTATTTTTTTATTATTTTATTTTTTTCTATTTTTATAAAGTTTTAGATTTGTATAAATATAAACAAGACTTATAAATTAGTTCGCCAAAGAAGTTTCACTTCTGACATGTGCACTTTGTACGCACGCACTTTTTTTTTCACATTCGCATTTATAAATTTACCTACATTAATTAAGCTGTAGTAATACTTTAAAAATCTTGCTAGCCAATTACACTCATGTTCAAAACTTGCCGCCAAACATCTGTTGATGTGTTCAGAAGTTGTACTATAGAGTAAATCCCTCTTTAGTGTTAGCGTGTTTACCATCTTATACTATATATTAATATAATATAACATCAGGCGAAATTGTGACTAAAAGCTTTATATCTATAAAGTTTCCAAAATAAATATTTTAGTCGGTTCTCTATATAGTAGATAGTCTATTTTGAGAGTGGTAGAGCCACGCTGAAACTATTACTGGCTTTAGCATGAATGGGTCGGCTCGCCCGGGGTAGTACCTCTCACAGAAAACCGCCGTGAAGTAACAGTGCTTGCAATGTTGCGTTTCGTTCGGTCAGTGAGAGCGCCGGAGGCCCACTTCCCCTCCCCTCACCCCTCTCCTCTCTCCTCTCCCACTCTCTCCCCTAACCCTTCCCCCCAAAGGGTGGCAACGCACTTGCGACTCCTCTTGTGTTGTTAGTGTCCATGGACGGTGGTGATCACTTAACATCAGGTGACCCAACTGTTCGTTTGCCATCTATGACATAAAAAAAAACAAAAAAAAAATAGTAGTCGGATAGTTGACATAATTTCGTGATGAGCTGTGGTTGGCTAGCCAATGCGTGAAAGCGTAACAGACAAACGATCTCCCATTCGCATTTATTATATTAATAAGTATGACATTGAATACGAATAATAATTAAATCAAATGCCACAAGAGCAAAGAAATCAAAACGATCACAATTTATAGAGATGACATCATATATGGAGCCGATGTTAAGGTGTCGAAATCTAGGACAACGAAAAGTTATCACGTAATTTATGTCTCTCTCGCACTGTCATTCATGTAATGCTAGCGCATGTAAGTCGACAGTTATTCGTAAGTCATGAACAAATATATATTTGAAAGGAATATATTTCATTTTATTTGGTTAAAACCACATGACAGAAGAGAACGCTTTAAAAAGAATATATAATAATATAATACATGGAAATAAATTTATTTATTTACAACAATGGCAATATAGCAATAATTTCGAAGGTCAGAGCCGGAGGATCCAAAATAAAAAAAAAAACAAATTACTTCAACTTATTAAAAAAATACAAAAGGAATCTACAATTAGAGTGTGTCGCCGATGTTAGACTAACTCTTACCTAAAAAGGTGAATACTGCCGATGTTAGGTTAACCTTTTTTAATGGTCGTTTCGTCCAAGTATTTGTACAATGTGGTAGTGGAGGAGTCGGACCACTGAACGTTTCCACTAAATTTGTGCATCTGTTGTACCGTGGAAATTGGCGAATCCATGCTTTGAACACTTGCTGCAACTTGGAACTGGCAACTCGGCTTCCATATACACTCTTAGTCAGCGATTGCGGTGTGTAGCGATGGCTTAATACTTTGAACACCTGCCGCACCGTGAGACTGGAAACTCTTAGTCACCAATTGTGGCATGTAGCGATGGCATAATACTTTGAACACCTGCCGCACCGCGGGACTGGAAATTCTTAGCCAGCAATTGTGGTATGTAGCGATGGTGTAACACAATAGTCAACAGCAATAATACAATATTGCCGTGATCTGGGGGTAAATATTCGCTCTTGCATATTTCCACATTTGCCCACGCTCCCTTCGTCAGTAGCTCAAGCCGTACCCTCGATGTGGAGCCCTTGAGCCCTTGATACTATCGCGATATAGTGAGAGGTTCAATAAATAAAAGAGGTGGTACCACCCACGCACAGAAACTCCGACGTGAAGTAATAGTGCTTGCATTGTTGCATTTCATTCGGTCAGTGACAGCGCCGGAAGCTCACCTCCCCAACCATACACAGCCTGGCAACGCACTTGCGACTCCTCTGGTATTGCTAGTGTCTGCGGACTTCCTTTGTCTCCTATGATATAACAAAAGAATCTCTTATAGAACTGAATTCGTTGAGTTAACTTAGTTATTCGATACGATATACATATACGAGTTATTTCAGTACAGGTGTGTATCTCACTAATTCGTACATGTTTGAATATTTATCTTAGTTTAGCTCAGCTTGGTTAGATTCGCGATGTTGCGTAACCTAGGCAACAGCCCAAGCCGAGGTGTACCGTGCACCCTTGAGATGGTTGCTAAATAAAATCGGCTGAATACCTTAAATGCTCGCCGCGAGTTATTCGTTGAAGTTGTAAAGGCCTATCAGGCCCATAGCGTAGCCAGTTCGAAAAAAAAGATCAAAATTCTGACACAGAAATTATTTTAAAAAAATCTGCGCCTTAATTATTCGACTAGTTAATAAATACTCTCTACGTTGTCTATACATTTTATTCACAAACCAGTAACACAGATTCTACCTCTAGCGTTAAACGTTTATAATAAACTGTTGTGATAAATTGTAACATTTGGTTACAAAAATGTGTACCGTAATTTTTAAAATTATTTCCATGTCCACTGTGGTTTTAATTGGTATGTTTTTATTTTGATTCTTTTATACAATGATAATAATTTTTACGGCACAAAGCTGTCGCATTAAATCAATCTTTTTACATTTCATAATGTAAAAGTCTTTCATGTCATGTTGTAAAACATTATTAGAAAAGTCAACTTCTAGTTTTTTTTTTATTGATGCACAGCAAAATAACTGCACTGTGCCTGATGGTAAGCATAGTACAATCCAAAAACAATGGCGACCACCGAGTGACACAATATGCATCGCCAGTCGCCGCTGTCACACCGGCCTGCGAATAGCTGGATATGCATAGGCTGATCCCGAAACGCGACCCGTAGAAGCGAATCACTATGACGGGCTTTTTCGCCATATACATGATGGTTGCGACCCAGTCAAACTGTAAAATCTTACCACCCCGCTTTCGCCATTGCCTCGTTCGTTATTCAGCAGGGTGTACCACGCGCAGGTGAGATTGGCTTGAGTGTCTCAAGTCTTAGATGTTATTCGACACCCTTAACAAAATCCAAAGATCGAGAATTATTGGTGGTAGAGCCACGCTGAAACTATTATTGGTTTCAGCATGAATGGGTCGGCTCGCCCGGGGTAGTACCACCCTCTCATAGAAAACCGACGTGAAGTAACAGTGCTTGCATTGTTGCGTTTCGTTCGGTCAGTGAGAGCGCCGGAGACCCATCTCCCCTCTCGTCTCCTCTCTCCTCTCCTTTTCCCTCCCCTAACCCTTCCCTCCGAAAGATGGCAACGCACTTACGACTCCTCTGGGGTTGTTAGTGTGCATGGATGGTGGTGATCACTTAACAGCAGGTAACCTGTTCGTTTGCCACCTATGACATAAAAAAAAAAAAATTATTTAATGATGCATTTCGATTGTTCATCGTTTTTCTTCGATTGCCCACCCTTAGTAACAGAAATATTTTATTAGAATATGACGTTCTACGCTTTAACAATAATGGACTATACTTTGTCCAACATGAGACTACACAATATTAGATGTAAAACAAACCAACATTTGCATTTATTATTACTTACTTACGTGCATCATCGCGATCAGTTCAAATAAATAATGATTAGGAATTTTTTTAAATAGAAAACACCCACTCCCACTTTGAGAGGTCCATATTTGACCCTTGAGATCGCAGTCAGCGGCCCTTGGTGGACCAACACCTATCGGGGGAGCAGACGCATTGCCAGTCGGTAGTCCCTGCTCCCACGCCTAAAATGTGCATGGAGCTTAGTCACTGCGAATCGGACATAACCGGACATATCCTCATCTGCCCGTCGGAGGCGGTGGACTTTGTCCCGCCCTAATAATAAAAATATCTAGAGATAGAACGCAGCGCCACCTACCGGACCTAATAATGAATCTAAACCATTCTTCAATCCACTGGAACACAAAAACACGTCTTGACTTTTTCCGATATTTCCAACAATTATCGTTATATTTCAACCAATTTAACCAAAACCTGCACAAATTATACACTTAAACCTTCCTCGTTATCTACTGGAGAAAACTGCATGAAAATCCGTTTAGTGTATTTTAGTTTATCGCGAACATACAGACAGATAGACGTGGCAAAGGACTTCGTTTTATAATATGCACTAGTGGGCGCCCAGTGGTCGACATTCGACTATAGTTCATTGATTTTTTTATATAAAGTTTGAATTTTATTAGGGTTAATATCATTGTTGAATGTTGAATGAAAAAGGGTAATTGGAACGTAAGAGTAAAATAATACATACAGTCGAGCATTGCAACCTCCTTCACAACCTTTTTTGAAGTCCTTTATTGACAGATGTCAAAATGTCTTTTTTATTTACATGTGTATATGTTGTGTAAAATTGAAGCAGTGGTGTGCATATGTGTAATGCATATTTTAATTAATTCAATGTACTTCTAATGCATTTTATACAATATATAAATATTAAATATAGATAAATACGGTATTTTTTTTAAACTTACGCTTCCAATAGTCTGGTGACCAGTACATCACAAGGGCTACATACTTTTGTATGGAACTAAAACCCTTGTGTTATTGGACAGTCTAAGGATTTATAATATGCTACAATTTTTTTTTGCAGCTACTACGGGCGCGCTGGCTTCGGATACGCAGAATCGGTATTTTCTGTTTTTATTTTTATTGAGAAAAAGAATAACCACGACCGTTAAGATAGCCTTAACAACGATTAATGGTTTTATAAATAAACTAATTAGTTTTCAAAGTGTTGTGGTATTTCAATTATCGTACATAATTTTCATTTATCGTTTCGTTTTATGAAGAAATGTAACATTCAGAAACTAGAATAGAGGTGCCGAAAAATATTTATCTATCAACCAATAATATAATAAGTTGAAAGCTGTAGATACCTACGTGATATTTTGATAAAACGAATGACACGATAACGCACACATAAGTAAAGTAATACTGTAACGCCACACTGTTTTAGACAAAATGGCGACAAAATATCCATGGCGAAAAAGAAATAGTTGGGTATATAGCCCTTAAATATAAGCTAGCCAGCCAAGTTTCGCAAATCATTAAAAACGAAATTCCAGGAATTCGGTATCTTAACTCGGCCCTCCCAATACATTCTTGATAATTTAATGTATGTCCGTAAAAACTTTGAAAAACTGAATTTAATAAAAGACCGGCGTAATCTAAATACTAGAAACTGTAATAAACTGGTGGTCCCATGTTTTAGACTTAGCAAAACCAGCAATAGTTTTTTTAGGTAATAGTGTTAGGTTCTACAATAAAGTCCCAAAGCATGTTACCGATTTGCCGGACTGTATATTTAAGCGCCACGTCAAACGGGTTTTAGTGTCAAAAGGATACTATAGAGTGGATCGTTCACAACGATAGTGATGGCTGGAATTGACTCCTCTCTGTGCATCCACTAAAAGCTATTGTATGATGTATTGGAAATATATGTTAATAAAATGTACCCGAACGAGTTTCTTGCCGGTTCTTCTCAATGACTGGGTTGTTTTCCGAACCGGTGGTAGTCTTTGACGTTCATAAGTGCCTTCAGGGCCTAATCTGAATAAATTATTTTTGATTTGATTTTAACAAAGCGATGTCGAAGCGCTTTTTAGGTATCTATATACATATAATATCATTATATTTATTGTTAGACTGTTTGATAAAAAAATCTTAAGGGAATGATAAAGTTTTTTATGTATCCACCATCTAATGGTGCGTTTGGAAGTAGAATCGATTAAGCCACGTAATTTCTAAGTTTTTGAAGTTATACTTCTTTTGGCGCTTTAGGGAAAAATAATGAGAGTAAATTTTTACGATGCGCGCGCACACCGTCACGAAAAACCGACACCCTGAAGTTATTGCGATGCGCGCGCTCATCGTTACGAAATACCGACACCCTGAAGTTTGCTATAGTCAACTTTTTCTATTGTTAGTGTCGTTTTTTCTACAAACGTAGAATAAGGCGAAAATAATTTTTTTGAAAAGATTTTTATCTTGTTACGCCCAAGAAGTATAACTTCTAACGTACATAAGTACACACACACTTTTTTTCGTCTATGCGTCATGTATCCGCTCACTCGCCATACTACATTATTGGTTATATCTTAAATGTTCGGTATTTTAATGTTATATTATGTTATGAGTTCCCCGCGACTCTCGAAACAGAACGTGCTAACTGACACCGCGTTACTATAAATCACGCTGCCGTGATCGGGCGATGAATTTCGCTCCAGCATACTAGCCGCGATCTCCCTCAGTAGGCTCGCAAGCCTAGTAACCTGTATTGTTTTATTGTCCCTTTGACTGTACTATGCGCAAAATCAAACAAACAATGTTCAGAGCCGGCAAAGAGTTTGACGCGGACTATAGTTCAGTTTAACTTAGTGGTCAGATACGAAACACACGTATGAGTTCATGAGGTACCCATGCTCGGTACACATGTATATCTCACTAATTCCTATATCTATGAATAGCTAGCTGAGTAAGTTATAAGACAACAGCCCAAGTCGAGGTGTGGCGTGTGCCTTTGAACTCGATGCCATACAGGTAGGTGCTTTAAGCGCACGCCTAAATAATCCGATAAAGCCGTAAAGGCCCATAAAAGCAGTCAAAGTCCACACTAAATTCGTTTCCCTATCAGTCAAGAGTAATTGACACCTGATGATTGAAGTAAATCTATTGTATATAGGGCGTTATGCCTTAATTCCAAGAGAGGTTGACGTCAGGAAGGCGGCCGATCGTAAAAATTAAGCCAAATCACACTTGACAAGTATGAAAACATGCTGTGCCGACTCCACTTGGGTGGGATAAGAGTAATGAAGATGATGAATGAATTAAATCTACGATATTGTATATTTTTTCCCACTTAATAAAAACATTTACAGACCAGAACAGAAACCGACCGGCCCTTGTATCTTGCCCGAATATCCAGAACATGGCAACTATAGTGTAACCGGCGCACCTAACGCAGTACCTGGACAAGGGTTCAATACTCTTGAGTTGAATGTTACCTGCAAACCAGGATACGGGACTTTTGGGGAAAGTATCGTGTATTGCGTCAATGGAAAGTGGTCAGTCCAAGAATTACCACAATGCATTCGTAAGTATTAATTATACTAACATACTAGTAGCTCTTCCCTTACTCATGTAGATTTTATTTATGCCCTGAGAACAGTACTTATTGATTGTATTGTAGGATTGAAAGTATCCTATATTCTTTTCTATACCCCTTTTTTTCTTTTTTTTCTCCATGGGGGAATCCCTAACGGATATCCATCTCGCCGGGCAGCAGAGGATGGATATGCCCGAGTCGCACGGACTAAAACCCCATGATACCTTCTTACACCTTTTGATCGGAGGAGCAGGGACTGTCTAATCGATACTACATCTGCTCCTCCAACAGGTATTGTCCCCTCCTAAGGAACCCAAACTGCAGCCTGAGGGGTCAAGAGGGTGGACCCCTCAAGGGGAAATGGGTGTTACCCCCCCTAACGAACTGTGGGAGTCGCATCAGCATAATGCACCTCCACCACATGGACCTGTGCAGTTTAACTGCCCGGAGCGACGGACATGCTCGTGTCTATCGCCCCCAGGCCACAACTACGGCGGCCGGAGGTCATCGCCTACCCGTCGCCGCCGCGTAGTTCGTCGGCCGCGGGTGGAGTCTAATCGTTCTATACCCCTGACAAATTACGTGTGAAATTTCATGAGTAGGTAATGTGAGTAACAAATAAACAAATATGAGGCTGGTTATGCTTACGTAGCATGTCATGATGCGATATTATAAATTTATCTCCTGCCAGAAAAACCGCTCAGCGCGCCTAACTCAGTTAAGTAGTCTTTGAGTTTAACGCAAACAGACAGACGGACAGATGGATAGACAGACAGACCCACGTCTGACGTCAGACGTGGCAGTGGACTTTGTTTTATAATATGAAGTGATAGTGATTTAGGATTCATTATCAATCAAAGAGTACAGTTTATAAATCATACTCTTGGCCTGACTTGATTCTACAGTGGTCCGGTGAAGCTGTTAAGGCCTTGCTAGGGCAATAGCGTAGTCAGTTCGAAAAAAGCACGATACAGTGACACCGCCTTCACTAGTTCCATTCACAAACTACACTGCACTCCGCACACTTACACGATACGTACACTGATTTTGTAAGGATTCGAACCTTTTCCTTTCTTGGTTAGTTAATGTTTGAGAAAGTAGAGTTTTTGAGTGTTTGAGAGAGAGGTAGTTGGTTTTAGGATTTCAGCAATTAACTTTTAAACTTCAACACTTCAGTGAACTGTATTACTTTTCACAATGTATATAATCGTATGTAACGACTCGGTTACAAAACTCGTGAAGTTCTTCTCGCGTGCCCCGTTAGGGGCGCGTGTGGTGACGGTATCAGGGTGAACCCTATGGCCGTAGCATCTCTCTCCCTCCGCTTCGACGGGGATGTCTTATGTGTTGATGGGTGCGCTATTTGCACGTCACTCCCCGGGATTGTCTTGTTTATTCACTCATTTCCGGCGGCGGTCTGGTTGGTCTCGTTGGTGCAAGTGATCGACCGTTTTAGGTACCAGGATGCGCATCTCAGTAGCTTCTTGATTTTCTCTTCGCACTTCGCGCGGAGTCTACGGGCTTCTTCCGGGGAGGCTTTCTTGCTGATCGATTCTCGTTCGTCGGCGAGAACCGTTGTCTGCCATTAGATGTTTGCCAGCATCTTGGCCATCTTCTTCATCCAATTCTGGGAGAGTCCACCTTCTTTCTGTTTCTCGTGGCCTTGTTATTGTACCCTTTAGGGGGGAGATTTTTGGCGGGAGCCATAAGGCTCGCCGCCGCTGTTTCTTCGACCGTGTCATGGGGTATGGGGTGTCCGTTTTATGCCCGGGATCACTCGACCGGGGTTCGGTACCTGCGCGGTGGCTTCGTCTGTCTGTTTAGTCTGAAAATAAGGAACAAGATATTCTCGCTTGGATTGTCGGGCCGTTTACAATATGTCTATAGGTAATTCGTAACTATATTCAATATTGCATTATTGTCTGATTCTAAGGTATATTCAATTATTGACACTCAGTTAATCTTGGTGCCTGATTGATTTATTGATAAAGATGACATCATTGTGAACAATGAAGTTATGGTTTTGTAAATACTCCCTTATCGTTCGACAGTTCGACAGATATGTTAAGTTATAATAACGCATAACTTTTTTTTGTTTATATCATAGGAGGCTAACGAACAAGCAGGTCACCTGACATTAAGTGATCACCGTTGTCCATAGACACTAGCAACACAAGAAGAGTCGCAAGTGCGTTGCCATCCTTTGTTGAGTGAGAGGGGGAGGAGTGGGGAGGGAAGGTAGGGAGAGGGGAAGTGGGCCTCGAGCGCTCTCACTGACCGAACGAAACGCAACAATGCACGCATTATTACTTCACGTCAGTTTCCAGTGAGAGGGTTATATTACCACGAGCGAGCCGACCCATTCATGATGAAACGAGTAGTAGCTTCAGCGTGACTCTACCACCTACAACAACCACCTTCAAAAACAAACCAACGGTAGTACCACCTGAAAATGACCTTTTCTCTCTACAATCGATGTAAATAATAAAGGATAAAAAACAATATTTACTTATTTGATTTTACAAACAATCAGATGGACATTTTTGTAAACTCTTCTCGGTGAATGAAATTTTTTTCTTTTCCTCCTTAAAAATTTCCTCTTCTTACTGCATATTTGCAGTAAACCATTACACGTGTTTTTCTTACTTCAGTATAGATTTATCAAAAGTTTTGAAGAGTTTATTTTCTTCGACCAATATCTTACCACGTTCACCAATTTGACCACGTTTTCCACGTTGACCAATCTTCCTTTTCACGTTATACTTTACACAAAAAATGTTTCAGGATTTTGCAAATTAGATAGTCATCCGAGCGTCATCTATAACTGCTTACTCACCGGTACCAACGAAGGCTTCAGACCTTGCAGAAACTACGAACCTCACGGCACTAAGGTGTACCCGATTTGTAACGCGCCTAACTACTACACTCCGACGAACTTCAACTACATGACCTGCATCGATGGGAATTGGGACTACATTGCTACATGTCTTCCAGGTTTGTCACAAAATGGTATTATAACTGTTTAGTTACCGTTAGCAACAAAGGCTTCAGACCTTGCATAAACTACGAACCTTACGGCACCCAGGTCCATTCGACTTGCAGCTTGCCCATCTACTATACTCCGATGAACTTCAACTACATGAATTACATGGATGGGAAGTGGGACTACATTGTCACATGTCTCATTCTCTTTCATTTTTTTCGTACTCCCACACTCTTATCCATATAACACGACTGTTTCCTTGAGTTTCAAATGCATTCGTGGGAAACAAAATACTCCAAACACCTTTCTTGTTTATATACTACGATCGTGGCAAACAAGCATGCGGGCCGTCTGATGTTAAGCAGTCACCGCAGCCTACGAACACTTGCAACATTAGAGGTCACACACGCGCGTTGCCGACCCTAAAAACAAACAGGCGCAGTCGCAAGTGCGTTACCAGCTTGTGTTTGGGAGAAAGGATGGAAGGGGTAGGGGAAGTGGGATGGAGAGGCGAGAAGAGATGGAAGGGGATGTGGGCCTCCGGCGCTCTTACCGACCGAACGAAACGCAACAATGCAAGCACTGTTACTTTACGTCGGTTTTCTGTGAGAGGGTGATACTATCCCGGGCGAGCCGTTCCATTCATGCTGAAACCAGTAATTGCTTTAGCTTGGCTCTACCACCATCTACACCTTACGCAGTTTCTGTATCTATTCTATGCCTCACGTCCTTGTCTATACCACCAATGAAACGAGGTATCTAAAACTAGAGCAGGCCGATAAGGTTACATCATTTAAGATTATATAACAAAAACCGAATGGACCTCCGAAGTCGCAGAAGCAATGTTCAGTTTTTATCCTACTTATCTTTATACCAAACTTCTCTATTTTATATCGCCATAAGAACAATATCATCAGCAAACAGCATACACCAAGGTGTTACACCAAATAGTCTCAAATCAACATCATTAATTGGATTTCTTACTTTAGAATGCGGTAAGGTGATGCGGGAAAGGCAACACATTTTCAGTGACGGATCGTCTGTTAATCAAGAAAGCAAGCTGCCTTGGCATGTTGGGATATACAGGAAAACTAGGAACCCCTACATGCAGATGTGCGGTGGTTCTTTGGTCAGCACAACTGTTGTTATATCAGGTAATTTTATTTTTGTGCTAAGTTTTAGTGGTAAGGACCTATATTATAATATTGATAAAAGTTGATAATTTCAAGCGACTGGTTCTTTATGAAAAGCCAGTAAGAAATCCAATCAGGCTTGCATTTTTTGGACCTGATGATCGTCAACTGATATTAGATGATCAATCCTAACTGAGAACAGTAATTTTAAGAGTGTGAGTGAATTAGCAGTGCTTGTAGGTGTATGTGTTGTCAAAAACATGCTTTAGAACCTGAACACAGTACAAGTATTACTGTTTATTGCCAAAAGTAAATATGGCCATGACGATTCCGCATAACCGTATTTGTAGAAATGTGTTAAGTTTTACTACTTACTATATACATCCTATACTGTAGATGAAGACCATGTAACTAGAAAATTTTTGAGTATGATGGTGGATGGATATATTAGTAGAGGAAGATCCAAAAAGGTATGGATGGATTGTGTGAAAAATGATATATGCGTGTAAAAGGTATCAATACTAAGATGACATCTGATAGGCGAGAGTGGAGAAGGAAAACATATTGTGCCGACCCTACTTAGGAGGGATAAGGGTAGAAGATAATGATACATCCTATACTGATTGTATATATTTTTTTCTAGTCCTTCTCTGAATCTCTCCCAGCATATCTACATGCGGGGAGGGGGAAGTAGACTCTTACAGAAGTGGCGTGGATCTCTAAGAGCACCGGCCCGTGGTCAGACGGCAGATCCGGTAGTACAGCTTGCACTGGCGGGGTAGTCATTCCTTTGTAGAGGCAATTGTCCAAGACTTGCATTCCTTGCCCATGATGGTGCGTGGGCATGTCAGGACCAATGATGTCATAATTATGATCGTCTGCGTATTTTAGAATGCGGGCTCCTAGCACCGTGTTCCTAGTAAAATTTCAGGATCGGTGCTTTATGTTCAGATCACCGGCGACGACTGTCGGATCCGGCGATTCCACCATGAGGTCTTCCAGGTCGTTTTGGAGGGTTTCAGTTCTTGGAACAAGTGGTTTATAGACGGCAAAAAATCTTGTTATTCGGCCTCCGATGTTAACCAATATTCCCAACGCATAAAAAGACTGGTACTCTTTGTGTGGTATGAGTTGGTGTACCACATTATTTTTGAACACTGCCAGCCCCCTGCAGGCAGTACCAGCAGCCGTTATCCTCCTTCCTGTATATGCTGTATCCTAACATCTTAAGGATTTCATTTTGATGTAAAAATGTCTCAGATATCAGCATAATATCAACCTTGTATTCTCTGAGGAAGTGGGCGAGCAACTTCCTCTTCATTTTCAGCGACTGGACATTCCAATGAACAACTATAGTGGGTGTGTTGTCCATTTAACTGCCTTGTTTTTTGGGATGTCTAGTGGGCACGTTCGGGAGTCTCCTGCCCTCCTGCTGGGCTAGGAAGAATATGAACTCTTCAAATAGTCCAGTCACTCGACTGGATTCCACCTCTTGAGTTTTCTTTTCGCTTGTAGACTTTTTGTTGCGCCTCTTCTTCTTTTTTTGCAAGACTCGTCCTGCTCTCATGTAGCGCTTGGTTGTTACCACCTCAACCAAGACACTCTGCTGAGGTAGGGTCTGTTCTTTGCGTCCTTTGAACGCTAGTGCCTCGGCCCGCTTGTTTCTCGCCTCTCTTCTCCAGACAGGGCGCTGCGAGTGGTTGGTCGGTTGCGGCCCCCCACAGTTTGCGTAAGTCGCCGGTGCGTCTTTGGCGCTGTTACAGTTGGCTGCGAAATGCGGCACCCCGCATCTGACTCACGCTTGCTTCCGGTGGCAGTGATGCGAGCTATGTCGGAATTTTTGACATCTGTGACACTGGATGGGGCCAGTCTTACTCCACCGGGTTTCAATTGTGACACCAGTCATCGTCATGATTTCGTCAATTTGTTAGATACTCGGTATTAGATTATCTTTCCTTTTAAGCGCTGCGTAGAATATGCTACCGGGGCGGTCGCCACACGCCCGAATGTTACGCACCACTTCGGGTTGAAAACCTTTTGACTCTAACGCTCTGAAGATATCATCGGCTTTCGTCGATGTAGGCAGACCTCTAATTGTTATCTTCAAGCTTTCTTCGCTTAGAAGAGAGTACGAAAACCACGAAATGTCTTCAGTTCTCTCTAATTCCGTGAGATAGTTTTGTATTGTACGCGGTATTTTTGAAGGTCTTGCGGTAAGAAATGCACCCCACTGCCAAAGGGTCGCTCGTTCGGTGCTCTTCCAAATTCCTGCTTAATGGCTTCAAAGTGTTTATGCCAATCAGAGAGCAATTCCGGTATCAACGGAGGATACTTCCTAGCTTTTTGGGGTTCCATGGCGCCACTTTGTATGGAATCGGTGCAGGCTATACCGTCCACAGCGGCTCCTTTTTCTGCGATGGCGCTCCCTGAATGGCTGTCTGCGGGTGGCTCTTGTTCGGTAACGCTATGTTGCGCAGATATCGCCACTACGTAGGTTTTCGAGCAGATTGATCGTGACGAAGACAACTCGTCGCTCGGTACACTAGCGCTATTGTTTCCACCAGTCGTCGTCGTACGGTGAGTTGGAGGGTTCCGTATGCCCGATTTCACGGTCATTGCCCCTTGGCCTTGGTCATTGCCGTTGCCTGTGTTTTCAGGGTCGATCTTGTTTTTGGTTTGCGGATTCGGGGAACTTGAAACAGCTCGTCTCAGTATCAGTGGCATAGGTTGGGCAGATGTTGCCGGGATGTCGTGTGTACCCTTCTGGCTGTCGTTTCTTGATTGCCTCTGTGGCAGTGGTGCTGGCATTGTGTTGCTAGTGGTTTCGCTAGCACTTGGGATTTCAAGGAGAGTCCAAGAGCACACTCGTCTCTGTTCTTGATGGTCATCCTCCTCTCTCCCCCTCCTGGAGGCTCTGCCGAGGAGGCTTCTCGGGTAATCTTAACGTGGGGCCTCTGGGGGATCCAGAATTCCTTGTGCTGCTAGCTCCAGTACTTTCTGATCCTTTGCGGGCATCGGCTTCTTCTCTATTTCCGTCTTTTGAACCCTCAGGGCGAGGGCTATCCAGGGGGTCATCCTGTAGGAGAGAAATCCTGTTCCCAGCATATGCGCAACTACAATAAGGTTGCGCTCATAGAGCTCGAGGGGTGAGAGCTCGTCTTCCGCCAGTGTTGCGCTCGGTACACATGAGGTTGACAGGCTCTTTGTGGGCACAGCCGTATCCTTGGCGACCGGCGAAGCGGGCGGGGAGGTCTAGTAGGCTTAGCAGGGGTCGTCGTTTGGGCTTCTGCGGTGTTCGGGTTCTTGCATTGGGTCGTCGTTTGGCCCTGAGAAGGGCCTTTTGTGTACATACCGCCAGAGCTGGGCTGCATGGTGGCACGTGGTAATCAAATGATACATGCGCAGTGCAGTCCTGGATGGTATTACATTACCTGGCAATCACTTCGTAAGCTATCGTAGATGACGATAGTTGCAAGGAGTTTGCAACTATCGCAATCAAGGAACGTGCTATGGACTCGTGCACTCGCGTCGGCGACGTAGGTGGTCCTGAAAACGCGTGCGGCGACACACCACACTTATTTGTACTGATAATTTATGATATTTACAAATGCTTTATGAGGCGCAGTATCATTTGGTAAACATGTGCGACCACTCAGATGCATTGACCAGATGGCGACCAAATATAACTTTGCGTAATTGCAATCGTACCGATAAACCGCGTACAAAATTTGGCAAACTCTTTTATTGTTTTATGTTTATTCGTATTAGCGGTTCAACGTAGTAATTACGCTGCCACATCTCGCTAAAGGAAACTTATTAAAGGGCGTTTTCAAAATAATAATTATTAGTCACTGGCAAGTCTAATTATCCCAAATATAATGTTATTTGGCTAGGCTAAGCAACTTTGTTATTTCACCCCATAGATTACATTTGGCCGCGTTCAATTTACAGAGTGCACTGTACGTAAAAATGGCAATTTAACATTCTAGCCGCTCATTGCTTCTGGGACGGTTTCAACAAATTGCTTCCGGCAGAGAATTACGCCGTTGCTGTTGGCAAGATCTATCGACCTTGGAACAGTCCTCAAGACAAATTTGCACAGAAGTCTGACGTATGTATTAAATTCGTGTATTTCATGTATGACATGCTTGACAATTTGTAAAAAAAATGTATTTCCTCAATTTTTTGATATATTTTAGTACCCCCAAAATAGCCCTCCTGGTAAAGATTTTAAATTTTTTCATTACACGTTCATTAAAGTTTCATTAAAAGTTATTTCTAGATTATTCAGACTTAACTTTCTTAAAAATGATCCAAATGTTTTTTTTTATATCATAGGAGGCAAACGAACAGGTGGGTCACCTGATATTAAGTGATCACCACCGTCCATAGACACTTGCAACACCAAAGGAGTCGCAAATGCGTTGCCAGCCTATATTTGGGAGTAGGGGATTTAAATTTTAAATCCTTTAAATTTGCTACCATACAGGGGCAATCCATTAAACCTAATTATAACAAAATGAGGGGATACAGTTTGGCAATGTAGTTTCGAAACTATTTTCCACATCCAACATTAAATAATAACCCTGGATAGCTAAAGGGTCAAAGGATTTATTATGCTAAGTCAGGACTGTACCACATCGTACTTGGGGAGGGGGAACAAAATGCCGCCATTATGATGAGGTCATTCTACAGCTTTTTGGGCTTTTGATTTCAGAAGCTACGACAGTTTTTTATGTTTAAATTATTATTTTTTTGTCATAAGTGACAAACGAACAGGTTGGGTCACCTGATGTTTAGTGATCACCACCGTCCATGGACACTAACAATACCACAGGGGTCGCAAGTGCGTTGCCACCCTTTGGGGGGAAGGGTTAGAGGAGGGAAAGGGAGACGAGAGAGAAGAGGGGAGGGGAGGTGGGCCTCCGGCGCTCTCACTGACCGAACGAAACGCAACAATGCAAGCATTGTTACTTCACGTCGGTTTTCTATGAGAGGGTGGTACTACCCCGGGCGAGCCGACCCATTCATGCTGAAAACACTAATAGCTTCAGCGTGGCTGTACCACCATTAATCGTCATGATCTCTTGTAAAAGTCTGTCTAGAAACCAAATCCAAATACAAAAATTGTATAGGGTTGTAAAGAGAATCTGAAAACCAACCCATTGGTACCAATAAAACACCATATGGCCAAGTCAAGCAGTGCCGGCAACATAAAAAAGTGAATGTGGCCGAGCGGATCAACGGTGTTGTCATTACATCAGCAGCTACCATCATAAACGAAACATGGAAACCCGGAGGATTTCTTATGATTATAAAATTCATAAATAATAATCATTTACAAGAATTTAGAAAATATCGCCCTATACGAGACGTAACCACGTCTCAAATGGCCGTGTCCATGACCCAGCTATACACCATTTTTTTAAGTTTTGTTTTATATGGCCTTTATAGAAAAATATCAATTTCAAATAACTCTGTTTTTTTTTAAATATTCGATATTTAAATCTTTAAAACAAGTTTCAAAAATCAATCGGCATTTCAATTTTTTATTATGAACTTCTATCTATTCTTCGATTTTTAAGGCCGGTCCGGAAATTGTGTCTGTAACTACCATACCAAACGATACCTTGATTACAAATTTGAATTCAACAAGAGATTTCAAACCTTAAGAAGTTCTTTAAGGCAAAGTAGTAGTAGCCCATAGTCCATAACCAAAATAATTGTAATCTTTTAAAAAGTAAAATGGCAACATATGAACAAATATTCCTAAAGACTATAAAGTTAAAACAGACAAATATTGTTAATTTGTGGTTAATTTGTAAGCAGTGGAAACTAGAGCGAAGGGTGTACCAGTAAAATCACTATATCAGTTACAAAACATGTTGGCCATTCAAAAATCACCATAGATCGCTTATTGGACTGAGTATCCAAAACGTGTAAGAAAATTTAGCGAGGGCAGTAGGGTTGTCCATTAATACGTATACTTAGGGATCTCTTAAATCTACACTTTAATCGTAAGTACCAGGTATTGCTACATGCTACTCGCCCCTGTGACACAATATACCAAGGCGTTTCCTTGGGATTGTTGTTGTCCAAAACATTTCTAAGTAATGATCGAATTTTGAGTTCTCTGATAGTTACTTCCGCGGTTACACTGCTTTTAATTGCTTCTTCCACGGCCCCTGATATTTCTCACTATACCATTTCACTCCCGCTTAGATTACTTCTAGACCTATAATTTATATCATAATCTTTCCACTCCTCACTCCCAAGAGTTATAGTGTCATGTTGGGTAACATATGGTTTTCTTTGAAAGTGCGATTCATTCAACACATCATCATTAAAGTTTGTATACAGATTTTATAAAATAATACAGGATACCTCACGTCGAGAAATAAATGTTAGTACACTAATCACGTATAGTGTCGATGCAGTCAGGAATGGCAATAAATACTTCGTAGATACTGTTACTATTTATTTGGCCAGAGCTTCGCCTTACAATACTTGATAATGTGTAGATATCACTGACATCTTGCCTTTTAAAGGCCCATCTATATAAGTCAAAGCGATTACTATTTGTACATAATACCGCAAAATAATTTAAGTAACACAAAAATAATAAAGTATGAACAAATTAATGTTATTTAAGCTATACAACAATTTTATATAATTATCCTTATTTATGTATCTCTAATGTGTTCACCAATCTGTTTCGACATGTAGATCAGCGACATCTTGCCTTTTATGGCCGAACTATGAAGTCAAAGAATATACTATTATTAATAATGATCAAACTAGTGATTCAATTCTATATAATGATATCCATTCTTATTGAAGTCCTATTAAAATCGATATAATATTAATAATTCTTATTTATGTATCTTCAATATGGTGGCGCTAGTGTTAATGTGTCTCTCTAATATGGTGGCGCTAGTATCAATGTGTATCTCTAATATGTTGGCGCTAGTGTCGATGTATATTTATAATATGGTGGCGCTAATATCAACGTTCCGGTCGTGTTGTAGTCTCGTCTCTTGAATGTGATGCAGCGGCACCGGAGGTGGGTGCTAACAATGTAGTTTTTCCGAGGGATATATCAAATCTTTATCAACTCGAGAGAAACAGTGTAGAAAAGCTAGTATACTATAAAATGTAATTAAAATTTCACTTACAGTCCTAGCGATCCATTTGACTTTGCAACATTGTTATAAATGAATTACTCAAGAAAGGCCGAGTGTCATTTGTTCTCAGGAACCCGGAAATCAGTCATGATAGGGATTCCACGCAGTTGATGTCTAATGACAAATGACTATTAGGTTAAATTCTAAATGTGTTTAATAATATGGACAAAGCGTGAGACAGGCCTACAGCTAATATTACTAAAGGGATTTTTAGAGTTTAACCACAATCTCTCACGTGATGGTAAATTACGATATGGTTCAAAATTGTAAATATGATAAATATTGAGGGATTGGATCTGAAATATAATTGCCGAAAGGCCCATTCTATGTTTGGAGACACATTTTTAATTCGAGAGAGGAAGCTGGCTTAAAGGAAGCCCTACTATAGTTTTACTATACTATACTATAGTTTTACTATACTATAGTTTTACTATACTATAGGTTTACTATGGTGATATCTTTCACCGGGAGCACCGTTTCATTCTAATCCCTCTAAGCCATCATCATCATTGCATAATTAATCTGTCTCTAATTACAGGTAACGGAGAAAAAGATTCTCCCAGGTTTCCAAGGCGGGGAGACGAATTACCACGATGACATACCCATCGTAAACTGTTTGGAGACAGATTTTTAATTCGAGGGTGGGAGCCAACTGGACGAGCTTGAAGAAAACCATACTATAGTTTCACTACGGTGATATCCTTCACCGGGAGTACCGTCTCATTCTGATCCCTCTGAGCCATCATCATCGCTTCACAATTAATCTGTCATTTGAACGAAGTATTTCTGGTTCTAATTACAGGTAAAGGAGATAAAGATTCCTCCAAGTTTCCAAGGCGGGGAGATGAATTACCAAGATGACATAGCCATCGTGAAGCTCGTCACCCCGTTTGAGTTCAACACGTATGTGATACCGATCTGCTTGGACTTTAACCTTGAGCACGATCAGCTACAAGAAGGGAACTTGGGAAAGGTATTGTACGCGAATCACAGCGTCTGCGAACATTCGGGTAGCGATACAACGTTCGCTAATACTCTATCCATAGTATAATGCACGTCTTACCTCTGATCTTCTATTTTGCCACAACACTCGAATGTTACTTGTTGTGTACGTGACTGTCGAACGTGGTTGCACTCGACTTCTTGTTTTCCCTTTCGTCTTGCTTTGACGCACCGTTCATGGGTTTTTGAAAACAAATGTAGCGTCTGCGACGGTGGATCGTTATAGAAGACAGGTATACACATATGCAATCTCTTGGTTTCCTAATAAATGAAACAACGTATTTACGTTGTACATACATTTGGTACATTTGTACCATTATTGAACTGCGTCCCTGTAATGAACATATTTAATATAGCCTATAATCAAATTATATATGGGACCACCTCTGAATATAATCGATTCAAATAAAAAAAGAATCATTAAAATCGGTTCATAATTGACGGAGATATCGATTAACATACATAGAAAAAAAATACACACAACCGAACGTAGTAACCTCCTCCTTTTTCGAAGTCGGTTAAAAATTAGAAATCTATCGATATTATAGATTCTGATAACACTTAATAATAGAGAACATATATTGAGCTATCTACTTATGGGATTTCGGAATTGTCAGTCGTTTTGTTTCTAAATGTTGATAAAAAAAAAGTGTGTGTGTACTTATGTACACACGTTAGAAGTTATACTTCTTCGGTGTAACAATATAAAAATCTTTTCAAAAATTTTATCTTTCACCTTATTCTACGTTTGTAGAAAAAACGACACTAATAATAGAAAAAAAGGTATTTAATACATTGAAAGTTTGAATACGAAGAAACGAAATGTTGACTATAGCTAATTTGGGGGTGTCGGTTTTTCGTGACGGTGTGCGCGCGCGTCGTAAAAATTTACTCTCAACATTTTTTCCTAACGCGCCAAAAGAAGTATAACTTCAAAAAACAAGTGTCCCTTCTTCTTAGGGAATTCATTAGTGGAATGAATTACAGGTGTATTATGAAGTGAAACCTTTTTTAGGCGTGTTAAGCGGTATTTTTATATTAACATGTGTCATTTTATTTGCATGTATTTTTCTATTATAGTTTTCATATTTTATATTATTATAATGGTTTATTGTATTTAATATTATATTGTATTACTGAGAAAAATTTAAACCACGAATCCTGAAAAAAAAACTGAAAATGCAGTCCTCGGGAGTAGTCCAAACTTGGCTAGTTTCCTTAACCGGAACGGAGGTGCCGCTCAAAGAGACACTATAAATAGCCTACCAAAGCTAAAGCCTACAGAGAAATTGTAAGGCTAAAGGATCCCATCAGACTTCGTAACTATATAATAATAATCATAAATACAGTGGTACAACAAAATAATCCCAAGGAGGGTTGATGTCAGGCAGGCGGCCGATCGTAAAAATGTAGCCAAATCATATACCACATGACAAACATGTTGTACCGACCCTACTTACGTGGGATAAGGATAAGAAGAATAAGAAGAGAAAGAGCGGTATTTTTAGCAGAAGATACGAGTCACGACATGCTACGTAAGCAGGACCAAATTGGGCTTGCGTGGCTTCCGTCACACTATCGAGGCATAGTATAAGGGCCTGTGTATATGTAATATTGATATTTTGTATCTTATCATACGTTTGATAGATTAATAGACTCTGTAAAATTATAAATAATTATTACTCCGAGTGTCAATAGATATGAAAACCACACTAAGGTTAATAGTTTCAGTATCCAAATACTTAAATTTAAATATTGTCTTTCACATTCGCACATGAAAGTAAGTGAAGTAGACCAACCTAGTTTTTTTTTACATCATATGAGGCAAACGAACATGTGGGTCACCTGATGTTACGTGATTACCACCGTCCATATACACTTGCAACACCAGAAGAGTTGCAAGTGCGTTGCCAGCCTGTGTTTGGGGGAAGAGTGAGGGGGGAATAGAGGAGGTGGGTTATTCGGCGTTCTCACTGACCGAACGAAACGCAACAATGCAAGCACTGTTACTTCACGTCGGTGTTTCTGTGTGTCGGGCTGTAGTACCGCGGGCGAGCCGACCAATTCACGCTGAAACCAGAAATAGGTACAGCGTGGCTCTACCACCTCTAGTAGAGGCAATATCTGTAAGTCTGCGAATCTTACGAACTTTCGTCAAAATGCATCCAGTAGTTATTGCGTAACTTTTTTCTTTTGTGTTTTCTTATAACTAACATATACGAATGTGATATATATATATATCCTAAATGTTATACCGGTGTATAAACTATTACCATACCAAATTTCATCAAAATCAGTCCAGTACTTTTTTCGTGAATCCCCTAGACACGAGAGAGAAAACAGGAATTTTAAATTTAAACTTTATTTTATTTATTTTTGATGTTGCATTTTTAACTGATTTTTTTTTTGTTTTCTTTTATGTCATAGGTGGCAAACGAACAGGTGGGTCACCTGATGTTAAGTGATCACCATCGTCCATGGACACTAACAACACCAGAGGAGTCGCAAGTGCGTTGCCACCCTTTGGGTGCAAGTGTTAGGGGAGGGAGAGGGAGAGGAAAGAGGGGGGAGGTAAAAAACATGATAACACAAAAATGGTTCACTTTTGTATAATGCACTAGCTTCTACTCGCGACTTCGTCCGCGTGGTATAGTTACTTTGGGGTAACGCTAGCACGCAGTGGAAGCTCGTAAATGGAAAAAAACTCCGATTTTGAAACATTCTTCATCGTTGTTCTACTCCTATTGGTCTTGGCGTGCTGATATATATCCTATATCCTTTCTCGATAAATGAGATATCTAACACTGAAAGAATTTTTCAAATCGGTCCAGTTGTTCTTGAGATTATCGCGATCAATCAAACATACCCGCCAGCTTTATAATATCAGTATAGATATGGGGGTAAAATTATTACAAATAGTTACCCTTATCACCTCCTAACAGGAATACGTCGAATGTTAATTAACGCTAATAGTTTACACCAATAACTCTGTCTTTACACGGAATGAAGCGAAAAGAGACATAATAATACTAGAATAGGTCAACTTCAACTGAAACTTATTGAATCAACAAGTTCTCCGTACTTCTGATGATATTTCGGCTTCAGGTCGCCGGTTGGGGGCTCACAGCGGAGGACGGTAAAGCGTCTACAGTGCTGAAGGTCGTCAACTTACCCTACATCGATATAGACACCTGTATCCGTCAGTCCCCAGCCACCTTCAGAGAGTATATCACAAAGGACAAGATCTGCACTGGTTACGGCAACGGTACGTACAATTTCCAAAACATATTTTTTTCCAGCACACTTTCCTCATATCATCTTTGGTTGGCATCGATTTTACGCTTATTTGACTATGCTTTTGGCCTAGCAAGGCCATTAAAGCTTCACTGGACTGCTAAGGTCAGCGCTTAAGGTAGTGAGCCGAATTTATTTTGATAAATAGCTCAAGGGTGCACGGCACACCTCGGCTTGGGCTGTCCCTCGAATCTAACTAGCTAAACTATGCTAAACTATACATACATATATCAGTTTGTGAGTCACATAATTAAAATTATATAATTCACAAACGTTTACATGTATTTCAGATCTAAAACAATGCAATGCAAGCACTGTTACTTCACGTCGGTTATCTATGAGAGGGTGGTACTACCCCGGGCGAGCCGACTCATTCATGCTGAAACCAATAATAGCTTCAGCGTGGCTCTACCACTCTTAAAACCCTTCAACATCATCTCTTGATCATATACTTAATAATAATAATTATACACATGAAAACTAAATTAAAAGAAACAAAACGTCTAAAGCTACTCAAAAAAAAAAACAATTGAAAGCTAAAATATACTTCGCTCACAGAATCCTATTTGTAAACTATGGCATCGTTATCATCACGGTGCATGTTTATATAATTGTTAAATTTTCACTTCTATCGTGCGGTAATAAGAACACCCTACTTTTTTTTTAGGTACGTCAATATGCAGTGGTGACGGCGGCGGTGGCCTGGTTTTCCCAGGGAAGAACACAGATAGAACAGATGGATATACAGAACGTTATTATTTGCGCGGTGTTGTCTCTATAAAGCCTCGCACCGAAGATTTATGCAACGCGTTCACTGTCACAATGTTCACGAACATATCAAGCCATCAACAATTTATCGAACAGAATATGAGAGCGAGTGAATAGTCGTTACATGTTTATAATTTTTTTTATTAAATCGTGTTTTCCTCTAGCAATGAATTGATGTTTTTTTTTTTCGAAATGATTACGCTATTGACCAAGCAAGGTCTTAACAGCTTCACCGGACACTACTAAGGCGAGCGCTTAAGGCACTCAGCCGATTTTATTTTGACAACTAGCTCAAGGGTGCGCGACACACCTCTGCTTTGGCTGTTGCCTGATACATGCAATTCGCGACCTATGTGAGCTAATCTAAGCTAAGCTAACTATATGAGTTGTTGAAACATATATGTGTACCAAGCATACATACCTCAACAACCCTTATATATATTTCGTATCGGATAATATTCTAAACTATTTCAGTTTTTTTTTCATTTAGCAACTAATCTTCTAGTAGTAATCTAGATCAGAAATAATTTTCTGCCATTGTCGAGAAGGTAATGAATATTATAGATGGGTTCAAATGTAAACACCGATGTGATATCTATATATGTATAATAAAATTGAAGTGTCTGTATGTAATATCAAAATAAAAATTGTTGACTGATTGGGTATGAAAGTATACACGCTTCTGATAACAAAAATGCAATTTTTAAAATTTTTGTCGGTCTGTCTGTTTGATCCGGGTAATCTTCGAAACGACTGAACCGATTTTGACAGGAATTTCACTGGTAGATAGAAAAAATACAACGCATTACTTAGGCTACTTTAAATTAGACTATCTGTTAACCACGGCTTCGTCTGCCATACTATCTTCAAAAACGGTTGGACCGATTTCCACGGCACTTTCACTGACAGATAGCTGACCTTATAAAAAGTAATTTAAGTAATTTTAATTTAGACTAGATGTTAACCGTGGCTTCGCTTGCAGTGCTATCTACGAAACGGTTCGAGCGTTTTTACGGGACTTTCACCGGCAGATAGCGGACATTATAGAAAGTATTTGAAGCAATTTTAGTTTATACTAGCTGTTAACCGTGACGTCGCCTACAGTGCTATTTCCAAAACAGTTAGACCAGTTTTCACGAGACTTTCATTGGCAGATAGCTGACTTAACAAAAAGTAATTTATGCAATTTTAGTTTATACTAGCTGTTAACCGTGGCTTCGCCCGCAGTGCTATCACCAAAACGGTTACATTGATTTTCACGGAACTTTCACTGGTACATAGCGAACCTAATAAAAAGTAATTGTGGTTATTCTATTTTAGACTAGCTGTTACCCGCGACTTTGTCTGCATGAAATTTAGCAAGATTTCAACTTATTCTTTATTTTTAATGAGAGAAATAATTATCGGCTTATTGTTTACAATTCGACATTATAATTATTAATAACATTAATGATATAGAGGTCTTCCTAATAAGAGTATTACGTAAAGAGTTCCATAATACAATTTGTTGCGGAACAGACGAGCGTTTATTTTTTGTATAGTCACTAAATCTTAATTATAATAATGGCAATGTATATTAAATGTAATGTAAATATAAATCTTTATAATAATATTTTTAGTTATTGTTTCAATAGTTTCTTATACAGTGTAAGTGAGCACTGAGGTAGTTATATGGTTGGTTATGGTTCCATATGTGTTGCAATCTAGTAGGAGTACAAGCACGTACACACGAACAGAATAATTATATGTACAGGGTTGTAGGTAGCGTGCTACTTTTTTAGATAACTAAATGTCTATGATGGAAAAAAAACCGAAATCTGTTCAGAAGTTTTTGAGTAATGAGCGCACAATGGTATACCTCTATCAATTAAGTTATATGAGATATCAAGGAAGTTTGAAGGGTTTTTTTTAATTGTATATTAATCGTTTTTCCATTGAATACTTTACTGTAGATAATTCTTGTAATCGATTAGCTATGACGAGAAAAACCCACAAACTAATTATTTTTTCCCTTCATTATTACTATTGTTACTAATAGAATAAAATGTATTTACTTGGTTACACAATTGTAATGGAATTATCCATGGAAATTGTTTAAATAATATAAACAAACAAAAAAAAGCGCGACGTGTACAGTGCTACTGCCGCAAACGTTACGTCGAGTGGCGGCCGTATTGAATAAACGCCATTCATGGATTGGCTCTCATGTACTTGACTACATTTGAAAAATACTGTGTTATGGACCTACCTTTCTTTGATAAAATGTTGATCAGTACCAGCCTGTCTCTCCAAACAGAGCGTGTTCACGCCCACGCCCGCGTAACCACAGATCACGCCGCCGTGGTCTGGGGGTAAATTTCGCTCCCGCACACCAGACTAGGCCCCCCTCGGCAACGGCTCAAGCCTAGGTCCGTTCCCTCGGCGTGAAGCCCTTGAGTACGCTGCTCGCGCGATACAGTGACACAAAATCTTACATCACTGCGATAACATTACACATATCACCTCCACACACGTGCACGCATATACGCTTACACATGCAAGTGGAAGGGTTTTATTTTTTCCCTTATCAAACTGAAATAGTTTAGAATATTATCCGATACGAAATATATATAGGAGTTGTTGAGGTATGTATGCTTGGTACACATATATGTTTCAACAACTCATATATGTATGAATGGTTAGCTTAGCTTAGGTTAGCTCAGATAGGTCGCGAATTGCATGTATCAGGCAACAGCCAAAGCCGAGGTGTGCCGTGCACCCTTGAGCAAGTTGTCAAAATAAAATCGGCGGAGTGCCTTAAGTGCTCGCCTTAGTAGTCCGGTGAAGCTTTTAAGACCTTGCATGGTCAATAGCGTAGTCAGTTCGAAAAAAAAAAAAATTGATAAAATGTTATGCTTTATTTCTCAAAAACCATGCGAATTTATATACAAATGATAGAATCGTTTCAAAGCTTTATTTTTACATTTTCTTTTGATAGGTACCACGATCTTAAAAATTCTCAGAATTGCATTTATCCGAGTTTGCAGATAAGCGATTCAGATATGATATACAGATGGAGTCTGTAGGTGTTGTCAATCTTTATTTTGTTAACTTTTTGAAGTGATACTTCTAATGCGACTTCCAACAAGGTTGCGTTAAACGTTTAACGCTACCACGGAGGGGGTATGAAAGCACTGTTGCGTTAAACGTTCAACGCTCCTGGGGAGGGGGAATAGAAAGAGACAGAGCGAGAAAAATAATCAAACATTTCGTATCTTACTTTAGTTATCATAATCCCATTGTAAATGTTATAGATTTGGATATTTCTCCACTCGAAAATGACAATTAAAAGATGCGATCAATTGTGAATTGTAAGCAATGTTAATAAAGTTTGTCTTAAAGAGACAATATAATTTCACTAAAAATCGATTTCTACCCCTTCCTATTTTCATTTCCACATTACGAAGTTTCACTTCTGCCGCGCGGGGGGATACCAAGCTCTATTTTTTGTAAATGACTAACTTCAACTTCACTCATGTTAGTGTGGTATTGTATATATACGTGACCTGTATTTCGTGAAAAGAATTTTTTTTTGAAGTTTTACTTCTTTTGGCGCGTTAGGGAAAAATGATGGGAGGGTAGGAACTCCATTCTCATGTTTACGTGCTAAGTAACCTTTTTACTGCAGCTCTCACTGCGCGTTATAAAATATGTTAGAAAATGTCAAATGGAACGACTTCGGTTTTTGCATTTGTCATGAGATACGAATATGTCTTTGGTAATTTATATTGTGAGTGTATAATTATTAAAGGTTTTCCTCAATTTTTAGGATGCGCGCGCACACCGTCACGAAAAAGCGACACCCTTAAGTTAGCTCTAGGAAACATTTTGTTTCTTTGTATTTGTTTGTATTAAAACTTTCATTGCATTAAATACCTTTTTTCTATTGTTAGTGTCGTTTTTACTACAAACGTAGAATAAGGCGAAAGGTACAATTTTTGAAAAGTTTTTTATCTTGTTACGCCAAGGAAGTATAACTTCTAACGCGTGTACATAAGTACACACACACTTTTTTTTCGGAGCAAAGATACACTATATCCTTTTAGTACTTGTTTGGACGCGGACGGAGTCGTGGAGATAGCTAGTTAGGAATCATTATATCGTATAAAATGAAGACGCTTCCACTGTCTGTTCGCTTAGATCTTTTAAATTATTTCGGATTTTAATACAGTAATAGATAGAGTGATTCAAGAGGAAGGTTTTATATATTATGGCACAGTAGAATAGAAAAATTCAAAGATGTGTAATATGATGTCGTAAGTAACATATTTTTGTGCACTTAACGAGACCTTACCTTACGAGATAAACCAAATAAATATACTACAGAATTGTATATCTTAAATAATATTATTAATAACTCCACACTGACCAATTATCTACATTGCACCCGTGCGAAGATGGAGCGGGTCGCTGGTAAAGTACAAAAGCCACTACATAACAGATTAATATTCCGTCAAAAACTCCTAGCATTACTGTTAACATTGGGAACACTATTAGTTACAAGTCCAAATAAAACTTCTAGCATAAATCCTAATTTAAAAGATTGTCAGTTACCAAAAAAATCGGTAATGGAATCAAATGCAACGACCCTAATGAATTGAAGAGTGTGATTAGGACCGCAGTTAAGGCGCCGAAAGCTAAAAAGACGAATAAATAAAATGCAATATATCTCTATCTCGCTCTTTATTTCAGCTAATGGAAGCGCTTAACAAACAAAAACAACTGGTTTAATTTTTAAAGTGAAACTTTTTATGGAAAATAAATATTAACGCGTTAAACGTAAGGTATATATTTGAGTGTATGTGGCCCAAATAAAATCGGCTGAGTGCCTTAAGCGCTCGCCTTAGTAGTCCAGGGAAGCTGTTAAGACCTTGTCAGATGAATAACGTAGTCAGTTCTAGAAAAAAAAATGTATGTATGGGTAAGTATGTATGAGTATTTGCCTGGGTCTAGTAGTATATAAAAATGGGTAAATGTATAGTTAGTTATTTGATGGAAGAAGGCGGTACTTTGCGGAAATCCATCAATTTTTAATTGAATATCACTAAATATCAAATTTAGTGGTGGTAGAGCCACGCTGAAACTATTACTGGTTTTAGCATGAATGGGCGGCTCGCCCGGGGTAGTACCACCCTCTCATAGAAAACTGACGTGAAGTAACAGTGCTTGCCATTGTTGCGTTTCGTTCGGTCAGTGAGAGCGCCGGAGGAGCACCTCCCCTCCCTTCAAGCACAGGTTGGCAAAGCACTTGCGACTCCTCTGGTGCTGTTGGTGTCCATGGACGGTGGTGATCACTTAACAGCAGGTGACACAACTGTTCGTTTGCCACTTATGTTATAAAAAAAAAAAACATTATACATTATAGTGGACGCTACTTTTCACTTCCACCTGGAATAGATTGGCAGCTACCACGTCTTAGTGTACGGCCTGAGTGCATCTGTGTCCAGCGGGGTGTCCAGCGTCCAAGAGCGATGCTCGCGCGCCACTCCGGACACTCACGTATTAATGCATACGTTTGAAACGAACGCCAGACGCGACACTACGCTCGACGCTCGATTATAGCGTCTACTCTGGACGTACACTTACTGCAACAAAAAAGTTTGATTTTATTTGTCCGAGTGTTCCTGAAAGAGTTACACCTGAACCTAGTAATAGAGAGAGAACGTAATATTAGTTACTAAAACAATAAAAAGAATTAATAACGCGTTCTTTTGTTGACGCAAATTTCATTTAAACTTAACAGGCCAATTCTGGGCCTTTATCTACTCGATAAGTTTTGTTTATTTAAGGTTCATCCATCGGGCCATGGCAGCTCCGGCGCGGCATATTGTGGATTATAACTTAAAGATGGCGATAGGGGACCGGAATGAAACCGCCATAAAGGCAATAACGTCTAAAATAGTTAAATAAATATATATATATATAAAAGAAAAGCTACCCAATAGGTGCTCACAAATACGATTTTTAATTTACACATTAAATAAAACGATAGCAAAAAAAAAATGGTGCGGACCGAGAGTCTGAAGATAAGAAAAAAAAAATTCCTTTGACGTTTTGTGTGCCAAAACAGACCTGAATCCTATTTTTTGTATTGAACCGTATACTACTTTTAAATTGTTGCGTTTAAATTTATATTGTTGTTTAGATTAGAATATAAAAGATTCGAGAATACATCGTAGTTCCATATAGAAACTCTGCAGATAATCTCTAACTTCTGTAACTGTTCTTCTGTAACTTCTATACTTCGATCTCATGTTATGTTTATTTACAGCCTGACTGGGTCGCAACCACCAGGTATGTGGCGAAAAAGCCCGTCATAGTGATTCGCTTCTGCGGGTCGCGTTTCGGGATCAGCCTGTGCATATCCAGCTTTTCGCAGGCCGGCATGATAGCGGCCGCCGGCGATAGACAGTGTGTCACTCGGTGGTCTCCGTTGTTTTTGGATTGTACTGCGCTTACCATCAGGCACAGTGCAGTCATTTTGCCGTGCTAATATAAAAAAAAAATACAACTTCTTTAGCCACTGTCAATAATATTATTTTATTACACGCATCCCGTGATCCATTGGCGTATATACGCCAATTTCATTTTATTTATAAAATACATACAAATAATGATTTCAATAGAATTGCTGAATATAAAGCCATCTAGTGAGCATCAAAGAACTAGGTTTTAAACTAACTTTTTGAAGGTGGTAGAGCCATGCTGTAGCTATTACTAGTTTCAGCATGAAGTGGTCGGCTCGCGGTACTACCACCCGACTCACAGAACATCGACGTGCAGTAACAGTGCTTGCATTGTTGCGTTTAGTCTGTCAATGAGAGCGGCGGAGGCCCACCTCCTTTCCCCCTTTCCTTTCCCCTTTCTCCTTTCCCCTTTCCCCTTTCTCCTTTCCCTCCCCCTCCCCCATACACAGGCTGGCAACGCACTTGCGCCTCCCCTGGTGTTGCTAGCGTCTATGGACGGTGGTGATCATTTAACATCAGGTGACCCATCTGTTCGTTTACCTCCTATTGACATAAAAAAAGTTATTAGTTTCATAGTTATAAAGTTGTGTTCACTAACGCATGGACAGTTTATCTTATGGATAACTTTGTTGAGTAAATAACTATTGGTAGTTTAACTGAGTACCTCAGAAACCGGTCATAAATCGGAAAATGAATTGTAAATGCGAAATGGTACGTACGTAATCGTCGCATGAGAATGAAAATCATAACGTGGAGATATTCTGCGCCTTAACAATTCGAATGATTTCAAGTTTCAATCCAGTGCTGATCTGCTTATATATATTAATTACGGAGGATTACGCACGAACGTAATCCAGATGATATTTCAAGTGTTAGATGTTCATAGAATTGTTTTATAAAAATGTATTGTGTTATTTTAAAAATAATTACAACGCTTTGCGTGATTTTCATTGGTATGCTTTATTCATATCTTATTAAACCAGAGTAACATTTAAGTAATTACTTATAAGAATATTTAAAACTTCATTATTAAAATTCGTGGAGAAGTTTAGAAAAAAATTTCGGATTAAAATTAATTTAGTCGCATTTGTGTGGAATCTTTTTTCAAATGAAATACAACTTATGTGTTAAATTAGTATTCTATAAATAAATACAAAAAAAAAACGCCTTCGATGTGAAAAACTAATAAGGCACCATAAGCGAAAAATAACTGAATTATTAAATTAACCAAATTAATTAATAACAAAATATCAGCATCAAAATAGAAGCATCGACTTCAAATATATTATTAGGTAGCGCGAATATCAATATTTTTTATTTAATTTGGTTAATTTAATAATTCACTTATTTTTCGCTTTTTAGTGCCTTATTAGTTTTTCACATCGAAGGCGGTTTATTTTTTTTAGTAAATTTTTTTTATTTCTTCATTTTTAGTGTCCATAAATATATCTGGTTTCTAATGGGTATAATAAATCAGTTCCAATTTCACGAAAATACGTAGAGGCGAAGTGGGTGAAAATCAAATAATCGTTATTTCACCCCCTTAGTGGTTGGATATTTTCTTCAAATTTATATGGGACCACCTCTGAATATAACCAATTCAAATAAAAAAAGAATCATTAAAATCGGTTCACAATTGACGGAGATATCGATTAACATACATAAAAAAAAATACATGCAACCGAACGTAGTAACCTCCTCCTTTTTCGAAGTCAGTTACAAAAACATTGAAAAAGAAGTCCAGGCAGTCATATGGACTGCTGACAGAAGTGAAAACTGAAAACAATGAAATTACTGTGTTCTCTTTTGGATTTTCACATTAATTATAGTGCGAATGACATTTTCATTTTTTAGTTAAATTTTTTTAACTTTTTTTTTCGGTTTATTGTATTGTCATCGACCTTTGACAGGTGTGCAAAGTTGAATTAAATCTGATCGTTCAAAGTAGGACAAAATCGAGCTCACAGGAGTCGGTTACAAACATACATACAGGTGAAGCTAATAAAAACGGGATAAAAATATCGACGACTGTCAGTCTTAAAAAGCAATGGCAGTCGTCGCTATCATGCCGACCTGCCACCTGCGACTATACGAATACTTTACCGATTTGGCGGACAGTAAGTTCAAACACCGTGTCCAGCGGGTTTTAACGTCTGAAGGTATTTTAGGGTGGGTCTATATGTGAACGATGCAAGCTTATTCTTAATAATAATTACAAACGCAGATGTTAAAATCATTAATTTATTGGATACGGTATCTCTTTGGTGTCAGCACATTGTGACGCGGATGAACGGAGTCACGTCGTGAAGTGTGATGCGAATGATCCTGTCTTTAGAAACTTGAGCGTTGTAGTCGAAGGTGAAAAGTAATCTAATAATGGATATTTTACAAGCGCATGTGAGGCCGTTGGCGTTGACTTATTATTAATATGGTAAAATACAGATGGTAAAATCAACCCTTTACTAGATGTAATATTTCTTCGTTGTCAGCATATTGTGACGCGGATGAGCGGAGTGACATCGTCAGCTGTGATGCAAATAATCCTCTCTGTCTTTTCAACTCCAGCACTGTAGTCGAAGATGTAACTAGATCTCTTAATGTCCACGGTGAGTACGGCCTCTCCTTACTAATATTGTAATGCGAATGTGAGTTTGTATGTTTGTAGCTACCTAACGGATTATTATGAAATTCTGCATACAGAAAACTATTATAGTATAAATATATAATCTGTTTAATCTATATTAACGCAAGCGAGGCCGCGAGTAAAAGCAGTATCATTCTAAAACTCTTATCTAAATAATGTCTACTAATATTATAAAGCTGTGGAGTTTATTTGTTTGTTGGAACGCGATAATCTCGGAAACTCCTAGTGCAATTTGATTGGCATGCACTGGTCGGCTCCCTGCGAGCGATCGGGTGCAGGTACTACACGAAACAACCATATCCATTGAGCATGTGCACCAGTCTGAACGTCAGGGAGTTTCATTCCCGCAGGACCAGGTGACCGACGTCTATGGTATTCCGCCCGATCCACGCGTCCGTCACCCTCTATGTCTTGACGTTGTCTTCTCTGGAACGCCATCTCCTCCCCTCCATCTTTCTGGAAGCTGGAGGCTCCCATCTTTGCTTACTCGGAACCGTGCATTCGAGAACCCAGGGTAGGGATCCGGCAAGCGTGAAGGCTGCCACCGAGAACACCGTGCGGTATGCCCGGATCGCCCTCAGTGCCACGCTGCGCTGCGCATTAGGGAGCGCATGCACGTTGGTAGCACCGAGGGCGTACGGCCCACAGCTGTACTCCGTAGGCGGTCATCGCCTGCACGATTCCCATGTGGAGTCGGTGGCACTCGGCACTAGGCCTCCCTTGTATTTGGGAGCAACCGGCCGAAGCCGCCACCTCCCAGCCCCACGAAATGGGTCTTGAACCGCCAGCGTCCGTCCGGCGAGGATGACGTCCAGATACTTCACCACAATTACGACCTCCACCATTATGTGGGCCGCAGGTGGTGGCCCTCGCCGAGGCCCTTGAAGTTCTTTGTATTGTGTATAAATGCATTATAAATAAACAAGTTCTTTCAACTTTCTGATTAACAACACATTTTAGCTCCAGGGCAGTAGCTAGTCATGCGGATTTAGAAAATGCTATAACACCATGTCTCATCACGGTCAAACAAACCATACATTCGCATTTATAAGAAAAGTTATAATTAAGACACGTAGAATAATGGTTTCAGAATTTGTTTCATTTACAGATCATGGTCATTTTGTAAATATAGCCATACCTGTTATCGCAAACGGTTATAATGTATATTCGTCGGAGTTGCCGTGGCACGCTGGTATTTACAGAAAAACAACCAGGCCCTACATGCAGATATGCGGCGGATCTCTCGTTTCCAGCAACGTCGTTATATCAGGTAACAGTTAGTAGTCACTAAGTCCTTTTTTATAGTAGACTGCAAAATGACTGCACTATACCTGATAGAAAGCACAGTACAATCCAAAAACAATAGCGACCACCGAGTGACACACTATCCGTCGCCGGTCGCCGCTGTCATGCGAAAAGCTGGATATGCACAGGCTGATCCCGAAACGCAACCCGCAGAAGCGGATCACTATGACGGGCTTTTTCGCCATATACATAGTGGTTGTGACCCAGTCAGGCTGTGAAACCCTACCGCCCTGTTCGGACATCGTATCAACATGTTCGGACACCGTATTAACTGACGTAGACTAAAGGTGTCGACTTTGCGAATGGGCCGGTGATTTTAGTGCATCTGGCTAGCTAACACATGACAACAGCAATTCTCGTCTGGAATTACCGTCTTTACTATCTTAGACCACATTGCGAGGTTATGGTAAAACGCAAAAGCCTAGAAAGTAAAAAAATATTGCACCTGTGCTATGGAATATGCTATAGAAGTGAAAACTTTTAAATAAATACATGCACAGTAGGTTCATTAATTAATATAAATTTTTAATACGCAAAACATGAGTTACTTTTTATTCTTATATTATGTAGTAATGACGACGACTGGAGCTGAGTAAACCCGATTCAGCGTCACTCACTCGAGCGTGATGGTTCCCGTTCAGTGAATTGAATATTATGAAATAAGTTTTTACTTCAAAAAGGATGCAGACACGTGTTTTGTTTAATATGTGCCGATTTGGCCATTCAAGAATTAACAATATTACAGCGGCGCACTGTTTCTGGAACAACGTGGAGATGCTTCAGCCAGCTTCGAGGTTTGCGGTCGCCGTCGGCAAGCTCTACCGGCCATGGAACGACAAGCATGATCAATTCGCACAAAAATCAGACGTAATGGATTCTATTTTCTTTTACTTGCAACCCGTCAAGATAGATAAATGCTAGGTAATTTGGTGACATCACTAAAAGTACTTCCTCAGGAGTATTTAATACCGTTTATCACCGAGTATTGGTGACATAATTGAGTGTACATTTTTATGGAGACACATTATAACAGACAGGAACACAGTCCGGTTCATAACAGTTCGCTATCCTGGTAAATATACTAGGCAGTCTCGTTCATCAGTACGTATTGTAATCCGTTACTTTCGCACTAGAGCACATTTGCGTGGACCCTAAACCAAACCCTATACATCAAATGTGTTAACTTTTCAAATCATAGGTTCAGGAGATTAAAATCCCAATACGGTTCCGCGGCAGCGCAACCAACTTCCAGGAAGACATAGCTATTGTGATATCTGCGTCCAGTTTCACGTACAATTTTTATGTGAAGCCAGTCCTCTTGAGTTTCGACCATAAGCTTAATGAGAAGCAGTTGAATGAGGGAAACTATGGAAAGGTAAGTTAAACATTAGATTAGAATATGGGAGACAAAACAATAATCTATGACCAGTAATAAACAATTTAATAAAGAAAAACTTGTGGTCCGCGTATAACTCCTTTAAGAGTAGAAAGCAATGGGAGTCTGTTAGCGGGAAGAGCTTCATTTGTCTTTATTTATGCTTTAGCGGCCATTCAAGTGTGATGTCAGCACCAAAGAGAGGAGACGGGCTCCATTCTATATTTACTTTTAATTTGTTTTTTTTTTTAGAGAGAGGTTGTTTTAGCGAATGTGCATATATTCACGTTAGTTTAAGAGAGGGTAAACCCACAAGTCAAACCTCTATGCTTATCAAGAGACATAAACGGTTCAAAGATAAGTAAAATTCTGCTTACCTTACAATTGAATGAATTAAATGTTTTAAAATTTGAGTACCAACTCACCTGATATTAAATTACTATGTGGTATTAGATGGTAAATTGGCTAATAAGGAAAACTGGCTAGTAAGTGCAGCTGCTAAAAACACTGATAGGTACTTGTTAAGAAAGCAACTTGAGGGTGATAGCTAGGCGATATTGGCTTTTAAGCCGAACCAAGGGGAGATGGGCCGGGGGCCTGTCTCTCCATTGCACTGGTTTGGCCGTCTGGGAGACAGTCGGGATGTACCAGGCTGTCATGCGTCATGCGTCAGGGTCATGCGTGTTTCCTTTAATAGTTCCACTTTTTCTTCTTCCTACAGTTTTCCCGACCTTTAATTACCTCCATTTTGTCCGGATTCCAGCATGCTTTTGAGGTAGCTCTTCTTTAAATACGCCTTCGCCACGTCCAGCCAGCAAATTCTGGGTCTGCCGCGAGACCTGGACATTTTACAGTGACTTGACTGATTTTCGTTAATTAGGTGACAGCATTTAGCACGGTCTTCGGCCAACTCTTCCTAATGGCGCTTAGGATGTTATATGAGGTTAACTAACATTCCATCAGGTCGGAGGGTGGGGTCTAACGGATGAAGACGGGACGGCTTCCCAGTTGCTCAAATCTGCCAACTTGCCTTACGTGGATATATTGAAATGTATCACCGAGAGTCCTCCAAGCTTCACGCCCTATATCACTAGCGATAAAATATGCGCTGGATACACTAATGGTATATAATTTTATTATTGCATGTTATTGGGGATATGGTCAAATAGTTAAGTAAAACAATTCTTGGGAAAGTACAAAAATTTAATTTTTAACTCTAACTGATGCAATAATTATTTTTTGTCTCGCATTGTTTTTACTCATATGTAAGTTTTCAAATACTTTTCTTAAATATTTTTCTAAAAGTATATTATAGCCGTATCACCTATTAATTGTAGTCTTGTATATACATTCCCGGAAATCAAAATGTCATGAAGAACATGATTTGCTTATAAAAAACTCTTTAATATTCCACGTTTAGGTATTCCAAACACGTTAAGAGCTTAGGAGAGGACTGGCTCTCAGGTGCAGCTGCCGGAACAAGTCTCTAGGGACTTAGTGACAGATTTTCAACTCGAAAAGAATGAAAAGAAGTCAGGCTGGTATTAGATAAGAACCTAAACCTCTTTACAAAAATCGACCCCATTTTTATTTTTTTTATAGTAGCACGGCAAAATGACTGCACTGTGCCTGATGGTAAGCACAGTACAATACGAAAACAATGGCGACCACCGAGTGACACACTATCCATCGCCGGTCGCCGCTGTCATGCCGGCCTGCGAGAAGCTGGATATGCACAGGCTGATCCCGAAACGCGACGCGCAGAAGCGAATCACTATAACGGGCTTTTTCGCCATATACATGGTGATTCCGACCCAGTCAGGCCTTAAAACCCTACCACCCCACCGATTTCGATCTACACAGTATCATAATGACCACAAAACGCCTATGCGTGGAAAATTAATATTTTATACCGGTTTATAGGAACGGCCGTGTGCAAAGGCGACAGCGGTGGTGGGCTCGTCTTCCAGGAGCGAATAGGATATCAGACACGATATTACCTAAGAGGCATCGTTTCCACCGCACCGAACAGCGACCACGCCTGCAATATATACACGTGGGGCATGTTCACGCACATCGTCAGCCACGAACGTTTCATTAGAAAGACGTTACATCTCGATATGAGTTAAGTCTCAACGTCGCCCGTTACAGAGAAATCGGTCTACCAATCGGTTTGATTTATTTAAACAGAACCGGCTTATTTGTTTTCAACAATAAATTTTGTAATATTCTGTAATATATTGCTCAAACTTATTCGATGTTTTTCTTATTTCGAATTGTATATATTTGGTTTCATTAAAGTTTAAAGAAGACTTAATGTTGAAAAATAAAGATATGATCAGCGCTTATAGGAATTTCACTCACTCACCGTCAGCTAATTGTAATAAAAACTCGACACAATCTGTAATTGTAATTAAAAGTAAGTATATGGTGTCTCGATTCCTTAGTGACTTACAGCAACTACCATTTGTTTGGCTCATATGACTTGTTTTGACGAGGACCATTATCTGGGGTTCTGACTATTTTTAAAAAGGTATTAATTTATAATTGTATAAAAACATATCTTTTGATAATAAATAGCTTTATTTAATATTTAATATTGATTGGAGTATATAAAGACCAGAACGGCACGCACAACAGGCATATTGAGCAGAGATTGTCACTGCACTAAATAATTATTTCAAAGGAATCGTTATATAATTTTTGAAGTGAAACTTCTTTAGGCGCATGAGGGTAAATTTTTTACAGATGTAACATCACGCAGGTATGCAACGGAAGTGACGTCATTTGCAGTAAACGCAGATCAAATAAATAAAAAAAGTTTTTATTCTTTTTTTCTTCTTTCTTGTTTGTATAAATATAAACAAGACTTATAAATTAGTTCGCCAAAGAAGTTTCACTTCTGACATGTGTACTTTGTAAGCACGCACATTTTTATTTTAGCCCTTAAACTTTGATCAATACTTAGTGAACAATACTCTTTATATATATATATATATATATATATATATATATTAGGGTGTCCCAGTCTATAAGGGTAATTTCTTTTTATAGATTGAGACACGCTTGATTGAGTCCATGGCTTCGCTCGCGGTACTATTTCCAAAACGATTCGACCGATTTCTACGGGACTTTTGATGGCAGATAAAAGGCATTATAAATGTAATTTAGTCTATTTTAATTTACACTAGCTGTTAACCGTGGCTTCGCCCAAAGTGCTATCTCCAAAACGGTAGGACCGATTTTTACGGAACTTTCACTAACTGATAGGGGATATAATAAAAACTAATTTACTTTATTTTAATTTAAACTGGCGGTTAACCGTGACTTCGCCCGCAGTGCTATCTCCATATCTAGTGGTGTGTCTGTGAGACGTGGCGACGCAATGCCATCATGTGAAACATCTATAGGCGATGGTAAACCTGATTACTGGGGTGGCGATACAGGCCGTAATGTGTCGAGTTGATGCATACGCAAGCGACTGTGCGCAATCTTTTTTGCCGCACTGAGCTCACATAACTATAGTGCAAGTTGAGATTCGTTCGATTCGAACAATCTCTATGTTTCACATCTGCCAGGCGTTCCGTAACATCTCCTTTTTTTTCAAAAAAGAAACCTAATTACATGCCTATAATAATCACACTACCCAAATTGATTACTTTCTCCTAATCTTCTTTCTCCTAAAGAAATAGGCATTACAATAGTGAAGTATGGTAAGGTTCTCCCTGGAGAGATAGATATTAGCTACTATCGCTTGTTACTATTCGATTAAAAAAAAAAAATAACGCTTGCCGCAAATAATTTGCGACCTCCATCCGAAATGAAGCATTTATTAAGGACAGATGGATGTACGAAATAATTTATGACAAAAGCAGTTAACACGTTAGCTGCCAACAACAAAATATTTAATAGTTTGTCCTTGTAACTTTGTAACTTGTCCAAGAGGCCCATTACGAGATATCTCGTCCATTCATTAGTTGTCATTGGTGGGGCAGGCGTGTAAATAGCCGTACTCCACCATGCGGTGTGAAAAACTTATTATGACCGAACACGGGGATGCGTGTCAGACTAATTTAGTTTGTACTCTGAGTATTTGAAAGTATGTGACCGATACTGGGAGGTATATACAGCACTTTCGCTTACCAAAATTGCTGGATGCGGCTGCCTGGTCCTCGCACGTTCACGAATTACAAGTGTTACAGGTGTTGGTGGCCACCTGATCGTTCACACACGAAACACTACACTTGATATACTGCGGTGAAAGAATCGGACTACACTAAATATATATACTGCGGTGAAAAGAAGCGGATTACACTTAATATATATATAGCGGGTCGTGTCCTTTTCAACAAATTGTGATGCGGAGTATCTCAGAGCGGAGTAAGGAGCGGAGTACTGCACTTCTGTCAAAAGACAAAAGCCCCCCCGTATCGACACAACTTATTATTGTTAAACTAGATGGCGGAACATCCGCCTCACCAGTCATATTTGTACAGCTACGAGCAAAGTCGTGATATATCAGTTTATATACAGGCTGAAAGTTTAGATAGTAGTAATAATTATAGAGGATAATCAGCTCCCGATGCTCGTCGTAAATTAATTAAAAAAATAGGTGTTTAATAGTTGATCTAATAATCTAAAAAAATGCAAAAATAATACGCATTCATATACGCTTTTATGTTAAAGCACAGTGTCAATGACCGTCGGGTAAATTCGCTTTCACTCGAAAGTGAACGTGGGAACATAATGAACAAAATACAAGAGTTTATTATCCGTTATATTATAGAAGGTTATTAACTCCAGGTCGCCCCTTACAGCTTTGGGTACCGGTCATTGCACCAAGGTTTATTGCGATTGTGTTTATACTTTTGAAAGTCTTAAAACAAACTATAACTAAGGTTCTCTTTGTTATTTATTAATATTTATTTAGATATTATTATTTTATATGTTAAATGTGACCATTAAGTATTATATCCTAGAATACTGCGAGTGTTTAACCTTTCACCTGGTATATGGTGGTTTCAGGAAAAAAATAAATAAAAAAAACAGTGTACCTAGTTTCGCGTACCCCTGGCCCCTGTTTAGCTTTCTATTACGAGTAAATAGTGAATAAAGCGATGCGTCTGAGGTCATACACTAGTTAGGACATGATTAACAGTCATCCCTAGCTACGAAAGCGACTTCAGAATATGACTTTGAGGCGTCATATCAATCTTCGATTACAGGGGCGTGGTGCATCATGGGTTCTTGCCACAGGCTAGTACGGTCAATAAGGAATATTACCTGCAAGTTATGCGCAATTTGCGTGAAGCAATCCACCAAAATTGCCCGGATTTGGTGAAGAACAAAAACTGGCTTTTGCACCACGATAACGCCCCTGCACACACATCGTTGCTTGTGCGCGAATATTTGGTCAAACATAACACACTAATGGTGCATCAGTATTGTTTATTAAAGCTTTATTACGTTTATATTAAACTAGCGGCTTGGTCTACGCGTAATAGTTACTATGGACTAACGCTTACACGCAACGGAAGCTCTCAAGAGGAAAAAAACCCCGATTTTGAAACATTCTTCATTGGTGTTCCGCTCCTATTGGTCTTAGCGTGATGATATATAGCCTATAGCCTTCCTCAATAAATGACCTATATAACACTGAAAGAATTTTTCAAATCGGACCAGTAGTTCCATATATTACCTCCTACAACTTCACACACTCACAAAGTTTACCTCTTTATAATATTGGTATATCAAATCAAATCAAAATCACTTTGTTCAATTTAGGCTCTAAGAAGGCACTCATGAACGTCAAAACTACCACCGGTTCGGAAAACAACCCAGTCATCGAGAAGAACCGGCAAGAAACTCGATTTGGGTTATCTTTTTAACAAATATATATAATATTTACAATAATAATATTTAATATACAATAGTAAATGTCACAATCGTTTTTAATGGATGCACAGAGATGAGTCAATTCCAGACATCACCATCGTTCACATATTCTCTATAATAGCCTTTTGACACTAAAACCCGCTTGACATGGCGCTTAAATTCGCAATCCGGTAAATCGGTAATATCCCAATAGACTAATGGCCCAGCGAACGTTGTCCAGCGTTGATAATTAAAAAAATCCTAAAAGTCAACCGCAGCACCACCTACCGAGTTCAATTGTAAATCTAAATCATTTACATGATCACACAAAAAAAATATTATCATAATCTTGTCAGCCGTTTAGGACGAGTTCAGTCACATATACACGGATAGAAGAATTATATACAAAGATGTGCGTGCTTCTTTTAACCTATACATATAATAAGAATGTAACGTGTCTGTACTTTTTCGATTTTTGTGTAAAAAAATATTGCAGGTATCTAGGAATAAGGAATAAAATACATTTCAATCATTTTTAGAAATGTCTGTCTATTTGTATGTACAGACATCACTGCTAAAGTACTGGGCTCACAATAAAACCACATCACATAAAGCATATCTCTGAGAATAACTTAGTCTTTGTTTCATTAAAATCGGTCCACTCTATCAAAAGTTATTGTGATTTTAATGAGAGCACGACTTAAGTACGAGAGAAAAGTAGACAAGTAAATGGACTTAATACATTCAGATGACTTTATTAACCATTGTTTTTTACATAAGGATCCACGCGGACGAAGTCGTGGGCACAGCTAGTACGGACATCTAAGATGTAAACAAAAAAAAGTGTGTGTGTGTGTGTGTGTGTACTTATGTACACGCGTTAGAAGTTATACTTCTTTGGCGTAACATGATAAAAATCTTTCAAAAAATTTATCTTTCGCCTTATTCTACGTTTGTAGAAAAAACGACAAACGACAAAGGTATTTAATACATTGAAAGTTTTAATACAAAGAAATACAAACAACAAATACAAAGAAACAAATTTCGACTATAGCTAACTTCAGGGTGTCGGTTTTTCGTGACGGAGTGCGCGCGCATCTTAAAAATTTACTCTCCTAATTTTTCCCTAACGTGCCAAAAGAAGTATAACTTCAAATACAATGAAATAAATCTATTCAGTAGTTTTCGAGCAATGCGCGCACAATGACAGACCTCTATCATTTAAATTATATGACATAACGGAGAAGTTTGAAGGGATTTTTTAAAATTGCATATTAATTGCTTTTTCTTTGAATACTTAACCATAGATAAGCGTGTTCTTGAAATCGATTAGGTTGGACGAGAAAAACCCACAAACTAATCCCTTTTTTTCCCCTTAATATTACTATTATTGTTAATAGATTAATTGTTTCCATCTAATTTCGTTGTTAATGTTTATTTTGTTAACTTTATGTAAATGACTAACTTTACTCGCTTTAGTATACCAGGTGCCAGGTTATTCGCTAACAGTATTCTAAGAGATGATATATAGTATATATAGTTCATGGTCATATAAAATAATAATATCAAAACGAATTCCTTTTTTTTTATTGTAGCACAGCAAAATGACTGCCCTGTGCCTGATGGTAAGCACAGTACAATCCAAAAACAATGGCAACCACCGAGTGATATGATATGGTTTTATCGCCATATACATGGTGGTTGCGACCCAGTCAGGCTGTAATACCCTTTTTTATTTTTTAACGTGGGGAAATCCCTTAAGGCTACGCCACCCTCCCGGGGGGGAGGCTGGGTTATGTCCGACTCGCACGGACTAAAACCCCACGGTTTACCGACAGACCGTAATAGTTTGGGCGGCAAGGGATCGTACAATGCTACTTGACCTTTTAGAGCCGCCCCAACGGTCCGCCCGGCGGAAGGTGACCACCGGGCTCCTACCTATAGAGGGACAGACCGTGTACACACCGGCTGCCCCCCCTCGTCCACCGGACCTGTGCAATGAGCCTTCCGGCCCATCCCCTCAGGTCCGGCTACGGTGGCGGGAGGAGTTGGGCAAAGCGCCGCCTCCTCCCGCCTGTCCTCTTTTGGCGGAGAGGGCCACTTTGAGGATCTGCCTCGCGGGCCCTCTCCGCCTCCTCCTTCTGCGACATGACCTCCTCGCAGAAGCCGGCCAGGAAGGCTGTAATACCCTACCACCCCGCTTTCGCCATTGCCTCGTTCGTTATTCAGCAGGGTGTACTACGTGCAGGTGAGGTTGGCTTGTGTGTCTCAAGTCTTATGATGTTATTCGACACCCCTTCGACACATTCGACCGCGATCACCACCGTCCATAAACACTTGCAACACAAGGGGAGTCGCAAGTGCGTTCCCAGCCTGTGTTTTGGGGTAGGGGAGGAAGGGAATAGAGAAGGGCAGGGGAGGTGGTCCTCCGTCGCTCTCACTGACCGAACGAAACGCAATAATGCGTGCACTGTTAGTTCACGGCGGTGTTACTGTATGTCGGGTGGTAGTACCGCGGGCGAGCCGACACGTCATGCTGAAACCAGTAATCCATTCAACGTGGCTATTAATTATTTTCCATCCACTTCAATTGTACAAAATAACTGAATTACATTACGTAAAATGCCTAAAATATTCCAAAATATAGTGTCGAACAACATGAGATTTTATCTATCTAATCTATATATACATATAATAAAAATGTAAATTTAACGTGTCTATATTTTATAGGCTTTTGAGAAAAAAAAAATTGCAGGTGTCTAGGAATAAGTAATAATATACATTTCAATCATTTTTAGAATTGTCTGTCTGTATGCATGAACACGTATTACAGCTAAAATTTTTTTTTTTTTTATGTCATAGCTGGCAAACGAACAGGTGGGTCACCTGCTGTTAAGTGATCACCACCGTCCATGGACACTAACAACACCAGAGGAGTCGCCAGTGCGTTGCCATCTTTTGGAAGGAAGGGTAAGGGAGGGAAAGGGAGAGGAGAGAGGAGAGGGAAGGGGAGGTGGGTCTCCGGCGCTCTCACTGACCGAACGAAACGCAACAATGCAAGCACTGTTACTTCACGTCGGTTTTCTATGAGAGGGTGGTACTACCCCGGGCGAGCCGACCCATTCATGCTGAAACCAATAATAGTTTCAGCGTGGCTCTACCACCATCAAAATACTGCGTTCATAGAAAAACCTCATAAAACATATTCTCGAGTAACATTTAGTCTTGGTTTCCTTAAAATCGGTTCACTCTATCAAAAGTTATTGTAATTTTAATGACAGCACGACTTAAGTACGAGAGAAAAGTAGTTAAGTAAATGGACTTTATATATTGGTACATACTATTTTATTACTGACTGTTTACATTATGATCCACACGGACGGAGTCGTGGGTACAGCTATGAATCATTACATAGTATAAAACAAAGTCCCCTGCCGCGTCTGTCTGTCTGTCTGTTCGCGATAAACTCAAAAACTACTGAACCGATTTCTATGCGGTTTTCACCAGTGGATAAAGTGTTTCTTGAGAAAGGTTTTAGTATATAATTTGTCAATGATTTTTTTTTATAATTAGGGCGGGTAACGTCTACCGGGACCGCTAGTAAAATATAAAAGCCACTACCTAACAGATTAATATTCTGCAAAAAACTCCTAGTAATATTGTTAATATTATGAACACTATAAGTTACAATAAAAATAGATCGCAATTAAGTAAACAAAATAAAACACCAAGGGCTATTTATAATGTAATTTGAGTAGTTACAACTCTGGAGCTGATAATCCAAATAAAACTTATAGAAAAAATCCTTATTTAAAATATTGTCAGTTACCAAAAAATCGGTATTAAAATCAAATGCAACGACCCTAATGAACTCAAGAGTGTGATAAAGCAAGTTAATGACATCGCTATTAGAACCGCAGTTAAGGCGCCGAAACCTATAAGCCCGAATAATAAAAAATCAATATATCTATATCTCGCCACGCTGTTTCTTTCAGCGAATAAAAGCGCTTAACAAAAGACAACAACTGATTACACATGTACGTGCCGATAGCTCATAAAAATATGAATATGTAGCTTACTGACCAAGCCGAGGTGTGTCGTGCACCCTTGAGCTAGTTCTCAGATTAAAAGCGGCTGAGTGCTTTAAGCGCTCGCCTCGCGTACTCCGGTGAAGCTGTCAAGGCCTTGCCAGGCCAAAAGCGTAGTCAGTTCGAGAAAAAAAAATACTGATCTGATTTTTGGAAGTGAAACTTAAACGCGAACGGAAATGTAAAAATTAAGCCAAATCATACACCACAACATGACATACATACTACCGACCCTACTTAGGTGGGATAAGGGTGAAAAGAAGAGAACGTGTTGTTATTCTGCACCTTAACTATTCGAATGGGTTTAATTCTGTGCCGATCTGCCTATATATTTTAATTACGGAGGATTATTGACAAATATAAACGGATACTACTTCAAGTGTTATGTGTTTATAGTTGTTAATTCTTAATATTTCATTATAAAAATGTATAGTGTCATTTTGGGAATTATTTCAACGCTTACTGTGATTTTTGTTGGTATGTTTTATTTATATCATATTAAAAATAATAACAGTCATTTTAGATTAATATTCAGCTTTAACTCAATATTTATAATATTTAAAAAAATTAAAAAGTGTGTGTGTACTTATGTACACGCGTTAGAAGTTATACTTCTTTGGCGTAACAAGATAAAAATCTTTTCAAAAATTTTATCTTTCTCCTTATTCTACGTTTGTAGAAAAAACGACACTAACAATAGAAAAAGGGTATTTAATACATTGAAAGTTTTAATACAAAGAAATACAAAAAAAATCAAAATGTTGACTATAGCTATAGAAGTTTCAGGGTGTCGGTTTTTCAGGTGACGGTGTGCGCGCGCATCGTAAAAATTTACTCTCATCATTTTTCCCTAACGCGCCGAAAGAAGTATAACTTAAAAAATGTAAGGAGGTTATGTATCTAATAAAAAAACAATTATTAAATGTATTTATATAGATGCAGCTAAATAAAAGTTATTTACATTTTTTTTATCCTAAAAATCACAGTATGTATAAAAATATTATAAGACCAGTTATGTTGTACGCGTCTGAGTACCGGGCGACGAGAGAGACGGATGAGAGAGAATTACATGTGACAGAGATGCGAATGTTAAGGTGGATGTGTGGTGTAACTGGAGTGGATAAGATTAGAAACGAATATATCAGAGGAAGTTTGAAAATAACACCAGTGACAGAAAAGTTAAGGAGTAATAGGTTAGCATGGAATGGGCATGTCATGAGGAGAGATGAAGACCATTTAACAAGAAAAGCTTTGAGTATGACGGTCGATGGATATAAGAGCAGAGGAAGACCGAAAAAGGTATGGACGGATTGTGTGAAAAATGATATGTGTCTAACAGTTGTGAATACTGAAATGCCATCTGATAGGCGAGAGTGGAAAAGGAAAACATGTTGTGCCGACCCTACTTAGGTGGGATAAGGGTGAGAAGATGATGATTCGCAGTGCCGTGACGTATTATTAATAATCAATGGGCAAGGAGTTAAGATTCACACGATTATCGTCATGAGCCTGCAAGAGATACTGCAGGATCATAGGCATCTCCATGAAGGAATATTTGGGCATAATAATTACGCCAGTCCACGGCGTATTGCCGATTTTAAACACTGAGAAATCCACACAATCCATAGGTTTTACGTTTAGTTTCACGTACTATAAGAAAATTTCTCAGGTTCAGGTATCCTCATAATTTTTCCTTTGCCGTCACCGATACTGTTACCAATTTAACATTAGTAAATGTACGCGAATTTCGAGAAATTCGTGCGAACATGCCGGGGTTCGAACCCGCAGACACTGGAATAATATTCCAACGGTCAAACCACCACAACTTGTAATGTAATTTTTGTACGCAATTACGTCTCAGTGTAAGCGTCACTTACATGATGTTTTTTTTTCGAACTGACTACACTATTGTCCTAGTAAGGTCTTAACAGCTTCACCGGACTACTAAGGTAAGCGCTTAAGGCACTCAGCCGATTTTATTCAGGCTTGGTCTGTTACCGAAATCCCGGATCTGACCTAGCTAAACTATTCATACATATATTCGTTTGCGAATCATACAATCGTTTACATGTATATCGGAATACATGATGCTAGATCATACCTCTACTGATTGTTTACGCTTCGATAGCTCTGATATTTTATATATATATGCTTGTTGGTTACTAATAAGTAAAACTCCTTTTATGTATGATATGTATAATAATTAACAAGTCGACAGTTTGTTCGCTTAAGCCCGAGTGTCCAGCGGGGCGCGTTCGGGGCTCGCGGGGTGCCCTCACGTGTCAAGGCGCGTGCAGGCGTGGGGGGTGAAGGCTGCTTGCAGTCTGCGTTACGGCATAGGCCGTACCACTGATTATAGTACTGTTTTTGTTTTCAGCCTATTGCGAAGCGGATAATCAAAGCCATGCCGTGAGCTCGAAACTTAATAATGATGACGGTGAGTACGTATTTTATATTAATCTAAAACTATATAACGCACCTTTAATTAAAAAAAGAAGTTCAACAATTCAACTTTGACGGAAAACGCGTTTAAAGTTTGCCCATGTTATTCCTTTTTTTATGATTGACGTCTTCGTTAAAATTACACTAACTTTTGATAGAGTGAACCGATTTTGAGGTTTTATCGTGAACTATATTTTTCATACGTTTCGTGACGGTGTGCGCGCGCATCGTAATAACTTCAGAGTATCGGTGTTTCGTGACGGTGTGCGCGCGCATCGTAATAACTTCAGAGTATCGGTGTTTCGTGACGGTGTGCGCGCGCATCGTAATAACTTCAGAGTATCGGTTTTTCGTGACGGTGTGCGCGCGCATCGTAATAACTTCAGAGTATCGGTGTTTCGTGACGGTGTGCGCGCGCATCGTAATAACTTACCCTCGTCGTTTTTCCCTAACGCGCCAAAAGAAGTATAACTTCAAAACTATAATTAACTGGCTTTTTCCCACAGTATTAATGTTAGTATATTTTTGCTATTCTTTGGCCCCCGGCAGCGCAGCGGCTCAAGCCTAGTACGCTCCCTCAGCGTGGAGTCCTTGAGTACGCTGCGAGCGTGATACAGTAACACTCAATTAAAAAAGAATTCATCACTTGTACAACATAACACAGATCACCTCCACAAACGCGCTCACATATGGTGGAATGGTTTTATTTTGTTCCCCTTAACGAAAAAACTTAATTTTAAGTCATTTGGTTAGTATTTCGTAATGAAGTTTAATTTTAGTTGTCCGATATATAATTCATATACACATGGGCATCTCACTAATTCCTATGTGTATGAATAGTTAGCTGAGTTTAGCTTTGCTTGGTTAGATTCGCGATGTTGCGTAGCCTAGGCAACAGCCGAAGCTGAAGTGTGCCGTACACCCTTGAGCTAGTTGCTAAATCAGCTGATTGCCTTAAGCACTCGCCTTAATAGTCCAGTGAAGCGGTATAGGCTTGTCAGGCTAATAAAATAGTCAGTTCGAGAAAAAAACTATACTTTGGGTAAACTATTTTTTGTAATTATAGTATCCTTATATACTTTTCTGTGCTCCAGGCAGCGTGTAAGCGAAATTTTATGACGGTCCATCGAATAACTAAGGCGGGAAAGTGAAAGAAATAAACAGACGAACCTTACATTCACATTTATAATAAAAGTGAGCATTAGGAGACTTAGAATAATGGTTACGTAATTCGTATTTTCTACAGATTGCGGTGACGCTATTGGCGTTATGACTAATATCGCTGGTGGGCATAAAGCTGGTCCGCAGGAGTTGCCGTGGCATGCTGGTATATACAGAAAAACAACCACTCCGTACAAGCAGATATGCGGCGGATCTCTCATCTCCAACAACGTCGTTATATCAGGTAAGTGTCAGTGGTCAGCGTGTAGGTGGTAGAGCCACGCTGAAGCTATTACTAGTTTCAGCATGAATGTGTCGGCTCGTCCGGGTTAGTACCACCCTCTCACAGCAACACCGACGTGAAGTAACAGTGCTTGCATTGTTGCTTTTCGTTCGGTCAGTGAGAGCACCGGAGGCCCACCTCCACTCATCTTCCCCTCCCTCATTCCCCAAACACAGGCTGGCAACGCCTAGCGCCTTCCCTGTTGTTGCTAGTATCTATGGATGACGGTGACTACTTAAAATCATGTGACCCAATCGTTCGTTTGTTTCCTATGATATAAAAAAAAATCGGATAGCGTGATCACTGACGTAGATTCGAATCCTTGCGAATGTGCCCAAGTTTCCAGTGCATCTGGTTAGCTACAATCTGGCAACCCCATTTAAAAGTCGGTCCTCCTCTAGTCATTTTACCATCTTAGACCAACCACATCGTCATCGCCATTTACATTAGATGATATTATGTTATTTGTAAACAGTAGAAAATTTAAAAAAAGACTCGAAGCTGTCATAAGGATTGCGGACAAAAGTGAAAACTCAAAACGAATGAGACAACTGTGTTCTTTTTTGAATTTTTAAATGGATTATTCGAATTTCATCATTTGTATATATAAATTATTTATTATATACATTCTTATACAGTTTATTAATTAATCAAACATATGCTGGGCGACAGAATTTCAATAGGAAACATTAATATTAGACGTACACAGGTCGCTATACTATGAGTCTCTAGTCTGACGCAAGCCACGCAAACGCCATACGCTCTGTCGCGCTTTATTATACTCAACGCATTTTAAACGGAGTCATCGGGCAATAAATGTCACTGACAGTAGGAATGTGCACGCAATGCAACCCGTTATCGATACTTTTTTTTTCTTTCTTTCTTCTTATCTGCAGACTCTCGGTCCGCACCAGTTTTTTGCTATCGTTTTATTTAATATGTAAGTTAAAAATCGTATTTGTGAGCATCTATTGGTTTTTTTTTTATATATTCATTAATATTCATTTAACTGTTTTAGACGTTTTTCGATACTTAGCTACCAGCACACGCGGGGTCGATACGAGTAAGGGTTGTTGTTTTTCGATAAATATAAGATTTTTTGTGATGGCACTCATTACATTACTTACACTTTGTTACGCAATACGCACAGTAGAGAATTTATTTTCCAATGTAGTTTTGAAGATATTAAGTGGTGACATCAACGCTCAAGCTCCGGGTGTAATTCACACATCATTCCTGTTTTTAAAAGAATTGAAAACTGACCTCGCAGCATCCCTTGCAGCACTGATTTGTAGCGTTAGTAGAGCGACCGTAGATTGAATAAAAATCGAAGTATAACAGGCAGGCAACCCGTATGTACCAAGAGCCACATTACGATCTATACAGTTTCTCTACTTTTATACAAAAAACTTTTATTTTCAGATAGCGAAAAATTATTCCTATTAATACTTACCATAAATTAGCATGTCGATCGTACCTATCCCGTTATCGATATGCACCTTTACAATTCTTACGCACACCACTACACCTCTCCATAGGACTAGTAATTGCGAGCAAGACAGACAGATAAATATGATTTAAGACCCGAAGCCTCAGTTCATAATGCGTCGACTATAGCATGTCATGTTCCAAAATCATAACTTTATCTCCTGCCATAAATACAGCGAAACATGAGTTACTACACTGATTATATAAAAAAACATATATAATATTGTGTTATTATATAGCGTCACTCTACTGAGCGTGATGATTCCCTTGCGTTCACTGTTCAGTATAAGGAAAAAAAATTACTTCCAAAAAAAATTCAGGCATACAACACGTGCCGATCTGGCCTTTCAACGATGCACTATTCAACATCTAACAATATTACAGCGGCGCACTGTTTTTGGAACGACTTGGAGCAACTTCAGCCAGCTTCGAGGTTTGCGGTCGCCGTCGGCAAGCTCTACCGGCCATGGAACGACAAGCATGATGAATTCGCTCAGAAATCAGACGTAATGGATTTGATTATTTTTTCACAATCATTTGACTACAGATACCGGAACGTTACCTCTTTACCGGAATATTGGGAGCGAGAATTAAAGCGCTTAACCGCACCGCAACTAGCTTAAGATTGTCAGAGTACTTGGCCTGTTGCCTTAAATGCAACAATGCAAATCTTACTAAGCTCAAACTAGCTAAGCTACTCATACATGAATACATAAGGGAGACATACATTTTTCATATGTGCCTCACTAATGCACTAATTTATTTTGAATCTAACCGTTGTGTAGACCAGCGATACTCAACCTGCGGTCCGCCGGATCTTTGTAGTTGGCCCACCCGATTATACTTTATTTTCAATTATTTTTAATTCCATGCGCATCAGAAAAACTATGAGCACGCTGATTAAATTAAATCAGTTCCTTATGATATAAGGGTTACACCAATTGTTTGTTGGTTTATTGGACAGCCATTTTTCAGTACATTATTAATACGTGGTTAATTTGAAATAACGTTTGCAGTTTGCAGTTTGCGCCCCGCGGCACCATGAGAAAAACGTGTTTATGGTCCTTTTACTAAATAAATTCGAAAAATAAGGGAAGAGAGAAAATCCTTCTATTATATAAATACCTGGCCACTCTTGACTCCATTGATCGTCGTGCTCGTCGGCTTGTCGGTGATGAAGCGCTGTGGGAGACAAGAATGCTTAGTTTAGAGCATCGACGAAAAGTGGCTTGTTTCTCAATGTTTTATAGGTTACATTTTGGAGAGTATGCAGAGGAATTACATGATATAATTCCACCGTCCCCATTCCATCAGAGGACGACTAGACGCCGTGAGGGTTTCCACCCTTACGTGGTTGATATTCGCGTAATTCGTACGAAGCGATTTGCCGCCACGTTTATTATACGTACGGCTAAGGAGTGGAATTCACTCCCCGCGTCTGTCTTCCCGTCATCTTATAACTTGGGAGTCTTCAAGAGTAGAGTGAACAGGCATCTAGTGGGTAAGCGCAATACATCGTCGGCCTCATTGTCACTTTCTATCAGGTGGCCAAGCGGGTATCTGTTGAACATTAAGAAAAACCCATTCTGTGCACGTATGTGGAGTGATCTGTGTGTGCTGATATAGTGAGCGCTTGGGATGTAAGGTGTGTCAAATAACATTTAAGACTTGAGACATCCAAGCCAACCTCACCTGCACGTGGTGCTCCCTGCTGAATAACGAACGAGGCAATGATGAACGCGGGATGGTAGGGTTTTACAGCCTGACTGAGTCGCAACCACCATGTATATGGTGAAAAAGCCCGTCATAGTGATTCGATTTTGCGGGTCGCGTGTCGGGATCAGCCTGTGCATATCCAGCTTTTCGCAGGCCGTCATGACAGCGGCGACCGGCGATGGATAGTATGTAAAAAAAACCGATACTCTGAAGTTATTACTTATTGAAGTCTCATAGCCACAAAGCACTGCCACACGCGCGCGTAGACGATGCGCGCGCACACCGTCACGAAACACCGATACTAGCCACAAAGCACTGCCACACGCGCGCGTAGCATTATTGAAGTCTACTCTGAAGTTATTACGATGCGGACGGTGTGCGCGCGCATCGTAATAACTTCAGAGTATCGGTGTTTCGTGACGGTGTGCGCGCGCATCGTAATAACTTCAGAGTATCGGTGTTTCGTGACGGTGTGCGCGCGCATCATAATAACTTCAGAGTATCGGTGTTTCGTGACGGTGTGCGCGCGCATCGTAATAACTTCAGAGTGTCGGTGTTTCGTGACGGTGTGCGCGCGCATCGTAATAACTTCAGAGTATCGGTGTTTCGTGACGGCGTGCGCGTGTATCGTAAAAATTTACCCTCGTCGTTTTTCCCTAACGCGCCAAAAGAAGTATAACTTCAAAACTATAATTAACTGGCTTTTTCCCACAGTATTAATGTTAGTATATTTTTGCTATTCTTTGGCCCCCGGCAGCGCAGCGGCTCAAGCCTAGTACGCTCCCTCAGCGTGGAGTCCTTGAGTACGCTGCGAGCGTGATACAGTAACACTCAATTAAAAAAGAATTCATCACTTGTACAACATAACACAGATCACCTCCACAAACGCGCTCACATATGGTGGAATGGTTTTATTTTGTTCCCCTTAACGAAAAAACTTAATTTTAAGTCATTTGGTTAGTATTTCGTAATGAAGTTTAATTTTAGTTGTCCGATATATAATTCATATACACATGGGCATCTCACTAATTCCTATGTGTATGAATAGTTAGCTGAGTTTAGCTTTGCTTGGTTAGATTCGCGATGTTGCGTAGCCTAGGCAACAGCCGAAGCTGAAGTGTGCCGTACACCCTTGAGCTAGTTGCTAAATCAGCTGATTGCCTTAAGCACTCGCCTTAATAGTCCAGTGAAGCGGTATAGGCTTGTCAGGCTAATAAAATAGTCAGTTCGAGAAAAAAACTATACTTTGGGTAAACTATTTTTTGTAATTATAGTATCCTTATATACTTTTCTGTGCTCCAGGCAGCGTGTAAGCGAAATTTTATGACGGTCCATCGAATAACTAAGGCGGGAAAGTGAAAGAAATAAACAGACGAACCTTACATTCACATTTATAATAAAAGTGAGCATTAGGAGACTTAGAATAATGGTTACGTAATTCGTATTTTCTACAGATTGCGGTGACGCTATTGGCGTTATGACTAATATCGCTGGTGGGCATAAAGCTGGTCCGCAGGAGTTGCCGTGGCATGCTGGTATATACAGAAAAACAACCACTCCGTACAAGCAGATATGCGGCGGATCTCTCATCTCCAACAACGTCGTTATATCAGGTAAGTGTCAGTGGTCAGCGTGTAGGTGGTAGAGCCACGCTGAAGCTATTACTAGTTTCAGCATGAATGTGTCGGCTCGTCCGGGTTAGTACCACCCTCTCACAGCAACACCGACGTGAAGTAACAGTGCTTGCATTGTTGCTTTTCGTTCGGTCAGTGAGAGCACCGGAGGCCCACCTCCACTCATCTTCCCCTCCCTCATTCCCCAAACACAGGCTGGCAACGCCTAGCGCCTTCCCTGTTGTTGCTAGTATCTATGGATGACGGTGACTACTTAAAATCATGTGACCCAATCGTTCGTTTGTTTCCTATGATATAAAAAAAAATCGGATAGCGTGATCACTGACGTAGATTCGAATCCTTGCGAATGTGCCCAAGTTTCCAGTGCATCTGGTTAGCTACAATCTGGCAACCCCATTTAAAAGTCGGTCCTCCTCTAGTCATTTTACCATCTTAGACCAACCACATCGTCATCGCCATTTACATTAGATGATATTATGTTATTTGTAAACAGTAGAAAATTTAAAAAAAGACTCGAAGCTGTCATAAGGATTGCGGACAAAAGTGAAAACTCAAAACGAATGAGACAACTGTGTTCTTTTTTGAATTTTTAAATGGATTATTCGAATTTCATCATTTGTATATATAAATTATTTATTATATACATTCTTATACAGTTTATTAATTAATCAAACATATGCTGGGCGACAGAATTTCAATAGGAAACATTAATATTAGACGTACACAGGTCGCTATACTATGAGTCTCTAGTCTGACGCAAGCCACGCAAACGCCATACGCTCTGTCGCGCTTTATTATACTCAACGCATTTTAAACGGAGTCATCGGGCAATAAATGTCACTGACAGTAGGAATGTGCACGCAATGCAACCCGTTATCGATACTTTTTTTTTCTTTCTTTCTTCTTATCTGCAGACTCTCGGTCCGCACCAGTTTTTTGCTATCGTTTTATTTAATATGTAAGTTAAAAATCGTATTTGTGAGCATCTATTGGTTTTTTTTTTATATATTCATTAATATTCATTTAACTGTTTTAGACGTTTTTCGATACTTAGCTACCAGCACACGCGGGGTCGATACGAGTAAGGGTTGTTGTTTTTCGATAAATATAAGATTTTTTGTGATGGCACTCATTACATTACTTACACTTTGTTACGCAATACGCACAGTAGAGAATTTATTTTCCAATGTAGTTTTGAAGATATTAAGTGGTGACATCAACGCTCAAGCTCCGGGTGTAATTCACACATCATTCCTGTTTTTAAAAGAATTGAAAACTGACCTCGCAGCATCCCTTGCAGCACTGATTTGTAGCGTTAGTAGAGCGACCGTAGATTGAATAAAAATCGAAGTATAACAGGCAGGCAACCCGTATGTACCAAGAGCCACATTACGATCTATACAGTTTCTCTACTTTTATACAAAAAACTTTTATTTTCAGATAGCGAAAAATTATTCCTATTAATACTTACCATAAATTAGCATGTCGATCGTACCTATCCCGTTATCGATATGCACCTTTACAATTCTTACGCACACCACTACACCTCTCCATAGGACTAGTAATTGCGAGCAAGACAGACAGATAAATATGATTTAAGACCCGAAGCCTCAGTTCATAATGCGTCGACTATAGCATGTCATGTTCCAAAATCATAACTTTATCTCCTGCCATAAATACAGCGAAACATGAGTTACTACACTGATTATATAAAAAAACATATATAATATTGTGTTATTATATAGCGTCACTCTACTGAGCGTGATGATTCCCTTGCGTTCACTGTTCAGTATAAGGAAAAAAAATTACTTCCAAAAAAAATTCAGGCATACAACACGTGCCGATCTGGCCTTTCAACGATGCACTATTCAACATCTAACAATATTACAGCGGCGCACTGTTTTTGGAACGACTTGGAGCAACTTCAGCCAGCTTCGAGGTTTGCGGTCGCCGTCGGCAAGCTCTACCGGCCATGGAACGACAAGCATGATGAATTCGCTCAGAAATCAGACGTAATGGATTTGATTATTTTTTCACAATCATTTGACTACAGATACCGGAACGTTACCTCTTTACCGGAATATTGGGAGCGAGAATTAAAGCGCTTAACCGCACCGCAACTAGCTTAAGATTGTCAGAGTACTTGGCCTGTTGCCTTAAATGCAACAATGCAAATCTTACTAAGCTCAAACTAGCTAAGCTACTCATACATGAATACATAAGGGAGACATACATTTTTCATATGTGCCTCACTAATGCACTAATTTATTTTGAATCTAACCGTTGTGTAGACCAGCGATACTCAACCTGCGGTCCGCCGGATCTTTGTAGTTGGCCCACCCGATTATACTTTATTTTCAATTATTTTTAATTCCATGCGCATCAGAAAAACTATGAGCACGCTGATTAAATTAAATCAGTTCCTTATGATATAAGGGTTACACCAATTGTTTGTTGGTTTATTGGACAGCCATTTTTCAGTACATTATTAATACGTGGTTAATTTGAAATAACGTTTGCAGTTTGCAGTTTGCGCCCCGCGGCACCATGAGAAAAACGTGTTTATGGTCCTTTTACTAAATAAATTCGAAAAATAAGGGAAGAGAGAAAATCCTTCTATTATATAAATACCTGGCCACTCTTGACTCCATTGATCGTCGTGCTCGTCGGCTTGTCGGTGATGAAGCGCTGTGGGAGACAAGAATGCTTAGTTTAGAGCATCGACGAAAAGTGGCTTGTTTCTCAATGTTTTATAGGGTACATTTTGGAGAGTATGCAGAGGAATTACATGATATAATTCCACCGTCCCCATTCCATCAGAGGACGACTAGACGCCGTGAGGGTTTCCACCCTTACGTGGTTGATATTCGCGTAATTCGTACGAAGCGATTTGCCGCCACGTTTATTATACGTACGGCTAAGGAGTGGAATTCACTCCCCGCGTCTGTCTTCCCGTCATCTTATAACTTGGGAGTCTTCAAGAGTAGAGTGAACAGGCATCTAGTGGGTAAGCGCAATACATCGTCGGCCTCATTGTCACTTTCTATCAGGTGGCCAAGCGGGTATCTGTTGAACATTAAGAAAAACCCATTCTGTGCACGTATGTGGAGTGATCTGTGTGTGCTGATATAGTGAGCGCTTGGGATGTAAGGTGTGTCAAATAACATTTAAGACTTGAGACATCCAAGCCAACCTCACCTGCACGTGGTGCTCCCTGCTGAATAACGAACGAGGCAATGATGAACGCGGGATGGTAGGGTTTTACAGCCTGACTGAGTCGCAACCACCATGTATATGGTGAAAAAGCCCGTCATAGTGATTCGATTTTGCGGGTCGCGTGTCGGGATCAGCCTGTGCATATCCAGCTTTTCGCAGGCCGTCATGACAGCGGCGACCGGCGATGGATAGTATGTCACTCGGTGGTCGCCGTTGTTTTTGGATTGTAATATGCTTACCATCAGACACAGAGCAGTCATTTTGACGTGCTACAATAAAAAAAAAAAAAAGTTGTGTTACTATATCATGCTGATCACATGCTGCCCGAGGAGATGGGACGAGTGCTTAGGATCGTATATATACTAAACGGGCGGTGGGTGCAAGCACGTACTGTTTATTAGAGAGATCGATTACAAGTGGTGTTTGCAGCACGGACGCCGGGATCTAGATACGCAATTAATGGGATTGCGAAGACAACTACTAGTCGTACACAGTTCTAATAATTCACCGATTTAACGAGGCAATCTAGTCTATCCATAACCAGAATGAGTCTATTTAAGGGAGTGCACATACAAGGCGTATTATGGTGGCTGCGGTGTCAAGTAACCTTGATATTGCATTAAATAAACCGATACCTATGCTATTATTTTGACTTTGGTGGCGTAACCGAACGTAATTTTTATGGGGCATCAGATGGGCATCATTTTTTTGGGGTGCCAAATAACATCTAAGACTTGAGACACCCAAGTCAACCTCACCTGCACGTGGTGCACCCTGCTGAATAACGAACGAGGCAATGGCGAAAGCGGGGTGGTAGGGCTTTACAGCCTAACTGGGTCGCAACCACCATGTATATGGCGAAAAAGCCCGTCATAGTGATTCGCTTCTGCGGGTCGCGTTTCGGGATCAGCCTGTGCATATCCAGCTTTTCGCAGGCCGGCATGGCAGGGGCGACCGGCGATGGATAGTGTGTCACTCGGTGTTCGCCATTGTTTTTGGACTGTACTGTGCTTACCATCAGGCACAGTGCAGTCATTTTGCCGTGCTACTATAAAAAAAAACAGACATACCGTTCAACTGATACTAAGTAATCATTGGCGTTGCCTCTAACCAACCTCAAATAGGAACATAGTCCTATCAATAATAGGTCGCTGTCCTGGCAAATATACTGCACAGTTGTTTCGACCCTAAACAGACCCTATACTTGAAATGTGTTAACTTTTTAATTTATAGGTTCAGGATATTAGAATCCCAGTACGGTTCCGCGGTAGTGCAACCAATTTCCAGGAAGATATAGCTATTGTGATAGCAGCATCCAGTTTCACGTATAATCAACGCGTGAAGCCAGTCTGTTTGAGCTTCGACCATCAGTTTAATGAGAAGCAATTGACAGAAGGACACTATGGAAAGGTAGGTTAAATAATGGATTAGAATATTGGTGACAAAACAATATTCCGTGACCAGTAGTCAAAAAATTTCATCATATTGTGTTAAAATAAAGGTATGTTATATATAATACTGTCAGTAATCGGTGAGTACAAAAACTGATAATTTAAATTAACGAAATTTTGGACAATAAAGAAAAAATTGCAGACTACGAATAATTCCTTTAAGAGAGTAGAAAGCAATGGAAGTCGGGGGAGTTAATTAAGGGGAAGAGCCTCACATTTCTTTTTTTATACTTTAGCGGCCGTTGAATTAGTATGTTAGCACCAAAAACTGGAGACTGGCAAAAGCAGTCGACAAGCAAAGCATAGATGCTTATTATCTTAGGTTACGTGGAAGTCGTGCAGCCTAAATATTTACAAGCAATATTTGCTTTCAATTTCTTTATAATCTCGTAAACAAATTATTGAGAGATTTTTCAGAGAACACATTTATGTTAGTATAGGAAGCGAGGCTTCATTTGGCTATAGGTTTAGGCGATATTAAATGTTAAATTATAACGCGGTCAAATACCATCTATAATTTTTTATGTCATAGCAGTCAAACGAACAAGTCACCTGATGTTAAGTGATCACCACCGTCCATAGACACTTGCAACACCAGGAGAGTCGCAAGTGCGTTGCCAACCTGTCTTGAAGGAGAGGGGGGGGTAAGGGAAGGGGGAATAGGAGGCAAGGTGGGCCTCCGGCGCTCTCAGTGACCGAACGAAACACAATAATGCAAGCACTGTTACTTCACGTCGGTTTTCTGTGAGAGGGTGGTACCAATAGGTGCTTCTGGTCAAAACAACTCGAGGATGATAACTAGGGGTGCCAGATTTTAGAAAACCTTGTTGGGTTACTTATTTTGTTTAGTTTTAAATAAAATCCACGTGGCAATCGATTTTACTATTTTTTGAGGAAGCCTTCATGCAGTTATCTTTATCAACATCTTCATAGGGTTTTCCATTTTAAACAGATGATTTAAGTAAGACCCCTGCGACACTTACGTTCGTGGCTATTGAGATCGACATGTGTACGTATCATCAGGTTGATGAGGATTCTAGAACCGCTCGTGAATTCCGTTTCGAGATTTTTACTTTTTACTTGCGATTGCATTGTAGCTGTCTGTATCTTGCTAAGAAGAAGAAAATACGCCCCCGTTACTGGGTACATCCATTGTACACTCTAAGATTGTAGGACAGTTAATGTTATATAAAAAGGGCCAAATTACGAGCGAATCCCAAAAACTGACTTAATGGCATTCCGTACGGAATTAACGAATGTGTGTGACGAAATTGGTTACTTGGCATGTAAAATGCTACGTTATGTTTATACAAGGTTAATTAACGTTCCACCAGGTTGGAGGGTGGGGCCTTACGGGTGAAAATGAAAACCCTTCTCCAGTGCTCAAAGCTGCCGACTTGCCTTACGTGGATATACTGAAATGTATCGCTGGTACTCCTCCAAGCTTCACGCCCTACATCACTTGCGATAAAATCTGCGCTGGATACACTAATGGTATATAATTTTATCATTGCGTCTTATTGTGGATACAGTTAAGCAGTACGACTCTTGCTTGAGGAGCTCCACAAATTTTATAAAATGTAAGTAACTGGCTCTACTCGCGGCTTTGTGCGGTGTTATCGCGCAATAAAATTATTCTTCTCGCATTGTCACTCATATGTCATTATAAACACTATAGGGTGTCAATTATTAAATAAAATTGACTAATATTTACAAATCAATTGAAACGTAATATTATTAAAAATATAATTATTTTTAACCTATTAATTGTAGAGTGTTGTATATAGGTCTACTTCCCGAAATCGAAGTGTCATGAAGAACATGAGTTCCTTATAAAAACCCTTTTCATATTCCACTTTTGAAGTTATACTTCTTTTGGCGCGTTAGGGAAAAATTATGAGAAAAAAAATTTTTACGATGCGCGCACACACCGTCACGAAAAACCAACACCCTGAAGTTATTACGATGCGCGAGCACCATCACGAAAAACTGACACCCTGAAATTAGCTATAGTCAACATTTTGTTTCTTTGCATTTGTATTTCCTTGTATTAACAGGAATGAGATTGGTCTACGTGCCATAACTACTACAGAACGACCATCGTATAAGAAAATGAATATTTTATACCGGTTTATAGGTACGGCCGTGTGCAAAGGCGACAGCGGTGGTGGTCTTGTTTTCCCGGAGCGAGTGGGAGACAAGACGCGGTATTACCTAAGAGGCATCGTTTCCACCGCACCGAGCAGCGACCACAAATGCAATATATACACGTGGGGCATGTTCACGCACGTCATCAGCCACGAACGCTTCATTAGAAAGACTTTACACCTCGGTGTGAATTAAGTCTCAACGTTGCCTGTTACAACGAAATCGGTCAACTAATGAATGGGCTTGAATTAAATAATCAACGTGGGTTTATTTGGTTCAGTAATATTACAACCTAACGAACGTATGAACATTTTATTTGTATACATAATTAAATTTTTATTACCCAAATTAGTTTGTTTGATTTTGTTCAATTTAGATAAACCTGAGTGTAATCATTTATGTCACTTCTAGGTACCCAAACTATATTAATGGTAATCGACACTGTTAGTCTAGTCGACAAGTTGAAAACGGTACAAAATAGAGATACTGCTCTTAAAATTATGTGCGATAGGTCATTGGATCCGGAATGACGCCTAGAAAAATATGCCAAAAGCGTGTATTAGCACATAAAAAATTGCAAAAGTTATAAACAATTAAAGATGAAAAAAAAATATTTAAGAAATTTCATCCATGTTTAAATAATGGTCGTAAAAAAATTTCGCTTCGTAGAGCCTTTCTTACATACATACTTAACAAGATCGTGCCATAAAAGTTAAAAAAATATTTAGACTTTGTTTATAACAATATAATAAAAATAACAAAAACTAAAAATCCAAGTAATGTTGTTAAAAAAAAATTGTTATAAACATTTTTTACTACCATTATTTAAACATTTTTTTTCACTTACAATTAAGACAGTAGTTCGAGAAAATTTCGTTAGTTAACAATTTTTTAACTTGTTGGAAAATTAACTTTAAGTAAAATTTCCAACGGGAATAAATTATATATAGTGTTCAGAACACACCATAATTTTTTCAAATTAAAAAATATATATTCAATACCTTAAATTAATTAATTAATGTGCCGTACTCGCTTTTGACTCCACGCGCGCATCCTAAAAATGTCACGCGCAGATCTATTTTCAGCGTTAAATTAAAATTATAAATAATGGAGATAGAGTTCCGGGAGTTAGGAGTTTTTTATTGGAAATTTCCTCCACTTTCAGAATCTTTTTTTTGAAATTTCTTAAATATTAATAGTTTATTCAATATTGGCAAAAAACGAAATGCCATTTTTTTTCATCTTTAATTGTTTATAACTTATGCAATTTTTTATGTACTAATACACGCTTTTGGCACATTTTTCTAGGCGTCATTCCGGATCCAATGAGCTATCGCACATAATTTTAAGAGCAGTATCTCTATTTTGTACCATTTTCAACTTGTCGACTAGACGATGTTCTCACTATCAATTAGAGCAGAGGTGCTCAGAGTTGTTTCCTTATAGACCACTTTCGAAATTTAGCTGATTCTGGTGGACCTCCTGCAGCTACATTTCTACCATATTCCCAAAAACTCGATAAAAAATGTAAGGCTTGGATCTAACTATGGAGATATGCGTTGTGGCTGAGTCTCGACGCGTTGTACTGAAAATGGAATATGCAAGATTTTATAAGTAAGAGTCGCTGAGCTTCTTAAAATATTATCTGCCTACATTGATAGATAAAGTCAAGCCAACATTTTAGTTCTTCATTGTCGAAAGCAGATCAATGTACGTGACTTACGAATTGTGAAGGTCCCGGTCAGGACCTGCACCAGACGGAACGTCAGGAAGCCCCCTCCTTTATTGTACCAATCCGGCAAGACCGGGCGGACGGCGTCGATAGTGTATCGACCGTACCGCGCGTCCGCGCGTCCGCCAGGTCCCGCCTCCACCTTTCCACAACTTCCTCCCTCGTTACTCTTCTCATTTTCTCTACTTCTCTGGGAGCTGGAGGCTGACCCAACTCTTTCTTAACCGCCGTATATTGTTATACGGCGGCAAGCACCTCCGCCTCCAGCTCCCAGGGAAGGGAGCCGGCTCAGCATAGAACTGTGGATCTCTTAGATGATATAGTGAATACATCGTGGTGATTATGACCTTCATACGTAGAGCGACATATGGCCCTGCAATTGATCTCTCATTGGCTGTTGATAAATTAACTTATTCACAATTATTCACTTCAATAAAGTAAATTTTGAGCTATATTTTACCTTGACAAATAAAACAACTTCCTGAGGTCCCAAAAACTTATATTTTTATGTTATATATCATTTATTAATATATAAAATTATGTAAAATAACAAAGAATAATAATTGAAACAGAAAAAATAAAAAAGAATGTGAATATCATGTCATTTTTAATTATGTATGTATGTGTATGTAAACATCTTGTATTTTTGATGTGAAATTTATAGGCGATGGTAAACCTGATTATTGGTGTGGCGATACAGACCGTGGTATGTGTGTGACGTGGTGACGCGATGCCATGCGCAAGCGACAGTGCGCAATTCACTTGCCGCACTGATCTCGCATACCTATAGTGTATACAGTGTTGTTTACCACGTTACATATGTGTTTCACATCTGCCAAGCGTCCCGTGACGGCTCATTTTTGTAATTATGTATTTATGTATATGTAAATACCATGTAGCTTTTGAAGTTATATTTCATTTGGCGCGTTAGGGAAAAATGATGAGAGTAAATTTTTACGATGCGCGCGCACACCGTCACGAAAAACCGACACTCTAAAGTTAGCTATAGTCAACATTTTGTTTCTTTGTATTTGTGACTTGTATTTCTTTGTATTAAAACTTTCAATGTATTAAATACCTTTTTTCTATTGTTAGTGTCGTTTTTCCTACAAACGTAGAATAAGGCGAAACATAAAAATTTTGAAAAGATTTTTATTTATATTTTTAATAATGTATTTACGTCTTTGTAAATATTATATAGTTTTTAATAATGTATTTACGTGTATGTAAATATCATGTAAATACCAATTATTATTGAGCCCAGGTCGATTAATTAATTTAAACCCATTGGTACACTGGTTTCCTTGTCGCATGGTAATTCAAATTAGATAAAATGATATTTCCCCTATAAGATATCGTCTCTGTAACGGGCGACGTCGAGACCTCATACACATCGTTGTGTAACGTCTTCCGAATGAAGCGTTCGTGGTTGATGACGTGCGTGAATGTGCCCCACGTGTATATATTGCAGGCGTGGTCGTTATTCGGTGCGGTGGAAACGATGCCTCTTAAGAAATATCTGGTTTTGTCGCCGATTTTCTCAGGGAAGACGAGACCGCCACCGCTGTCGCCTTTACACACGGCCGTTCCTATAAAACATTATAAAATATTAGTTCTCTATGCAATGATGGTCCGGTAATTTTTATGGCACTACAAACATCGACGTAGGTAGTCCTACGTTTAATTTTTTTGACGTGAAATCTTCTTTTGGAGCATCGAGCGGTATTTTTTGGCGACCGGACTTAGGGAGGATGGGTCGGGGGGCCCATCTTCCCATTGTACAGGTCCGGCGGACGGAGGAGACGACCGATGTGTACCCGGCTGTCTCCTAACCAGACGGGGCCCGGCGGCGGCGCTTTCGCTACTGGGCCAACCGCTGGGGCGGCACGATGAAATCTATAGGGAGCTCGTGTCGCCCCAACTATAGCGGCAGACGTACACCGTGGGGTTTTAGTCCGTGCGAATCGGACATAATCCACTGTCTCCCCCGAGGGAGTGGTGTATCCATAAGAGATTTCCCCACGTAAAAAAAAGGATGCAAAATTTATAAATTCGCGCCATGACATGATAGTAAGCTTGAACGACCGTATTGCGCTTGCGTGGCTTAGAGCCTGTCCAAATGACGCGTTTTACGCGCGAGACGAGTCACGCTTAGACACTCGCCCGTACCCGAGATACTAGAGCTATATATATCCCGTTCAGATGGTGCAGCGTGTTTGCTAACTCGCGCGTAAAACGCATGCAATGAGCGAGACTCGATACTCAAGCCCCATTACTGCGTCCAGTACTACGTGCGAGTCAGTGGCGAGTCCACATAGTTGTCAGTCGTCTATCCGTACGACGTATCCCAGCGTATGCGACGTTTCCTACGGTAGAAACGCGCGTAAAACGCCTGATCTGGACAGGCTCTTACGTCAAACCAGCGATGCGTAGTATAGCACCCAGTATATGTGTAGTATTGGTATTTTCGAATAATTAATGAACTGTATATAATTATTGTTCGGAGAGACAATTCGGGATATAATTGGTTTATAAATTCAAAATAGAACGCAGTTATTTCATTGTTTTGAGTTTCCACTTCTATCAGCGATCCTTATGTCTGCCTCGAGATTTTTTTATTTACAAAAAAATTGGACCCAATCCAGTTTGAATAAAATATTTGTTCGGGCATAAATTAGTTTGGGGTAGGCGAAATTTATTTTTGACACATTGTCTATGTCTACGGACCATCGGGGATGATCGGTCACTTGCTCGGAACCCGCGCTTACATTCGGACGCATCACCGTCGTCCATAGACAGTAGCAACATCAGGGGAGTCGCAAGTGCGTTGCCAGCCTGTGTTTGGCAGGAGTGGAGGGGAAGGGAGAGGGGTGAGAGAGGTGGGCCTCCGATGCTCTCACTGGCCGAACGCAAACGAAACAAAGTACTGTTACTTCATGTCGGTTTTCAGTGAGTCGAATGGCAGTACCGCGGGCGAGCCGACCCATTCATGCTGAAACCAGTAAAAGCTTCAGCGTGACTTTACCACCTACCAAACCATTGTCGCTTCGGCAATAAGCCGGAGCTTTGATAGGTGTTTTTTTCTAAGTGCGCTTGGCTAGCTACAACTCTTAAGTTGAAATTCGCCAAGCATCTGTTCGTGTGTTCCGGCAGCTTCACTCGATAGCCAGATCATCTCTAGGTTTAGCGTGTTTACTATATGACCATACAATCATTTAAGATCAGATGGGTATATGGTCAAACGTTAAAGCCTATAATGTATTTTAAAAACCTTTCAGTGAAAAACAACGTCCCGAAGCAACCATAGCTTGGTTGTACGGATTTCTAATGCCCCATTTAACTTCCATGTTTGAATTGTAAGTCTGTTATGAAGCACCTTTAAGAGTGTTTGTTTTTGTTCTGTTCGTTTGTTAGTAGCTGCACTTGACAGCAGTTCACTTTTCTTTTTTTTTTTAATTGTAGCACAGCAAAATGACTGCATTATGCCTGATGGTAAGCACGGTACAGTCCAAAAACAATGGCGACCACCGAGTGATACACTATCCATTGCCGGTCGTCGCTGTCATGCCGGCTTGCAAAAAGCTGGATATGCACAGCGCAGAAGCGAATCACTATGACGGGCTTTTTCGCCATATAGGTGGTGGTTGCGACCCAGTCAGGCTGTAGAATCCTACCACGCCACTTTCGCCATTGCCTCGTTCGTTATTCAGCAGGGTGCACCACGTGCAGGTGAGGTTGGCTTGGGTGTCTCAAGTCTATGTTATTCGACACCCGTTACACCCCCAAACACTTCTAAACATAACCCGTGCTATTACAAAAAAGTTAAATACGTATTGAATACTTGCCTTAAAAAAGTTTGGATACTTACGTATTAAATGCACCGCGCTCGCCGACCGCTACGCGGTAAGCTCGTGTTGTTCTTTCTCGCAAGTTTAACCTAACCTTACCAAAGACAGATAAAAGAGCGAGATGTCGAACGTACGGCGAGCGCGTTGCATTTAATACGTAAGTATCCAAACTTTTTTAAGGCAAGTATTCAATACGTATTTAACTTTTTTGTAATAACACCGAATATATTTAGAATGCCATAAAATGCCATGCCAATGAATGCCATTATTTGATTTATTTAATTAAGCATAAAACATAGATTACATATTTGATATATTAATAGCAACTCATAATAATAAACTTATATACCATTAGTGTATCCAGCGCAGATTTTATCACTAGTGATAGAGGCCGTAAACCATGGAGGACTCTCATTGATACATTTCAGTATATCCACTGAAGGCAAGTCAGCAGCTTTGAGTACCTGGGAAGCCTTATCCTCTTCCCCTGTGAGTCCCCACCCTCCGACCTGGTGGAACATTAGTCAACTTCATATATACATAATTACATATAGCTTTTGTCTACGTTGCTAGCGTGGCTTTTTTGAAGTGAAACTTCTTTAGGCGCATGAGGGTTACATTTTTACAGATGTAACGTCACGCAGGTATGCAACGGAAGTTAATTATTAGAACTTTAGATGGCAATTCTGTCGCATAACGTCATTTGCAGTAAACGCAAATTTTTCATCTATTTACAATAATATTAGCACTTATACAGTGTATAAACAGTGAGTTAAATTTATAAATAAACTTTATGAATTTTTTTTTTTTTCAAATTTTTTTTTCTTTGTTTTACTAAATTTTGATTTGTATAAATATAAGCAAGACTTATAAATTAGTTCGCCAAAGAAGTTTCACTTCTGACAAGTGTACTTTGTACGCACGCACTTTTTTTTAATACAGTGATACTGAATTAAAGAATTCATAACTAGCTTACAGCATAACACTGATCACACCCACATACGTGTACACGTAAGGTGGAAGGCTTTATCTTTTTTCTCCCTTTATCGAACTTTTTTTGTCCCCAACCTACCACAATACTTGAGACGACAAGAGATCTAAATGGATTTAATTGTGTCGCCCCTAACGATTGGACCGGCGCCAGAAAGCGCTGCCGCCGGGAGTCCTCTTTGTCAAACTGCCGCCTTCTCCCACCGGAGGCGTTGGTGGAGACGGCTGCTTAGAGAGTCCTCCTTGCGGACCCTTTCCGCCGCCTCCTTCTCCGAGACGATATCCTCGTTAAAGGAGGCCACAATATTCCATACATCTTCGCCAAACTGGGTTAGCTTAGTTTTACTGAGTTGTCCGATACGAAATACACATACGAGCTACTGAGGGACACATGTGTATCTTACTAATTCCTATATATACGAACAGTTAGCTTAGCTTCGTTTAGTTAGAGTCGCGATATTGCGCTACCCAGACGACAGCCCAAGCCGAAGTGTTCCGTACACCCTTGAACTGATTGCTAAATAAAATCAACTGAGTGACTTAAGCACTCGCCTTAGTACTTCGATGAAGCTGTCAGACCAAAAGCGTAGTCAATTTGAAAAAAAAAAGTAGCCTTTGTAGAGCAATAAGCCTGAACTTTTACTGAAGGAAAGTAGTTTTAGTAGGTGATAGAGCCACGCTGAAGCTATTATTGGTTTCAGCATGAATGGATCGACTCTCTCGGGGTACTACCACCGTCTCATAGAAAACCAACGTGAAGTAACAGTGCTGGCATTGTTGCGTTTCGTTCGGTCAGTGAGAGCGCCGGAGGCCCACCTCCCTCCTCTCTCTCCTCCCTTTCCCCCAAACACAGGCTGGCAACGCACTTTCGACTCCCCTAGTATTGTTAATGTCTATGGAGGGAGGTGATCACTTAACATCAGGTGACTCACCTGTTCCTTTGCCTGCTATGACATAATAAAAACATCGTGAAAAAACCATAGCAAATTTGTAAGGCTTTTCTTAAAGCCCTCCACCTAGCAATAACCCTTATGTTGAAAATCAGTCCACAAGCAACTATCAATGTGTTCTGGTAGCTGTGTTTAGGAACCAGTTCTTCTAAGTTTGGCTAGTCTACCATCTTGCACCAGAACGTCATTTATCACCAAGTGAGTTTGTGCTAATCAGTAATAATAGCTAATAGCTTTTTAAGTATAAGGGGGTATATGGGGTGTAAGAAGTGTCGAATAACATCTAAGACTTGAGACATCCAAGCCAACCTCACCTGCACGTGGTGCACCCAGCTGAATAACGAACAAGGCAATGGCGAAAGCGGGGTGGTAGGGTTTTACAGCCTGACTGGGTCGCAACCACCATGTATATGGCGAAAAAGCCCGTCGTAGTGATTCGCTTCTGCGGGTCGCGTTTCGGGATCAGCCTGTGCATATCCAGTTTTTCGTATGACAGCGGCGACCGGCGATAGTGTGTCACTCGCTGGTCGCCATTGTTTTTGGATTGTACTGTGCTTACCATCAGGCACAGTGCAGTCATTTTGACGTGCTACAATAAAATAAAATAAATAAAGATAAGTAGAATTTTATTTATTTTTAAACTGTCTCTTCCCATTGTCAGCCCAATTAAAACCTCTCTTCATATGCTAACGTAGATATTGGCATATTCTTTATAAACTCTTTCGCAAATATCCTTACGACTTGAAGAAAAAACACGAGAAGTAAATATTGCTAACATAATCGTCTTTTAGAGTCCTGTCCTTCGAGTCATCAAAAACGAGCAAATCATAAATGCTTCCACACTTCTTTGGTATCTATGTATGAATGGCCATAAAGTATAAAAAAGAGAAATGAAACACTACGCCTTAACTAACTTCGCCAGGTGGAGGGAAAGTATAGTTTCTACCCTTTTTTTTTATTAGCGTGGGGGAATCCATTATGGATACGCCACCCTCCCCCTTATGTCCGACTCGCACGGACTAAAACCCCACGGTACCGAGAGACCGTGTTTGTTGGGGCGGCAAGGGATCGTACAATGCTAATCAACCTGGTAGAGCCGCCCCAACGGTCCGCCCGGCGGAAGGTCACCACCGGGTTCCTACCTATAGAGAGGCAAACTGGGTACACACCAGCTGCTTCCCCTCGTCCGCCAAACCTGTGCAATGAGGAGATGGGCCTCCCGGCCCATCCCCTCAGGTCCGACTACGGTGGCGGGAGGAGTCGGGCAAAGCGCCGCCTCCTCCCGTCGGTCCTCCGTTGGCGGAGAGGGTCACTTAGAGGATCTACCTCTCGGGCACTCTCCGCCGTCTCCTTCTGCGAGGAAGTCATCTCACCGAAACCACGCTCGGCAGCAACAAATCACGCCCTACCACCGCAGCCAGAGCACGGCGCTGTCCCTCCCACGCAGCACACTCAGAGAGAGTGTGCTGCGCGGTGTCCTCGTCAGCGCCGCAGTCATGGCATGCGGCGGTCGGCTCCCTGAGAGCGATCCAGTGCAGGTACCACCCGAAACAACCGTGTCCGGTGAGCAACTGCACCAGTCGGAACGTCAGGGAACCCCAACCTCTCCCGATCCATTCTAGCAGGACCGGGCGGACGGCGTCTACGGTATACCGCCCGTACCGCGCGTCCTTCAGGTCCTGCAAAGTTCTAAGTTATTCTTCATTACCGAAAGCTTACTTAATTTTAATTGACAATTTCCACAAGCTATGATTTTCAACAATGTATTTAACATGCCTTTGTTAACACAAGATTATGAGAATTATTGAAACTAATGGATTATTACTTTCTATTTCATAAATGTCTAGTACAATGTTTCACCTACCTTCCCATAGTTTCCCTCTTTCAACTGCTTCTCATCAAAGTGATGATCGAAGCTCAGACAGACTGGCTTGACGTGTTCATTATACATGAAACTGGATGCAGTTATCACAATAGCTATATCATCTTGGTAGTTGGCTGCGCTGCCGCGGAATCGTACTGGGATTTTTATATCATGAACCTATGAATTAAAGGGTTTGTACATTTTACTTGAAGTACCTGCTTAGTAATATTCATTTTTCTTTTATCAACCTAATTAGGTTCATCATAACCGTGTTCAGGACAAAATGGTACAGCTGACAAGAAAAGATAGTGACCTATTAGTGACAGGAGTGTGGTCCTATTTGTTGGTTGTGAACAGCTGCAGCGATCACTTAGCATCACTTGGACGGTATGTCTGATTATCATTACATAGTATAAAACAAAGTCATTTACCACGTCTGTCTGTCTGTTCGCGATAAACTCAAAATCTACTGAACGGATTTTTATGCGATATTCACCAGTAGATTGAGTAATTCATGAGGAAGATTTAGGTATATAATTTGTAAAGGTTTTTATTATGAGGGCAGTACAACGTCCGCCGGGACGGCTAGTTATTTCATAAATAATTAGTCCTTAATATAAATAATCATTAAATAATTAGGTCCAAAAGGTGTGGTTGAAAACGATAGTTGACCTATAAGTAATAGGACTCATGTCCTATTTGTGGTTAGTAATGAACAGCTGTAGTGGTCACTTAGCATCACCCGGGCGGTATATTTCTTTGTCATTGCATAATAGAACACTTTCCGTTTTTTTTTATCTACCTGTTTAGGATCGACAACTGTTTGGGTCCGAAAGGTATGGTTCACAAAAAAAGATAGTATTCCATTAATGACAGGACTGATTTCCTATTTGTAGTTGGTTTTCAAAATCTGCATTCCATAAGAAATTATTTTCGGTGATAGCACCAAATGAGCGAACCTATCTATCTAGTCCGGTATTTTCGTTGTCAAATGTTTGCGAGAAAAAAGGAATTAAATTACTTACGTCCGATTTCTGTGCATAAAGATCTTTCTCATTGTTCCACGGTCGGTAGAGCTTGCCGACGGCGATCGCAAACCTCGAAGCTGGCTGAAGTTTCTCCAAATCAGTCCAGAAACAGTGCGCCGCTGGAATTTTATTAATTGTTGAATAGTGCATCGTTGCGTGATGTGATCAACAGTTGATACAGAAACACATGCCTTCATTAACTTTGAAGAGTAACTTTAGTAGGTGAAGCTAACATTGGTTTCAGCATGAATGGGTCGACTCGCCCGGGGTGAGTACCACCCTCTCACAGAAAACCAACATGAAGTAACAGTGCTTGCATTGTTGCGTTTCGTTCGGTCAGTGAGGGCGCCGTAGGACCATCTCCTCATCCCCCCTTCCCTCACTCCTCCCTCCCTCAAACATAGGTTGGAAACGCACTTGCGACTCCTCTGGTGTTGCTAGTACCTATGGAATGGCGGTAATCACATACCATTAGGTGACCCGTCTGTTCGTTTGCCTTCTATAATATGAAATAAAATACTTTTTATGAACTTTTTTTTTATATCATAGGTGGCAAACGAACAGTAGGGCAACTGATGTTAAGTGATCCCCACCGTCCATGGACACTAACAACACTACATTGAACAGAGATGGTCGTATCGGTGACGCTGAATTGGGGTATCTCAGCTCTTAGCAAAAACATAGTCTTGTAAATAAAAATTAGAAATTTATATAATAGCCACAAGGCACAAGGCTTGCAAAATTATTTGTTAAACGGGATTTAGAAGAATATGTAAATAAAAAATTTTGTATACACAACCTGTAACAGGATACACATGTCCGAACATGCTAACCATTGACCCTTACCTGATATAACGACATTGCTAGAGACGAGAGTTCCGCCGCATATCTGCATGTACGGCGTCGTTGTTTTCCTATAAATACCAGCGTGCCACGGCAACTCCAGCGGATCAGCACTGTGGCCACCAGCGACAACATGCGAGAACGCGAAGCCCAACTCTCCACAATCTGTAAAAGAAACGAATTCTTTATCCTATAAATTTTAATATGAAGTTTCTCTGTTTCGTTAAATATTCACGTCTCGACTAACTACTCAACCGATCGTAATAAATCTATACTAATATATAAAGCTGAAGAGTTTGTTTGTTTGGTTGAACGCTATGATCTCAGGAACTACTAGTCCGATTTGAGAAAATCCTTCGGTTTTAAATAGCTCATTTATCGAGGAAGGCTATATATCATCACGCTAAGACCAATACGAGCGGTGGAACAATGAAGAATATTTCAAAATCGTGGTTTTTTTCCTTCCGCTTCCGCTGCGTATTAACGTTAGCCCAAAGTAAATATTCCACACGGATGAAGCCGATAATCGATAATAAAAATGGATAAACCATTTTTCTCCTATAGCCTTAAATGGTGTATCCTTACCAGCCTGCTCTAATTTTCGGTATCTCGGGTCATTGATACAAAGCGACGGTGAGGACGTGAGGAATAGAATAAATGCAGGATGGATGAAATGGCGAAATGTATCTGGGGTAGCTTGTGACCCACGAATCTTCACCGGACTACAAATGCCTTTGAAACTCAAGGGGAAGGTTTATAAAGCTATGATAAGACCAGTCATGCTGTATGCATCTGAGTCCTGGGCTACGAAAGAGACAGATGAGAGAAAATTACATGTGGCAGAGATGCGAATGTTAAGGTGGATGTGTGGTGTGACTAGAATGGATAAAATTAAGAATGAGCATATCAGAGGAAGTTTGAAAATATCACCAGTGACAGATAAGTTGAGGAGTAATAGGTATGCTAACCTATTACTCCTCAACTCCTCCTCCTCCTCAACGTATGATGAGCTGCAAAATATCAATATATATATAATATCAATATAAATATCAATACGTACACAGGCCCCTATACTACGCGTCGCTAGTCTGACGCAAGCCACGCAAGCGCAATACGCCCATGCTTACGTAGCATCATGACGCGAAATTACAAATTTATCTCCTGCCAAAAATGCCGGGCCTTATAAAGTTTACACTTGAAAAATATACTCACTGTGTTCATTTTTAGATTTTGCTACACCTTGGACTATAGCGCTCGAGTTCAAAAGACAGCGAAGGGCATTCGCATCACAGGTCACGACGTTACTCCGCATATCCGTGTCACAAAAGGCTGATAACAAAAAAAAAAAACAGTTTAACAGACAGATGATAATTATCACGATATTGTTGTTAAATATGAAATTATTTCTTTCTCATAACTGTTCTTTTTTGTTGGCAGGAGATACATTTGTAATTTCGCGTCAGACAGCCGTGTTACGCTTGTGCCGCTTGCGTCAGACTAGTGACGCGTAATATAGGAGCCTGCGTACATGTAATATTGATATTCTGCAGTTCATCATACGTTTTATTGATAAATAGACTTTATATAAATATATATAATTATTGCTCCGAGTGCCAACAGATATGAAAACAACACTAACGTTTATAATTACAATAAACAAAATATTATCATTCACACAATAATTTATTTAAAAATTCAAAAGAGAACATAGTTATTTCATTGTTTTGAATTCCCTCATGACTGCTTCGATTTTTTTTTGTTTTATGGTACAACAGATGTATTAGTGTTCTCAACTTTACAATTGGATTACTGGGTTACTACGGTTACTAGGTTACTACGTTCGGTTATATGTATTTTTTTTATGTATGTTAATCTATATCTCCGTCAATTATGAACCGATTTTAATGGTTCTTTTTTTATTTGTTTTATGTTACATGTTTTGTTTGTTTTTCTTTTATATTTTCCAATATACGCACCGTTTCAACAATGCAAGATGTGTTTACATCCAGAATACACAATATATAATCTCAAATTGTCAGATTCAACACAGTTTCTTAGTCCAAATGAAGTGAAAAAAGAAGTTATTAAAGTTTTAAGAAGCTATCATTTGTATATGCGTTACGCATTCAGCGATGTGTATTCTCTGGTTGTGGGGAACAGGGCAAGCGGTGTGATACGCATACGCAGGAGAGGGAAAATAACCGGATAACATTGTATACAGAGGAACTTTGTAAGCAAAGTGTATTCCCGCTTTAATTTTTTTATTATTTTGTACGTCAACTGTATCGTTAAGATAACATACAACGCAGAAAACGTCGCTGGTATCAGCTAGTCTACAATATCGGTACACTCTTTGATAATAATATTATTATTATAATTAATATTATTATGTGTTATAACAAGACTGCAGACCAGACTAGGCCCCCTCGGCAGAGGCTCAAACCTAGGTCCGTTCCCTCGGCGTGGAGCCCTTGAGTACGCTGCTCGCGCGATACACTCACACAAAATCTTACATCACTGCGACAACATTACACATATCACCTCCACACACGTGCACGCATACACGCTTACACATGCAAGTAGAAGGGTTTTATATTTTTTCCCTTATCAAACTGAAATAGTCATACAGTAACAGAATATTCCTCAGGTTCAGGTTTCCGTCACGATGTTTTCCTTCACCGTCAGCCGTTAGTGTTACTAATTTTAAATTAGTAAATGTACGCGAATTCCGTAAAATTCATTGATACACGCCGGGGTTCGAACCTGCGGACATCGGAATGATATTCCACCGGTCAAACCACTAGACCACCACGACTTACTACTGACGTTATTTATGGATAAACCTGTAATTTATCACTTTTTTCCTCTTTTTTTTTCCGTAATAGGTGGCAAACTAACAGTTGGGTCACCTGATGTTAAGTGATCACCACCGTCCATGGACACCAACAACACCAGAGGAGTCGCAAGTGCGTTTGCCACCCTTTGGTGGGAAGGGTTAGGGGAGGGGTTGGGGCCCTGGACTCCCATTGCACGGGTTCGGCGGGCTGGGAGGCAGTCTCACAACCGGGCTGCCTCAGTCGGGTGTGGCGTGGGAAACGCCTGCCGCCAAGGGGTGTTGCGGAGCTTGCTAACGCTACCCCGGGACACTCCCATAGTGCGGCGTAGGTTGTCGTGGAGTTTTTAGCCGATTAAAGTCGCCGTATGGCACCACCCCTGCGTGCCAGCACAAAGGCTGGTGGTCGGTTCAGGTCGGGCTCTCCCCCGGGGGCCTGACAGTCCATGACGGATTAAAAAAAAAAAAAAAGGTTAGCTCATATAGGTTGCGAATTGCATGTATCAGGCAACAGCCCAAGCCGAGGTGTGCCGTGCACCCTTGAAAATCTTCAAAATAAAATCGGCTGAGTGCCTTAAGTGCTCGCCTTAGTAGTCCGGTGAAGCTGTTAAGACCTTTCCAAGTTCAATAGCATAGTCAGTTTGAAAAAAAAAACAAGACTGCAAATCTAACGTGTCTGTACATATTCGATTATTGTGAAAAAAAATTGTTGCAGGTTTCTTGGAATAAGCAATAAAATACATTTCAATCATTTTTAACCGACTTCGAAAAAGGAGGAGGTTACTACGTTCGGTTGTGTATTTTTTTTATGTATGTTAATCGATATCTCAGTCAATTATGAACCGATTTTAATGATTCTTTTTATTTTCAGAGGTGGTCCCATATAAATTTGAAGAAAATATTCAACCCCTAAGGGGGTGAAAAATCGTTTATTTGATTTTCATTAGAAACGTTTATCTATTTGTATGAACACACATCACAGCTGAAATACTTCGTTTACGATAAAACCTCAGCAAGAAAATCATATTCATATCCTCGAGTAACATTTAGTCTCGAATTCATTAAAATCGGTTCACTCTATCAAAAGTTATTGTAATTTAAATGAGGACGCGACTTAAGTACGAGAGAAAAGTAGATATGTAAATGGACTTCATATTATCAGATGAATTTATTAGTCACTCTTCGATGATGGATTCCCGGGCACAACTATTCTTAAATAATGTTGAATGGATAAAAAAATATGGTCTAATTTCGAAGTACTGGACATCCATTAATTAAAAAACCGTACTCACGAAGACATTCCGGCATAAAGCCCGACGTCCAACCGTTAAGGCACGAGAACTGCCTCTCGCCGATCAAATTGTAATCCGGTAAACATGTTACATTCAATACAAAATCATCAGCAATGGCTCCCGGTGTTCCACTTACAATGGACGATATGTAGTATCCGTTGTCTGGATACGGCGGCAATACGCATATGCCTTTTGGCTCACTGAAATAACCATAACAGCAATTGTAACGCCAATAATATTAAGCATAAATCTCAATAGATGTCGCTATTAATCGTTGCCTTATAATTATATGATATCAGGGCTTAATACTGTCTTCGAAAGATGGCGTTGCCTGTAACTTAGATGGCGCTTTTGTTTTGTTGACTTTTTTTAATTTTTTATATCATAGGAGGCAAACGAACTGGTGGGTCACCTGATGTAAGTGATCACCATCGTCCATAGACACTTGCAACACCAGGGGAGTCACTAGTGCGTTGCCAGCCTGTGGTGAGGGGGGAGGAAGGGAAGGGGAAAGTGGAAGAGGAGGGGGGTGGGTCTCCGGCGCTCTCACTGACCGAACGAAAAGCAACAATGCAAGCACTGAATTTCTGTGAGAGGGTGGTAGTACCCCGGGCGAGCCGACCCATTCATGCTGAAACCAGTAATAGCTTCAGCGTGGCTCTACCACCACTTGCCACGTACCACTCTACCACCACGTAAATAATGACTCAGCAATTTGATCGAGGTACTATAAGGTAGGTGTAGGTGGGTAGTAAACTCGGTTACATAATGTATATGTAGGTGGTAGAGCCACGCTGAAGTTTCAGAATGAATGGGTCGGCTCGCTCGGGGTAGTACCACCCTCTCATAGAAAACCGACGTGAAGTAACAGTGCTTGCATTGTTGCGTTTCGTTCGGCCAGTGAGAGCGCCGGAAGCCCACCTCCCTTCCCCTCTCATCTCCCTCCTCCCTCCCTTTCCCCCAAACACAGGCTGGCAACGCACTTTCGACTCCCCTGTTGTTGCTAGTGTCTATGGACGGTGCTGATCACTTAACATCAGGTGACCCACCTGTTCGTTAGCCTGCTATGGCATAAAAAAAACTATTTAAAAAAAACTTACCCATTCATATCTCCTCGAATTTCATCTATAATAAATGATGACGTCACTGGAATTATTTAAAAACACATAGTTTAGTATTTGAAATGTAAACTTTTCTAGCCGCGTTGAGTCATTGTTGGAAGGGTAATAATTATGAGTTCGCATCACTGATGACCTCGACATGCTCGTAACGTTTACGCTTGCGACAGACTAGTGTACGTGTAATATTGAGATATTGTATTGAACTTGTGCAGCCTATTATCATATGTTTCATTAATTAATACACAATACAATTCTATATAATTATTGCTCGGAGTGACAATACATGTGAAAACCATACTAATGTTAATAATTGACTTAAAAATTCATAAAACAACACCGTTTGCCTTTGTTTTCAGTTTTTTTCTCGAACTGACTGTGCTATTGACTATCTCGTAGCCCAGCACTCAGATGCATACAGCATGACTGGCCTTATCATAGCTTTATAAACCTTCCCCTTGAGTTTCAAAGGCATTCGTGGGCCACAAGCTACCCCAGATACATTTCGCCATTTCATACATCCTGCATTTATCCTATTCCTCACGTCCTTATCAATGCCACCGTCGTTTTGTATCAATGAACCGAGATACCGAACTACATAGATGTGACTACAGAAATTTTATTCCAACAATTTTTTTTTTTAATCGAGACAAATGTTTTTTGCAAATTTTTCTTATAAAGACTAGTATTAATGCATAATAAACAAATATAACATACCAATTAATATCACAGTAAGTTTTGAAAGAATTATAAAAATTACACTAAACATTTTTATAAATAATATTACGAATTAAATATCAACACTTGAAGTAGTGTCTGTTTATGTTTTTGGACAATCCTTCGCTAATAAAATATAAAGTCGGATGAGCACAGGAATGAAAAAAGTTAAATAGTTAAAGCGCAGAATAACTTGATTTTATGATTTAGAATTGTTTCCGAACGAAACGTCAACTGTTCTAAAGTTTCACCCGCACAAACTTCACACTCGTAAGAATACTGGCAGAATTACATTCGAAACGCGCGCACATAGTAAAGTGGTATACGCATTAAAAATTGTAACAAAGTGAAAATTCTTTATTTTATATCAGATTTAGACTTTTACTGTAAAAGATTTTTTTTTCAGAATGACTATTCTATTGGCCCATTAAGGCCTTAACAGCTTCACCGGAGTACTGAGGCAAGCGCTTAAGGCATTCATCGATTTAATTTTGACAACTACCTTAAAGGTGCACGGCGCACCTCGGCTTGGGCTGTTGCCATTCGTCATGCAATTCGCGACCTAACTGATCTTTTTTTTTAACATGAGGAAATTCCCACGGATACTCATCCTAGCCGGGCAGCCGAGGTTAGGGTATGTCCAACTTGGACGGACTAAAACCCCATAGTGCCTTCGCACACCTATCGGCCGGGGAGCAGGAGCTGCGAACTGGCACTGCATCTGCACCTCGGGAACCTACCTGAGGTAACTTAAGGTAAGCGACATAGGGAAGGGGAGAGGGGGGGGGGGGGAGCCTCCGACGCTCTCACTGACCGAAGGAAACGCAACAATGTAAATGCACTGTTACTTCACGTCGGTTTTCTATGAGAGGGTGGTACTACCACGGGCGAGCCGACCCATTCATGCTGAAACCAGTAATAGCTTCAGCGTGGCTCTACCACCTACAAATTGTATGTGTTTGTCTCGTTTCAATGTCGATTTTCTCACAATTTCAATTTGATTCTCACATATACATAATATACGTAAGTAGCATTTGTTTTTAGTGGGATAGTAGCAGATTTTTTTACATACTTTGTATTATAAGTGATTGTATTTGTTGGTAATTGTATTTATTTTAAATTTGTATTCTAATATTTTCTTTTTCTACGCAAGTTATATGTAATTCGTTAGATAATTTAAATTTCACTAAATATACAAAAGTGTTGGTTAGCCATTAGAAAAAAAAAGTATTTATATACAGGTTTCTTTGTGGGCGAAACTAACATTTTTCTTGTACTTACTTTTTTCTTTTAAATGTGGAGAGAATAGTAGCTTGGACCGATATGTAGTGTGGTCAAATCACTTGTTCTTCACCTCCATTGATTGCGGGTTTAATATAAGGACTGTAGACTGTATTTTTAGCGGTCTGCGAGGGCAAGGCTATTACCGATACATGCTCAATCACGGGATTTAAAGGTATACAATCGATTGAGCTGGGAAAAAGAAAACATATACATTTACTTCGTGAAGGTGCAGCAATCACTGGTATTAATGCTGCTGCGGTGGAAGCACTCTAATTCCATAGTGCCTGATAATACGGATATTGCGTCCGTTCACAAAATATACATATTTTCACTCACGGCGCGGACGATCACAATACGATCACAACGGCGCGTTGACGAAGACTAATCGGCGCGACTACACGATGCACACTCGCACGACAATCACGTGATTCACACTAGCGGTATATTTAAGGAAAAAAGTTCTAGGTATGAGGAGGAATAAGAGTTGCCCTCGCGGATTGAAACAAATCTAACTACCGATAAAATAACTAACAACAGAATGTATAGCTGTAGATTTCTTTGAAATAAATAAATAATATTTTTTATGTGTGATATGTTTTTGAAAACGCTCACTACTCACACCGTATTCAAACGCTCCCATTGGCTGATAGAAAGACTGAGAGAGATAGACATATTGCAATAGAATTATTTATCCTCATAACATTCGGCGCCTTAACTGCGGTTGGAATGATGATGTCATTTCTTCGCTTTATCGCCGTCTTGAGTTCATTTGGGGTCGTGGTATTTGATTTCGTTGCGAACTCGGTAGTCATTGAACATCGCTGCAATAAGAATTTTTTTATACATATTTTACAGTAACTGCTGCCGAAAAGGTCGGTCTTATTAAAATATTTTTAAAACGTTTTAGCGTCTGTAGGTTTGCATAAATTACTTTATGGTCTAAGATCGCGTCGCGTTTCGGGATCAGCTCATGCATATCCAGTAGTGAATGACTTTCGCCGTGGCTCGGGTACCGGTGAGATGATTTACACTGGTCACCTCTGGACACGGTCGGAGGTTGTTCGCTCACCGCAGGCTGGTATGACAGCGGCGACAGGCGAGGGATAACGCATCTCTCGGTAGTCGCCATTATTGTTGGATTCTACTGTGCTCACCATCAGGCACAGTGGAGTCACTTTGCTGTGCAACAATAAAAAAAAAGATCTTAAACACAACTGACGGAAAATACCCATATGTACTTGCACAAGTTTTCTCAGCCTGTCATCAAAGGGGTCGGCGAGAGAACTGGTCAGTTATATACACTCTTCAGTGCCTACGAACCGGACAATGGGTTGTGCCTATAGTGTGCTGTGTGTGGTTATCTTACGAGCCCTTTTTAATATGAGGCAAACGAACAGGTGTGTCACCTGATGTTAAGTGATCACTGCCGTCCATAGACACTAGCAACACCAGAGGAGTCGCATGTGCGGTGCCAGCCTGTGTTAGGCTCAAGGAGACGCGGAAAGGGAGGAGGAAGAAGGAAGGGGAGGTGGGTCCCCGGCGATCTCACTGATCGAACGAAACGCAACAATTCAAGCACTGTTACTTCACGTCGGTGCTTCTATGAGTCGGGTGGTAGTACCCCGGGCGAGTGGACCCATTCATGCTGAAACCAGTAATAGCTTCAGCGTGGCTCTAACACCTCCAAACCACTTTCCGATCGGCCTGGATTCTACCTGAGTGCTCTGAACATCAGGTTACCGGTAACCCTTCACAGTCAGACGCAGCTTTTCTGCTTAAGGGTTTTCAGTGTTGTGAGTTAAGAAGTCTCTAATGACACCTAGGAATTTCTTTTTATTTCTGGGCGATTTCGGCAGCGGGGTTTACTTCAATCTCGACCTCCATAAGAACTTGGCGACGGGTTGTCAAATTAAGCTTAACTGGTAACGGGTCTATCTTATATATTTTAAATATGTGAGAAAATCAGATTTTGTAGGTGGTAGAGCCACGCTGAAGCTATTATTGGTTTCTGCACGAATAGACCGGCACGCCCGGAGTAGTACCACCCGACACACAGAAACACCGACGTGAAGTAACAGTGCTTGCAGTGTTGCGTTTCGTTCGGTCAGTGAGAGCGCCGGTTACCCACCTACCCTCCCTCCTTGCCTCCTCTCTCCAACCCCTTCCCCTACCCCACTCCTCCTCCCCCAAACAGGCTGGTGACGCACTTGCGACTCACTTGGTGTTGCACCTGATCGTTTGCCTCCAATTATAATATATGTATTTTTTAAGTCAATATTTTTCTAGATTAAATTATACCGAAAAATGTCAAACTTTTTCTATATATTATATTAAAACCTTGAATAAATATAAAGTTATTCGGTATTGTTATTTCGAAATATAATGTAATAATAGTAAAAAAGTTAAAGTAAAATTAAATATAATAAAAGAAATGTTGTGTTTTTGAATAAATCCAAGTGAAAATCCTCAAGTATTTCGAAATTTCGTATATTTTGAAAGATATCGCACGGGATTAGGGGAGTTGAGAGCAATCATATTATACCTAAAGAGCTGTAGATACGTTACCTACATGAAATTTGACAAAACAAATAGCACGATAACGCACACATACGTAAACTGTCTCAGATAAAATGTGGAAGTAAGATGGCATATTGTCAATACCGGTGGTGAAAAAGAAATAGTTATACGTTGCTTAGATACGAGCGGATTGACGGGGCAGCCTTCAAAATGAGGCTAGGCTAGCCAAGTTGAAGCAAGGCGCTGTCTTAAGCTCTTCTCGTTCGCTCGATATACGAGCGGACGGCGAAACCGCGTCAGGGGAACCCCTCTGGTGGCAGCGTCATCTCAGGCCGCTACTACGGACGGTTCTTGTTTCCGAGGCTACTCCCTCTTGCGAGGCGAGCATCTATGGGATACTTCGCTCACTGTTGCTAACTGTAAGCTCTCTTAATTGAGGTCTACAGATGATTTTTATCCTTCTCCTTATCCTTGGGCGCTCAATTAAGGGTCTTCTGTCCGGCGGCCTGGCGTGTAGTGGCGCGATTCCCCTGAGGTGGGGGTGCGCTGACGCGTCGGCTCTGCCAAACATATTTATCGCAAGTCTTTTAATAAATTGTTCCAGGCTCTCTACCTGGAGATCTCTAGCAATCGTCCGATTAGAGACATAGCGTGGCGCCGAGACGATTGATCTCAGTACTACATTTTGTAGCGCCTGGAGTTTTTCTTTGTTACTGGCGGCGAGGAAACCATACCAAGCAGGCACGGCATAGCTGAGCCGCGACCTGATATAGGTCTTGTAAATACCTATTTTCGTGCGCAGGGGCAATTTTGACCCAAAGATCGATCTTAGCTCCCTCTTCGCCCCTCTAGCGCTTGCTAGCACTGCATCGGTCTGTTGCCTGAAGGTTAGGTTCTCATCCACGATGACTCCCAGAAGGCGCTGTCGAAACGCTTATGATGTATCTATAGTTATAATATCATTGGTTAAGAAAGGGTTCGAGTTAATTCTCACGAGATAAATCTTTGTTTTAAATGCTACATTGATTTTATTATTTCTCTATGTTTTGGGTATACGATCAGATATTCATCCCACGTAATTAATACTTCCAGTCTATTCATTTATATGTCTATTGGGACGGGCATATAGAAGATTTTAACATATCTAACATTTATTAAACTGTCGACAATCTTTTTATTCTATCCACGATAATTTTTTTCGATCACACTATCCTATTGACTTAGCAAGTTCTTAACAGCTTCACCGGACTATTAAGGCGAGCGCTTAAGGCACTCACCCGTTTTAATTTGACAACTATCTCAAGGGTGCACGGCACACCTCGGCTTGGAGACATGATACATGCAATTCGCGACCTATCTGAGCTAACCTAAAAATTCATACATATATGAGTTGTTGAAACATATATGTGTACCAAGCATTCATACCTCAACAACTCTTATATAATATCGGATAATTTTCTAAACTGTTTCAGTTTGATAAGGGAAAACATAAAACCCTTCCACTTGCATGTGTAAGCGTGTATGCATGCACGTGTGTGGAGGTGATATGTGTAATGTTGTCGCAGCGATGTAAGATTTTGTGTCACTGTATCGCGCGAGCAGCGTACTCAAGGACTTCACGCCGAGGGGACGGACCTAGGCTTGAGCCGCTGCCGAGGGGGGCTTAATCTGGGGCATCCACGACATCTCACCAGGGTGGTATGGAGTAAAAAATCCTCAAAAACGTGGCAATTAATTAATTAATGATCCCAACCTTAATATATGTAGCACGGATACATACAATGGAGTTTTGTATATGCTAGTAAAAATATTACTGAAATCTGTTCAGCAATTTCTAGATTAACTTGGACAAACAATTACGACTTCTATTTTAGTAATATATAACAACTATTAGCCGCGACTTGGTCTACTTTATTAATTATTTTAACAAAATATTGTATGTACAAAAAAAAGTTATTAGAAACTGTATCGTAGGTATAGTGTGGTGACGTACCTGCTTTCTAGACGAGGTGTCGAGCTGCAGTATTCTTTATACTGAGTATCCAATGCGCTGGTTGTTTATTCCGTGTACAGCACGATTGCACGATAGGGTTTGTCGCGAATATTTTAGTTTTGTGGCTCGTAAAACCGCCAGGAAAAAATCGTAGCTTTCGCGTAAGACCACTCGCAGAGAACTGCTGTATCCGATTTTGAATAAATGACGCTGTAGCGCTGGTGTTCGTGCGCGTGCACCAATGGGCGTGCAGCAAGGTCCGCCAACCACATTCCTTATACAAACTATGCACAGATTATGCTCCGGTGTTTACCACAGTACAATAGATACCGCTAGGCCCCCCTCGGCAACGGCTCAAGCCTAGGTCCGTTCCCTCGGCGTGGAGCCCTTGAGTACGTTGCTCGCGCGATACAGTGACACAAAATCTTACATCACTGCGACAACATTACACATATCACCTCCACACACGTGCACGCATACACGCTTACACATGCAAGTGGAAGGGTTTTATTTTTTTCCCTTATCAAACTGAAATAGTTTAGAATATTATCCGATACGAAATATATATAAGAGTTGTTGAGGTATGTATGCTTGGTACACATATATGTTTCAACAACTCATATATGTATGAATAGTTAGCTTAGCTTAGGTTAGCTCAGATAGATCGCGAATTGCATGTATCAGGCAACAGCCAAAGCCGAGGTGTGCCGCGCACCCTTGAGCTAGTTGTCAAAATAAAATCGGCTGAGTGCCTTAAGCGCTCGCCTTAGTAGTCCGGTGAAGCTGTTAAGACCTTGCTGGGTCAATAGCGTAGGCAATTCGAAAAAAAAAAAAACAATAGATACCGAAGGCAAATGTAAAATAAACAGTAATAAAATATATACGAAAGAAAAGAACTATTACTGTTATGGCGGGTACGTAACAGAGACAGTTATTAGGACTGCCGACAGAACTGAAAACATTCATATTAGTTATAGGGCGTATGACAATAATTACATTTCAGAATTTGTTTATTGAAATTATTAACATTTGTGTGGTTTCCATATCTATTGGCACTCGGGGCAATAATTATATACATTTTTATAAAGTCAATTAATCAATCAAACGTATGTTGAACTGCGAAATATCAATATTACATCAACACAGGACCCTATACTTCTTCTTACCCTTATCCCATCCAAGTAGGGTCGGTACAACATGTTTGTCATGTTGTGGTATATGATTTGGCTTAATTTTTACGTTCGGCCGCCTGCCTGACATCAACCCTCCTTGGGATTATTTTGTTGTAGCACTGTATTTAAACACAGGACCCTATACTACGTGTCGCTAATCTGATCATGTACTAGGCATGCCATGACGCGAAGTTATAAATCAATCTTCTGCCATAATTTTTTTTTTTTCGAACTGACTACGCTATTGACCATGCTATGTCTTAACAGCTTCACCGGACTACGGATCTGCCATAAATACCGCTCAACACGCCTAACGCAGTTCTTACTTCATAAAACTGAAAACAAAAATATACTTTACGTTTACTTCCCTTCTCCTGCGTATGCAGGATCAAATATCGCTGAACGCGTAGTAAAATTCGTACAATGTTATTACAAAAAAGTTAAATACGTATTGAACCGTGGCTTTAAAAAGGTCTCGTATTAAATGCACCGCGGTCGCTGAATGTTCGCCATCTTGCTCTTTTGTCTCGCTTTGGTTACGTTAGGTTAGACTTGCGGAAAAGGATAACGCGATCTTGCCTCGGGCGAGCGCGGTGCATTTATTACGAAACCTTTTTAAACCAAGTACTTAATACGTATTTAACTTTTTTGTAATAATACGGTTAGACTTTTAAAGCGTCAGTAACTACGATCAAATTTTTGCGGTAAGAAATAAGAAAGTCAAATCAAAGCAATTAATTAAAAAACACTTACTAAACATAGGCCCTGGGAAGGGGCTCATGAACGTCAAAACTACCACCGGTTCGGTAAAACAAACCAGTCATCGGGAAGAACCGGCAAGAGACTCGATCTGGTTTATCTTTTGATGTATATTTCCATAAAAATGTATTAAATACTAATAGACATTACGACCATAAAACGTAACCTGTAATGGCTATACTCAGGATAAGGTATAACAAAACTATTGCTGTCGCGCTCTACCCGAAATAACGAATAGAACGAGAGTGAAACAACTATAATTTTGACTGTTTATACTTGCGTAAAACAGACGAAAACATCATTTTGTATTGCCGAATTTCGTTCTCCAAAACTGAACTATTTAATTATTGCCTGATAGTGAGTTCAAGAACCATGTCAAGCGGGTTTTAATATCTAAAGGCTATTATAGGGTGGATCAATATGTGAACGATTGTGACGTCTGGAAATGACGCCCCTCTCTGTGCATCCACTAATAACGAATGTGAATATTTATATTACTATAGAAATATATGACATGAAAAAATAAACCAGATCGAGTTTCTTGCCGGTTCTTCTCGATGACTGGGCTGTTTTCCGAACCGGTAGTAGCTTTGACGTTCATAAGCGCCTTCTCAAGGCCTAATTGAATAAAGGATATTTTGTGTTTTTTTTTATTTTTGTTTTTTTTTTTTCAAAAACAACACAAGAAGACATTTGGTTTTTTTTTCTTTATTTTTGGCAAACAATCTTCCAGGTTATTACTGCCATTGTCGAGTAAATAATAATATTACAAGTGCCGTGTGATTATTTGAACGTTCTAACAAGATGGTGGCTCCCTTATTAGAACTTTCCAAGGAGTTTCTGCTTCAGAATTCATGCTCCGTGGTATATTTTCCCGTCCACTTCTCTTGTACATAATAACTAAACTATATTACGTAATATTACAAATATTACAAAATATAGAGTCAAATAACACAAGGTTATGAATAAAATTTAAAATCCACTACATGACAAACTAAGAACCTACCAAAACCTATCTATTAATATGTTATTTAAATTAATATTATTATTATTATATTATTAATTAATATTATTATCGATTGTTATCGATATTAATATAATATTATATTAATTATTGGGGCCGCCGCCTGTCAATATGGCGACACCTCTCGCCCTCGTACGTCACCGGCCCGCGGTTAGGCGGGGTGAGGGGGAAATGAGGTGAGACGTGAGGCGAGGCGACGTTCCCGGGCGGTGGGTGGGCGTAGAACGCTCGAAGGTGGTAGCGAGAGCGCCGGTAGCCCGCCTCGGTGGCGACAGTCGGATGCCGGTGATGTCTTGAAGGTGCCTCGGTGATGTGCAATGATGCACGAGTCAGCCGATGAAGGTGGTGAATTATGAAGCGGAGGTCGGGGTGGTCGCAAGAAAACACCGTGGTTCTCGTATAATGACCGCGTCCCCGAGCCAACAGAGCACTACTACTCACGATGAAGACTTCTCGATATTATTATTCGATATTATCTCAATGAGATATACAAGCAGACTACTCGATATTACTGCTTGACTTATACAGTTGAACTATTCGATGTTACTATGCTGTCTTGTGCAATCAAACTACTCTATGTTACTTTGATGCCTTCTTGAATCAGACTACCCATCGTCGTGTGCGTCGCCAACATTAATATTGATCTATTTGTATGTTATTTTCATTCATTACTAGCTGAACCGTACCCACTTCGTTGGGCGGTAAACATTTATAAAAAAAACTACTTTTTGTGATTAAATATAAAAGTTAGATATATGCTGTCGTTGACTTTTTTGTAGGCATTATTTAGCTCTACAACTTTTCTCTAGAACTCAATCGTATATCTCTCATTGTTAAGGCAGCGTTCGTAAGGAACGTTTTCGTTCGTCCGTTTTTTCTCCAAATTTGCAAATCCGACTTCTACAAAAAAGTCTTTTCATTGTTCGGGTTAATACATAACCTATGACACTCACAAATAACGTGGATTTATATTGGTAAAATAATTTTTAAAATCGGCTTAGTAGATCCAGTATTACCCCCTACAACGTCACAAACTCAGAAACTTTACCTCTTTGCATATGTCAAAATTAAAATAAATTACGAAATTTTAGTCATTTTAGAAGGCAACTACTTCTTACAATAGATAAGTTAGAAATATATCTTATTATGAGGTAATATTTTCTCTAGTACTCTTTATAATTTCTAGGGCAATGCTAGGTCATACCTCTTTTGTTTTATTCTTTTTAACGCCTGACTAAATATCGTTAGCAAGGGTCAATATATTGAGATATTGGTATTCACCTTTTCCTGATATCGTCTGTTGTCATAACCTCATCTAACCTGTTTCGCGGTCATTACTAAAGTGTTGCCATATCAATAAAAATCCTAGTAATTTCCCATTTTTTTCAAGTGAAACCTTTTTTAAGTCCATTGGGGACTTGGGGAGTAAGCTGGTAAATACGTGACGAGAGCGTTACGAAAACGTGTGATCGGGCGACCGAAAGAAAATCGAGAGGGAGATATAAGTTAGTGAAGATAACCTATAGTTAATAATACCTATAATAAATATAAATAGAAATTTAATATATATATATATACATAATTAGGGTGCTGTTTCAGGGATTTTTTTCTCGCTTCATTGACGAAATATTGCTGAAACTATATTCAACAAAATCCCACCAAAGATGAGCTCCTAAATTTGATCGTTAAATGAATTTGAAATTTTCCCATTTAATGATCACATACATTTTTTTGTCTATATCTTGGCGTTATTTCACGCTATTTAATTGGCCATTGGCCGAAAATTGTAGAGGAATCCTTCCTCTTTAAAAGCTTTTATAGCTTATATTCAAACTACGAACTTCGTCACCAATAAAAAAATGAAACTTGATTTTTGCTCAAAAATCATGGTTTTTTTTCAAATCCATCAGCTTTAGGCCAAAATTTTATAATAATTATTTGTAGGGAATATAATTTCCTAATAAAAAAATTCCAAGTAAAAACCGTAGAACTTATAAATTACGAGATAAATTCAATTAACCATAAGAAAACTGTATATGTATATGTTTTATCGAGATTGTTGTCCTTTTCTTTGAAAATATATTTAAAAGAAGGTTATTACTTCCGTCATGTGGTCTAAAACACACTCGTTTCTTTTTGGCAGGAGATATATTTATAATTTCACGTCATGACATGATAGTAAGCATGACCAACCGTATTGCTAATATTGATATTCTGTAGCCTATCATATGTTTGATTAGTTAATAAACTGTATAAAAACGTATGTAATTATTGTTCGAAGTGCCAATAGATGTGAAAACCAGACGAATGATAACACTTTCAATTTATAAATTAAGAAATTTAAATAATTCACACTATAATTTATTTAAAAATTCAAAAGAGGACACCGTGTTAATCCCATTTGAGTTTTTAGTTCTTTCAGCAGTCCTTATGACTTGGGGTGTAAGGGGTGTCGAATAACATCTAAGACTTGAGACATCCAAGCCAACCTCACCTGCACGTGGTGCACCCTGCTGAATAACGAACGAGGCAATGACGAAAGCGGGGTGGTAGGGTTTTACAGCCTTAAGCCGGACCAAGGTGAGATGGGCCGGGGGGGGCGTTTCTGCATTGCACTGGTTTGGCCGTCTGGGAGACAGTCGGGATGTACCAGGCTGTCTCTCTTTAGCGCGGGAGGCCCAGGATTAGGCTTGGCCGGCTGCCCGGAGCGACATGGTAGCTAGTTGCTCGAGACCGTGTCGCCCCATCAAGGCAGTAGAGGTACATCGGGGGGTTTTAGTCCGTGAGAGTCGGACATATCCCATGCTCTCCCCCGGGAGGGTGGGTATCCATAATGGATTTCCCCTCGTCAATAAAAAAAAGGGTTTTACAGCCTGACTGGGTCGCAACCACCATGTATATCGCGAAAAAGCCCGTCATAGTGATTCGCTTCTGCGGGTCGCGTTTCGGTATCAACCTGTGCATATCCAGCTTTTCGCATGACAGCGGCGACCGTCGATGGATAGTGTGTCACTCGGTGGTCGCCATTGTATTTGGATTGTACTGTGCTTACTATCAGGCATAGTGCAGTCATTTTGCCGTGCTACAATAAAAAACAAAACATATCCACATATTAAATTCTCTAATAGTTCTTGAAACCAAATTGAAATAATTCACACATTGGAAAGATTTATCGCATGCATACTAGAGATTAATTTAAGTTAGATAAAACATAACAACTTCAGATGACGTGTCCAAGGCCAACAATAATACGTACAAAGGCATTTGTGCGAGCGAAAAAAAAGTCTGAACGTACCGTTCGAGGAAAATCCGACTACATACTCTGGTATCACAATATAGCGGACAGTCGGTGGAATTCCCATCGAGTGTCGATCATTCCGCTTGTACATTTTAGCTAATAGTTTTAATTTATTGAGGAGCGTATTATAATATATATGAATTATTTATGTTATAATCAAGTTAGTTATTTGAAAATTGTATCCGTGTCTTGTGTGTTGTTAGAATACAATGTTTTAAAACATATTTGTGTTAGTATTTTAAATAGCATTTTTTTAATAATTTGTGTTATATTTTCCTGTTTATAATGGCGTTCGTGAGTTCGTTAGTTTTTATTGGTTTCGGTAAGTTTTTTTTGTTTATAATTACTTTTAATAACGAATGTTTCGTTGACAATGTTTGCCTTTTCGTGACTGTATATAAGATAAGTGAGGTTCAATTTATAAATATTTGTAATGATAAATGTATTTCAGTAAAGTTGGAGACGAAATAACATATTATAACAATGTATCTGGCATATATACATACAATAAGAACGTAAGTTTAACGTGTCTGTATTTTTTTGATTTTCATGAAAAAAATTGTTGCTGGTGTCTAAGAATTACTAACAAAATACATTTCAATCATTATTAGAAATGTCTGTCTGTCTTTTTTTTATGTCATAACTGACAAACAAACTTGTGGGTCACCTGATCTTAAGTGATCACCACAGTCCATAGACGCCCGGGGGTTGTCGATAGCGCGTTGCCAGTCTGTGTTTGGGAGAAAAGGAGTGAGGGGGGAGAGGAGAGGGGAAGGGAGGTGGGCCTCTGGCGCTCTCACTGACCGAACGAAACGCAACAATGCAAGCACTGTTACTTCACGTCGGTTTTCTGTGAGAGGGTGGTACTACCCCGGGCGAGCCGACCCATTCATGCTGAAACCAATAATAGCTTCAGTGTGGCTGTACAGTCTGTCTGACATAAACACATATCACTGCTAAATTACTGATTTGAAAATAAAACCACACCAAGAAAAAGATAAGTTATATCTTCGAGAATAACTTAGTATTTGTTTCATAAAAATCGGACCATTCTATCAAAAGTTATTGTAATTTTAATGACGACGTGGCGTAAGTGCGAGAGGAAAAATAGACAAGTAAATAATTTAGATGACTTTTATAATCACTGTTAGTTACATATGTTTCCGTGCGGATGAAGTCGCGGGCACTGCTAGTCTATACTAATATTATTGGTTGAACGCGCTAATCTCAGGAACTACCGGTCCGATTTGAAATATTCCTTCAGTGTTAGATAGCTCATTTATCGGGGAAGGCTATAGGCTATATATCATCACGCTAAGGCCAATAGGAGTGGAGCACAAATGAAGAATGTTTGAAAATATTTTTTTTGCCTTTTGAGAGCTTCCGCTGCGTATAGCGTTAGCCGAAAGAAACTATTCCACGCGAACGAAGTCGCGGGTAAAAGCTCGTGTATTATAGGAAGATTTTAACTATTTTATTATAACTTGCCGGTAGATGGCGCTACTGCGTATCAACTTGTATACCTTTCAATCGATCGCTATGACTATGACTTCGACCCAGTCAGGTTGTAAAACCCTACCATCCCGCTTTCGCCATTGCCTCGTTCGTTATTCAGCAGGGTGCACCACGTGCAGGTGAGGTTGGCTTGGATGTCTCAAGTCTTAGATGTTATTTAACACCCCTTACCCCCCAAAAATTGTGTATACAATTGAAAAACTTAGTAATATGTTGTTTATCATTTGAAAGAAGGTTAATAAAATATATAACTCTTTCAAATTGTATTATTTAATTAAAAAATAGTCTTAATCACTTAATCCAGTATACAAATTATGTATGCATAGTGTCTTCTTTGTCCAAGGACATCCAAAAACGTAAATCAAGCTTTGATAAAGAAAAAAAAAACGAGTTCCGTAAGAGGAAAATAAGTATTTACATAATACGTAACAAAAATTATGGAATAAGAAACGTAAGCATATAGTGAATGAGGCCAGAAAAGTATCCGCCATTTGCAATTAGTGATGTTTCTTTCTTACGCGTGACGTCAGTTCGCGCTAGAACGAGACAGATAGTGTTTACTGCGTGTTCAGTGCGTGAGATGTAAAAACCAAGAATAATAATCACGGTATATTGAATTGTTTTTTTTATTCTTTATAGATTTTATTAGCCTTTGACCGCAATCTCACCTGTGTGGTTTAAGATAGTAAGCACGCTGAATCGAAAGCGATAGATTTAAAAAATGGGGGTGATAACTAGCCAGGTAGAGTTGGAAAAGCCCTACCCACCGGGCGTTCCGACTCATTGGCAAGGACATAATACAATCACTAGATATAACTATTTTTACTTCGAACTACCCGTGCCCGTGTACTGCAATTTATAAACACTGATTTGAAGAGAGAAACGAAATAATTAAGAGAAAAGAAAGGTGGCATGCTAATATCAACAAGGAGGTGGGCAAAAAATCTTGTTTTTTTTTTAAGTCATAGCAGGCAAACGAACATTTGGGTCATCTGATGTTTAGTGATCACCACTGACCACCACGGCCATCACTAACAATACCAGAGGAGTCGAAAGTGCGTTGGTGAGGAGAGGGGAGTTGCTCCTCCGGCGCTCTCACTGACCGAACGAAACGCAACAATGCAAGCACTGTTACTTCACGTCGGTTTTCTATGAGAGGGTGGTACTACCCCGGACGAGCCGACCCATTCGTGCTGGAACCAATAATAGCTACAGCGTGGCTCTACCACCTACGCCTTTGCAAATTACAACTTCGACCGCGAGAAACCTGATGTAAAAACAGTGAGTAATAAAATCATCGGAATGAACTTAAACTCCATTTACTTATTTACTTTTCACTCGTACTTAAGTCGTGCTGTCATTAAAATTACAATAACTTTTGATAGAGTGAACCGATTTTAATGAAACCAAGACTAAATGTTACTCAAACGTATGCTTTATGAGACTTTATCTTGAACGCAGTAGGTACTTTGGCAATGATTCGTGTTCATTGAAACACACAGACAGATAACATTTCTAAATAAAAATGATTGAAATGTATTTTATTACATACTTATTTCAAGAGAACTGCAACATATTTTTTCACAGAAATCTAATAAATACAGACACGTTACATTCTTATTATATGTATAGATAACTATGTAAAAGAAACTACTATCTTTACATATTATAAGATGAAGTCCTCTGCTAAAAATAAAACAAAATGGCCGCCAAAATGACGAAAAAAATAATATAACTCAAATTACATACATTGATACAGATATATGAATTGCAATTATATTTATTCCTGGAGTCTAGTACAACGCACGTCCTACGGACATGTTTACAGTGAACAGCATAGTTTTGCTAAATTTCTAAATAGAATAACCTAAATTACTTTCAATAAGGTTAGTTATTTGCCAGTAAAAGTGCCGTGAAAACCAGTCCAACCGTTTTGAAGATAGCACTGTAGGCGAAGCTACGGTTAACTGATAATCTAAATTAAAATAGACGAAATAAATTTATAGAACGTCCGCTATCTTCCGGTGAAAGTTTCGTAAAAATCGGTAGAACCGTTTTGGAGATATCAATACGGGCGAAGACACATATACATGGTTAATAGCTAGTCTAAGTTAAAATTAACTAAATTACCTTTTATAATGTCCGCTATCTGCTAGTGAAAGTCCCGTGAAAATTGGCCGAACCGCTTTGGAGCTAGCATAGCGGACGAAGCCGCGGTTAACAGTTAGTCTAATTTTGAGTATCCTAAGTAACCCGCTGTAATTTCAGCTATCTGCCAATGAAGTGCCCGTCAAGATCGGTGCAGCCGTTTCGTAGATTACCCGGAACGAACAGACTGACAAAAATTTGAAAAAATGCACTTTTGTTATCATTAACGTAACGTAAACCTAAACGTAACGTAAACCTTTCACACCCAATCAGTAAAAAAAACTTTATTTTAATATTACATACAGACACTTCATTTCTATTATATGTATAGATGACAATATTTAAATTTCATAATTTATTTATTGAAATTATTAATATTAGCGTGGTTTTCATATCTATTGACACTCGGAGCAATAATTATATACATTTTTATAAAGTCTATTAAACACTCTGACGTATGATGAACTGCAAAATAATATTACATGTACACAGGCCCCTGTATTACGCGTCACTAATCTGATCATGCTTACTACGCATGTCAAAGCGCGAAATTATAAATTTATCTCCTGCCAAAAGTATTGCCCAAGGTGATTAAAGAAGTATTCACTTCAAAAACTATCTTATACAAATCCTAGAAGTCTATAGTGGTCGTCAGAGAACTAGGAAATACCTCATGGTGAAGCGTAAACTTTTGCGAAGCGTCACAACTTAATGCAGAATCATTCAAGGAAAACAAGATTTTAAACTCAGTATTTACATAAACAAAATATTATTATACGTAATCCTTACATGATTAATCATATTTTTTTTTGTTTTTTTATATAATTTGGTTAGAATTATAATGATCCCCTTGAAACTCAAGGGGAAGGTTTATAAAACTATGATAAGGACCAGTCATGATTTATGCATCTGAGTGCTGGGTTACGAAATTAGAGAAAATTACATTACAATACAATTAATTTATTTTTTTATAATTAACTGTGCGACGCTTGACCTTTGTCACACCTGATGTAAAGTGAAGACGAGGCCTAGGATATAACGCGTTCACGCAGTAAATGCACATTCACTCTTCTTTTGAAGATTGCTACATCATATGCTTCAGGAAAAACAGACGCAGGCAGCGCATTTCACTCCCTCGCGGTTCGCATAATAAATGACGAAGCGAAGCACTTCGTCCGGATGAAGGGTATGTCAACCGCGAATGAATGGAGGTCTGTACGGCGTCTGGTAGTCCTGAGATGAAATGGAGACGGTGGTATTAGTTGGTGCAGATCTTGTGCACATTCCCCAAAGTGTAGCCGATAAAATACCACAAGACAGGCGACTCTACGTCGATGTTCAAGTGGTTGCAGTTTGGCTGCTATCAGTGATTCGTGTGCTATGAACAAATCTATAAATGATATTATCAAATATATACAATTTTTCTAATATTTAAACTTTGTTACTGTTATAGTTCTTTCTTGAATAAACTATTCATCACTACATATTATAAAAAATGACTCTGCGACGTCTGTCTGTCTCTTCGCGATAAACTCTAAATCTACTGAACGGATTTGCATGTAGTTTTCACCAGTAGATAAAGTGATTCATGAAGAATAAATGTTCATAAGAGATCACTAATGTGTGTCTAAAAAAATATTACGGTACTAAATTACAGTATTAAAAAATATAGTTCACGATACACTTACAATGATTGTGCAAGATTAATTCAACTTCGTATTTAAGTGGCCATATATTTGTTACCTGTAGTAAAAAGATAAATTTCTCACTCGTTCTAGAATTTTCTACATACATCATGAATAAACTCATAGTAACAGAAAAAGCAGCATGGTGACCCATTATTGCGCGGTAAATTCACACATTGGAACCTTATGCCCCTAATATTGTAAAGAAATAAAAAAGCCCGTCATAGTGATTCGCTTTTGCGGGTCGCGTTTCGGGATCAGCCTGTGCATATCCAGCTTTTCGCAGGCCGGCATGACAGCGGCGACCGGCGATGGATAGAGTGTCACTCGGTGGTCGCCATTGTTTTTGGGTTGTACTGTGCTTACCATCAGGCACAATGCAGTCATTTTGCCGTGTTACTATAAAAAAGCCACTTTCCGCGGCTCTACAAGGTTGATTAGCTTGAAAAATCCCTTGCCGCCCCCACAAAACGGTCTGTCGGTACACCATGGGGTTTTGGTACGTGCGAGTCGGACATAACCCACCCTCTCGCCCGGGAGGGTGGCGTATCCATAAGAGGTTTCCCCACGTTAAAAATAAAAAAAGGGTGCACCACGTGAGGTGAGGTTGGCTTGGGTGTCTTATACCACGTATTACGATGATAACGACCCCCCTTACACACCAAATATATAGTTTATGAGCATTCTCGTATATGTACAACTAGCTGACCTCGCGATTTCGTCTGCGTGTCACCTGATGTACAAAACAGCGACTAATGACGTCATGTAAATGTGTTAAGTCTACTACCTACTTTCCTCTCGTACTTAAGTCGCGTCGACATTAAAATTAAAATAACTTTTGATAGACCGAACGGATTTTAATAAAACAAAGACTGCATGTTACTCGAAGGTATGCTTTACGACTTTCTTGAAAGGGTTTTGTCACGAGGTATCTTGGAATATTGTAGTCCTGTCTGGAATCCAACCTACCAGGTGCACTCAACCAGAATGGAACAAGTACAAAAACGTTTCTTATACCATCTCACGTTCATTGATAACAAGTGCTACTCTCTACACTCATATCAATCACGTTTAGCTTATTACAATCTACAAACGTTGCAATCCCGTAGAACCATATTGGATTTATCTTTCCTATTTAAGATTTTAAGTAGCCGCATTGACAGTTCATTTCTGTTGGGACAAATATGTATCTCAGTACCACGCAACAACAGTCGTTTGCAGAATCGCAAAACATTCTTCCTACCGAAGTATTCTACAAACGTTGGACAACACTCGCCCCTCTACCGAATGTGCCAGACATACAATAATATACAATCTAAATTTGATATTTTTCATTGTTCTTTAGCCTCAATAAAATCTCAATTGGAAAAAATATGTACTTAATTATTTTTTTTCTAACTTCATTTTATATATTTTCTCTGAATATTTAAACTTCATTTAAATGTTTGAGCTCTCGTATATTGTGCACGTTAGTTTCACATCTAGTAGGTTACATTAGTAACAACTTTATCGTATCAGTGTCAACAGAATCAAACTCTTTTGTAACCAGTTTTGTGAAATAAATTAAAAAAAAAAAAAAATGAAAGCGATACTTTAGCAGTGATGCGTGTTTATAGAAACGGACAGACATTTCTAAGATTTATTGAAATGTATTTTTTCCTTATTCCGTAGACAAACACCAGAACCTTTTTTTTTTTTAAATATAAAAAGTTAGATTTACATTCTTATCTTTATATATAAATTTCTCCTGTACGTGTGTATGTCATTGAACTCCTCTTAAACGGTTGGACCGATTTTGATGAAATTTTGTGTAAGTGTTCCAGTGGATCCGAGAATGGTTTAGATTCACAATTGGAATCGTTAGGTGGCGCTACGGTTGATCTTTACAAACTTTTTTTATTATCAAGGCTGGACACCGTCCGTCCGGCCCGCTAGTTATATATATATAGATTTATTACATATAAGACAAAGGAATATCACTTTCTCCGCGTATACACACTGTACTAGCGGTAGTCAATACAAAGTAGAATTATTTCGTATCTCCTAAGAGTTATTTAAATATTTTTAACTTCATATCTTCAAGGTACGATTATACGATATCGGAGAAGTTATATTAATTGGAACGAATGTTTAATCGCTTAAAATGTCATTAGAACTCGTTTGAGATGGTTTTTTTATTGCTTATTAATCGCTTTTAATTTGTATAATGAACTGTAGATAATTCTGTTATTGTAATATATTTAGCTATGACGTTTATTATAAAATTTTATTTTCAAGAAAAAGCAAAACACATTTGATATAAAAAGACAACAATTTACCTTCCCGCCGTTTAATTTATCTTTGACTAGCCTCTTGGAATATTTACTTTGGGCTAACGCTAACAGGCAGCGGAAGCTCTCAAGAGGAAAAAAACCCGATTTCGAAACATTATTCATTGCTGCTCCGCTCCTATTAGTCTTAGCGTGATCATACATAGCCTATAACCTTCCCCGATAAATGAGCTATATAACACTGAAAATCGGACCAGTAGTTCCTGAGATTACCCCCTACAACGTCACAAACTCACAAACTTTACCTCTTTATAATATTACTATAGAAGTATAGATGTGTATACAAAACTGCAATTTATTAAGCGAATTAAAATTGTTATTAAAACATTTTGACAGATATTTATTACTACTAGTGGGCGCCCAGTGGTTGACATTCGACCATAGTTCATTGATTTTTTAAAGGGATACATATTATAATAATAGTTGTATGTTATAATATCATTGTTGAATGTAGAATGAAAAAGGGTAATCGGAACGTAAGAGTAAAATAATATATACAGTCGAGCATAGCAACCTCCTTCATAACCTTTTTTGAAGTCCTTTATTGACAGATGTCAAAATATCTTTTTTATTTACATGTGTACTATGTTCAAAGCCGGCCAAATGTGTGGTGACGACTGTACTTAGGACATTTAATCGTGATAAAAGTAGTTCCTGAGATTAACCCCTACAACGTCACAAATTCACAAACAATTATAATATTATTATAGAAGTATAGAAAAGTATCAAAACCAGTTGATTTTGCAATTTAATAAGCTATTGAAAAAAAATATTACAACATTTTGACAGATATTTATTACTATAAAAAAAGTTTTATGGTGGTAGAGCCACGCTGAAACTATAACTAGTTTCAGCATGAATGGGTCGGCTTGTCCAGGGTAGTACCACCCTCTCATAGAAAACCGACGTGAAGTAACAGTGCTTGCATTGTTGCGTTTCGTTCAGTCAGTGAGAGCACCGGAGGCCCACCTCCCCTCTCCTCCTCTCCCTCCCCTAATCCCGTCCCCCCACAGGGTGGCAACGCACTTGCGACTCCTCTGGTGTTGATAGTGTCCATGGACGGTGGTGATCACGTAACAGCAGGTGACCGACGTGTTCGTTTGCCACTTATGACATTAAAAAAAAAATGTTATGCAGCCATAAGGAATGTCGACAGAAATGAGAACCCAGTACGCTATTTTTTTCGAACTGACTATGCTATTGACCTAGCAAGGTCTTAACAGCTTCACCGGACTAGAACCCAGTACGCTGGAATACATAACTGTTCTCTTTTGAACTTTTAAATGAACTGTAGTGTGAATCATTTTAAATTTCATAATTTGTATATTGAAATTATTAATTAAAATTAGTATGGTTTCACATCTATTCACACACGGAGAGCTATAATTATAGACATTTTTATAAAGTCCATTTTTGTTTTTTCTTTATTGTAGCATGGCATAGTGACTGCACTATGCCTGATGGTAGGCACAGTACAAACCAAAAACAATGGCGACCACCGAGTTACACACTATCCATCGCCGGTCGCCACTGTCATGCCGGCCAGCAAAAAGCTGGATATGCACAGGCTGATCCTGAAACGCGACCCGCAGAAGCGAATCACTACGACGGGCTTTTTCGCCATATACATGTTGCGACCCAGTCAGGCTGTAAAACAATGCGCCTAAAGAAGTTTCACTTCAAAAACAGTGATTAATAACATTTATTTATCTCCTTTTCTCTCGTACTTACGACACGTCGTCATTAAAATTACAATAACTTTTGATATAGTGGACCGATTTTAATGAAACAAAGACTAAGTTACTCCCGAAGATATGCTTATTTCGGGGAGTTTTGTAACTGTTATTTAATGACATAGGATACGATCCACCTTACCTCCACCCTTCATAGTTTATTGTAAGCATTACTATGAGATTTCCATGCAAGAGCGTACTACAGTTTTTGGCGGGATCTCAGTCTTTCACGTGGTTTTATATTTTATTCATAGGTTTTGGTTTAAACTATGCCTGAACTGAAGCCTAAACTTTGTATTCCTTTTTAAAGAAAATGCGTGAATGGATGAACGTGAAACTTGGCATAGTTAAAGTTTATATGGAGGAGAAATGCAGAAAGTTATTTATTTTATATAAAATGCATTAGAAGTACATTAAATTAATTAAAATATGCATTACTCACACTACTGCTTCAATTTTACACAACATATACACACATGTAAATAAAAAAGACATTTTGACATCTGTACATAAAGGACTTCAAAAAAGGGTTATGAAGGAGGTTGCTATGCTCGACTGTATGTATTATTTTACTCTTACGTTCCAATTACCCTTTTTCATTCTACATTCAACAATGATATTATATATTACACTAATCACGTATAGTGTCGATGCAGTTAGGAATGGCAATAAATACTTCGTAGATACTGTCACTATTTATTTGGCCAGAGCTTCGCCTTACAATACTTGTTATATAAGAAGAATGCCTAGATATCACAGACATCTTGCCTTTTAAAGGCCCATCTATATAAGTCAAAGCGATTACTATTTATACATAATTCCGCAAAATAGTTTAAGTAACACATAAATAATAAAGTATGAACAAATTAATGTTATTTAAGCTATAGAACAATTTTATATAATTATCCTTATGTATCTCAAATGTGTTGACTAATCTGTGTCGACATGTAGATCAGCGACATCTAGCCTTTCATGGGCGAACTATGAAGTCAAAAAATATACCATTATTAATAATAATCAAACTAATGATTCAATTCTATATAATGATATCCATTCTTATTTAAGCCCTATTAAAATCTATATAATATTAATAATTCTTATTTATGTATCTTTAATATGGTGGCGCTAGTGTTAATGTGTCTCTCTAATATAGTGGCGCTAGTATCAATGTGAGTCTCTAATATGTTGGCGCTAGTGTAGATATATATTTATAATATGGTGCCGCTAATATCAATGTTCCGGTCGTTGTAGTCTCGTCTCTTGAGTGTGATGCAGCGGCACCGGAGGTGGGTGCTAACATATAACATAAAAGTATTATTATAATATTTATCCCTTTAAAAAATCAATGAACTATGATCGAATGTCGACCACTGGGCGCCCACTAGTTGACTCTATATTTTGTAAAATTGGTGGCATTTTATGTAATATAGTTCGGTTATTGTGCACATGTGAAGTGTATGGAAAATGGATGCGGAGCATGGATTCTGACTTGCCACGAGGACTCTCTAGAAATCCCTCGCTTGTGCGGCTTTTGTCTAACTAGCGAGAGCGTGGTATAGCGGCCTGTGTACATGTATTTATATTTTGTACTAGCTGTACCCGCGACTTCGTCCGCCTGGAACCTTATGTAAAAAGCAGTGATTAATAAAGTCATCACTCAGATGAGTTAATTAAGTCCATTAAGTTAATTAAGTTCATTTAGTATCTACTTTTCACTCATACTTACGCCGCGTCCTCATTAAAATTACAATAACTTTTGAGTGAACCGATTTTAATGAAACTAAGACTAAGTTACTCCCGTTGATATGCTTTATGAATTTCTTGATGAAGTTTTATTGTGAACCTATTGCTTTGCCAGTGATGGGTGTTCATACAAAAAGCCAGACATTTCTAAAAATGATTGAAATGTATTCTATTACTTATTCGTAGACACCTGCAATAATAAATGTACGGACACGTTAGATTTTTTTTTTCTCGAACTGACTACGCTATTGACCTGGCAGGGCCTTCACAGCTTCAAAGGGCTACAATACGTTAGATTTACTTTTCTTTTTTTTTTCTCGAACTGACTACGCTATTGACCTGGCAGGGTCTTCACAGCTTCAAAGGGCTACAATACGTTAGATTTACTTTTCTTTTTTTTTTCTCGAACTGACTACGCTATTGACCTGGCAGGGTCTTCACAGCTTCAAAGGGCTACAATACGTTAGATTTACTTTTCTTTTTTTTTTCTCGAACTGACTACGCTATTGACCTGGCAGGGTCTTCACAGCTTCAAAGGGCTACAATACGTTAGATTTACTTTTCTTTTTTTTTTCTCGAACTGACTACGCTATTGACCTGGCAGGGTCTTCACAGCTTCAAAGGGCTACAATACGTTAGATTTACTTTTCTTTTTTTTTTCTCGAACTGACTACGCTATTGACCTGGCAGGGTCTTCACAGCTTCAAAGGGCTACAATACGTTAGATTTACTTTTCTTTTTTTTTTCTCGAACTGACTACGCTATTGACCTGGCAGGGTCTTCACAGCTTCAAAGGGCTACAATACGTTAGATTTACTTTTCTTTTTTTTTTCTCGAACTGACTACGCTATTGACCTGGCAGGGTCTTCACAGCTTCACTGGACTACTAAGGTTGGCGCTTAAGGCACACAACCGATTTTGGATTTTAGGTAACATACACAAGGGTGCACGCACACCTCGGCTTGGGCTGTTACCGACAAAAGACGCGTCTGACCTAGCTAACTATTCTAAGCTATTCATACATATATACATTTGTGAACCATACAATCGAAATTGCATGATTCACAAATGAATACGTGTATATCGGAATTTAGATTTACATTTTTATTATATGTATGGATAATTTTACTCACGAACTATAGTTACAAAACAATGAAAATAATGAAGAAAATCGGTCGAGAAACAAAGGAGGGAGATGTTCTTAATGTCCTCATGTGTTAATAATATATCAAACTCTTTTTTTTTCTGCAGTTACGTCGAACGCACTGGCTTCGGTTGCGCGAAACCGGACCCACAATTGCAGGTATAATCAGTTTTGTTTCATTTTTTATCACGCTATTATTAGCTTCACCTGTATGTATGTATGTAACCGACCCCTTTGAGCTCGATTTCGCCCTACTTTGAACGATCAGATCTAATTCAAACTTTGCACACCTGTCAAAGGTCGATGACAATGCAATGATCCGAAAAAAAAAGTTAAAAAAATGTAACTAAAAAATGTAAAATAAATAATAGTTTTAAAAAACACGCTTTCATAAAAAATCCAACTAAAAAACAGAAAATAAAATTTAATAAATTTGGATTAAGAATAGTGTAAATTATCATTTTTTTGTCACTTTTTACAAAAATATATGTTTATTTCTAATTTACACTATTCTTAATCCAAATTTATTAAATTTTATTTTCTGTTTTTTAGTTGGATTTTTTATGAAAGCGTGTTTTTTTAGTTTTTTTTTAAACTATTATTTATTATTATAAAAAAAATATCACTACGGTTGAGATTTTGAACCACGTTCGGTGGTTTTATAAAGAACCTGATTAGCATTCAAGGTATAGCGTAATTTAAACAATTATACATAATTTTAATTTATAACCTTATCAGTTTATGCAGAAGTGTAATATAATAGGTTATTATATATATATATATATAATATATACTAGCTGACCGGTGCCGACTTCGTTGGGCGGTAATAGGCATTATCAAGCTACAACTTTTCTCTGGAACCCCATCATATATTTCTAATGGTTAAGGCAGCGTTCGTGAGAAACGTTTTCGTTCGACTATTTTTTCTTCGACTCCCCAGATATTACCCCCTACAAACTCACAAACTTTACCTCTTTATAATATTAGTATAGATAATATAATTAGTTAATAGCTTCTGCCCGCGACTTCATACGCGTGGAATAGTAATTTTGGGCTAAGTCGCAGCGGAAGCTCTCAAAAGGAAAAAAGTCTCGTTTTTAAAACATTTTTCATCTGTGCTCCGCTTCTATTGGCCTTAACGTAATGATATATAGCCTATAACCATTCTCGATGAATGAGCTATATAGCACTGAAAGAATTATTCAAATCGGACCAGTAGTTCCTGAGATTACCCCCTACAACGTCACAAACACACAAACTTAACCTCTTTATAATATTAGTATGAATGAATATATTTTAAGAACCATCTAATGGTATACTTGCAAGTAGAATCGACTAAGTCGTGTGACAGTCCGATTTGTTTTAAGAGCCTTCGCTTCTTCGCATTCGCTCAGTCTCTGTACTACATTATGAGTCGTGAGAGTCTTAAATGTTTGGTATATTTAATGTTATAAGTGGGCGCCCAGTGGTCGACATTCGACCATAGTTCATTGATTTTTTTAAAAGGATAAATATTATAATAATAATTGTATGTTATAATATCATTGTTGAATGCAGAATGAAAAAGGGTAATTGGAACGTAAGAGTAAAATAATACATACAGTCGAGCATAGCAACCTCCTTCACAACCTTTTTTGAAGTCCTTTATTGATGTCAAAATGTCTTTTTTATTTACATGTGTGTATATGTTGTGTAAAATTGAAGCAGTAGTATGAGTAATACATATTTTAATTAATTTAATGTACTTCTAATGCATTTTATATAAAATAAATAGCTTTCTGCACTTCTCCTCCATATAAACTTTAATTATGCCAAATTTCATGTTCATCCGTTCGCCCAATTCCGTTAAAAAAGGATACAAAGTTTAGGCTGGTAAAGGTAAAGGCTTCGTAGGTGGTAGAGCCACGCTGAAGCTATTAATGGTTTCAGCATGAAGGGGTCGGTTCGTCCGGGGTAGTACCACCCGTCCCACAGAAAACCGACGTGAAGTAACAGTGCTTGCATTGTTGCGTTTCGTTCGGTCGGTGAGAGCGCCGGAGGCCCACCTCCCCTTCCCCCTTCCCTTACTCCTCCTCTCCCCCAAGACAGGTTGGCTACGCACTTACGACTCCTGTTGTTGCAAGTGTCTATGGACGGTGGTGATCACTTAACATCAGGTGATCCACTTGTTCATATGCCTCCTATGGCATAAAAAAAAGGCTTCACGTATTAATATATATGATAAGTCCGCCTGATTCTGTAAGCAAAGCGTGCTCGCGCCCACACCCGGGTGTCTGTGGTCTGGCGGTGAATTTCGATCCCGTGCACTTGCCGCGGCCTCCCTCGGCACCGTCTCAATCTTAGATTCGATCTTCCGAAATGGTGCATTCGAGCACGCTGCTAGCGAAATACAGTGACAATTCACTTATTATCACATCACACACAATAAATACATTAGTTGTGAGGTATTTTTTTCTTATTTAGTTAAACATAGCCAAAATTGTCAAACTCAAAAGATATGAACGCAATCGTGAGGCACATATGAAGCTACGCATTGTTCTCACTTGCGCATTTACCTATGGTTACTTTCTCTTGCCTGAATAGCTTTAACTCGGTGTAGAGCATGCAAGGCAACAGCTCGAGCCGAGGCACTAGGGATGGTGATCTGACAACGATTAATCGATATTTAGACAGAGTAATAACGACTATTTTAATCGATATCGATTATGTAAGCATCGACTCGATCTCTAACACTATAGAGTCATGATAGATTTTTTTCTATTTACCTAAAAATAATATCATACAATCATTTGTACTTAAAAAAAATTAAACCAATGCTCATCATAACAGGAAAAAAAATTAAAAATCTTTTTACGTATAATAATCAAGCTAGAAGATTACGGGGTTGTAGGCTATCGTTACATTTATTTTTTTACTGTATGAAGGTTATGACCCTTAAAGATTTCACCTACAGCAGAGGTTCCCAAACTTTTTCAGTTCGCGGCTTCGATCAATAATAACGATCGAAGGTTCGCGATGCACTTTCAAATTTGTTATTCTCTGTCGGCGCCTTAACGTAGCTAGTTAGTGGAAATGGATACTCTCAATAGAACGGAATAGAGTAGGTACAATTTAAGCATCGACAAGATATAGATTCTATGACAGGTAATTTACATTGTCTACTTCGTGCCCACGAATAATTTTTTTTTATTTTTTTTTAATGTCATTACTAGCAAACGAACTTGTAGGTCACCTGATGTTAAGTGATCACCACCGTCCATAGACACTAACAACACCGGGGGAGTCGAAAGTGCGTTGCTAGCGTGTGTTTGGGGGAAAGGGAGTGAGGGGGGAGAGGAGAGAGGAAAGGAGGTGGGCCTCTGGCGCTCTCACTGACCGAACGAAACGCAACAATGCAAGCACTATTATTTCACGTCGGTTTTCTATGAAACATTCATTAAATGAAGCTATCTGAGAATGGTAAAGAGAAACAACGCACCAGCAACGTTGCGGCGCACAATTTAGGAACCTCTCTAACGATCTAACAATCTAGAACCTCGATTTTAATGAATCGATTCCAAAGACCACGAGTCCGATTGATGTAAAAATTGTTTTTGAAGTTATACTTCTTTTGGGGCGTTAGGGAAAAATGATGAGAGTAAATTTTTATGATGCGCGCGCACACCGTCACGATAAACCGACACCCTGAAGTTAATTATAGTCAACTTTTTCTATTGTTAGTGTCGTTTTTTCTACAAACGTAGAATAAGGCGAAAGATAAAATTTTTGAAAAGATTTTTCTCTTATTACGCCGAAGAAGTATAACTTCTAACGCGTGTACATAAGTACACACACACTTTTTTTCTACGAAGAATCGCTATCCCGACGAGGCTTAGAACCACGCTCGTTGTAATACGTCTGAGTGATTTAAGCGCTCCCCTAAATAACCCAGTGAAGCTGTAAAGCCCATTAGACCAACAGCTGATAGTTAGGTCGAAAAAAAAAGTATAAATATATACAAGATAGATCATTGTAGGCAAACGAACGGGTGGGTCACCTGATGTTAAGTGATCACCACCGTCCATAGGCACTTGCAATTCCAGGCGAGTCGCAAGTGCGTTGTCAGCCTGTGTTTGAGGGAGGGGGTGTGCTGGAAAGGGGATGGTATTCTTCCGGCGCTCTCACTGACCCTTCGATCAACAATAACTAAATAAAGGGTCACGTACAAAATCGAAGCTAAATACTGTCCGCGTAAATATATACTTATGTGTAGCTATTTGTTTAATATATATAATAAGGGAGCAAAACAGTTTTAAGTTCAACATAATTACAACCATAACACGTAGTAATAAAGTCACAAATGTTCAAAATATTATCTAATACTTAGGATAAAACAAGCAAAGCAATAAATTTCTCCCCTCACAAATGAAAAGACAACATAAACAACATTTAGTGTGAATTCAACCTTAACATGTAATGAATAAAGTACGTTTGCCCGTTATTGTGCGTGTTTGTGTCTGGCGAGGCCAAACATTTGTATCACAGTTTGAAAATCGGTAATTTTGTTCAAAATTTGATATTAGTTGTTAGTTTAAAGCTTAAAATATGACTTATTCAACATGTATTTAGCGAAAGTAAGATACTCCGGTCGTTAAATTGCTTTTTCGGTTATTATTTTTGCATCTTTTGAATACACTGCGGCATGTGAAACGGGCTTACATTGGCTGTGTTTCAAACAAACTAAAAGTTTCAAGTGAGCTGTTATTTACCGAGATGTATTTTTCGCGCTGACCTTTTATCTAGTTATTATTGATCGAAGCACTGATCGAATGAAACGCAACAATGCAAGCACTGTTACTTCACGTCGGTGTTTCTGTGACAGGGTTATACTACACCGGGCGAGCCGACCCATTCATGCTGACACAAGTAATAACTTCAGCATGCTTCTACCACCTACAATATAAATACAATTGTATTTAATGCCATCTTTGTTTCACACCCGACGTTTTATTTATTCTATGTTTATTCTGTTCACAGCATTGACGAGTTTATATGCGGGGACAACAGTTGTATAAAATTCGATCAATTTTGCGACGGTATCAGAGACTGTCCTGGTGGAGATGACGAGGCCATATGTGATCTTGGATCGTAAGTATATTTTAATATATTATCTAGGTAGCTAGATGTTGCCTTTTATAACTCATCTATATTTATAATTAGCGATTACCCGCGGCTCCCGTCCGCGCGTTTTTAAAAATGTATTAAAGAAATGTAAAATTGTGAGTGTACATTACAGAAACGCTTTTTCAAAAATATTTGTAACTACGACACGCACGCCATCTACTGTAACATGTAACGTGCAAATTAGATATATGAGTACTAATAGTATATAAGAAAGAATAAGAAAGAAAAGACATTTGCAACACACACACACACACAAATATGAAACACGTACAAATAAAAAAATAATCGTTAAAATCGGTTCATAATTGGCGAAAATATCGATTGACATACATAAAAAAATATATATACAACCGAACATAGTAACCTCCTCCTCCAAACTCTTCAGCTTTATATATTAGTATAATAAGAATATAGATCTAACGTGTCTGTATTTCTTTGATTTTTGTGAAAAATATTATTGTAGGTGTCTTGAAATAAGTAATAAAATACATTTAAATTGTTCTTAGAAATGTCTGTCTGTCTGTTTGTATGAACATGTGCCACTGCTAAATTAACTCACAAAGCATATCACCGAGTACCATTTATTCTTGGTTTCATTAAAATCGGTTCACTCTATCAAAAGTTATGGTAATTTTAATGAGAGCACGACTTAAGTACGAGGGAAAAGTTGATAAATAAATGGACTTAATACGTTCAGATGATTTTATTTGTCACAGTTTTTTAAATTTATAGATAAGGTTCCACGCGAACTGAGTTGAAAAAGTATAGACACGTCAGATTTACTTTCTTATTATGTGTATATCTATATATTAATACGTGAAGCCTAAACTTTGTATCCCTTTTTAACAGAATTGAGCGAACGGATGAACGTGAAATTTGGCATAGTTTATATGGAGGAGAAGTGCAGAAACCTATTTATTTTATATAAAATGCACTAGACGTACATTAAATTAATTAAAATATACATTACTCACACTAATGCTTCAATTTTACACAACATATACACACATGTAAATAAAAAAGACAATTTGACATCTGTCAATAAAGAGTAGTAGTAATAATATTCGTCCAATAGGACAGGCGAAGGAATTAATCCATACTGCCAATTCTGAAGTTGTCAATATAGGTAGTTCTTATGTATTCTTTAAAGGCCTAATCGCCAAATCTTCTATAGTTCTTATGTATTCTTTAGTCAGTTTTATGTCCAAGTTAATGTAAAGGCATACGCGCCAAATCTTTTCTATGTCCAAATTAATGTAAAGGCAGAAACGCCAAATCTTCTATAATATATTCTTTTATCCATCTTTTTTATCTTAATTTATTTGTTAATAGTAGCGTACTATGTTCCAGAGAGTTTGTTAATTTCCATTGTCGAGTAATTAATTCAATATGCTAACAAGATGGTGGCTCCCTTGTTAGAACTTTCCATGGAGTTTTTGTGGCATCTCAGAATTCATGGTCCGTGGTATTATTTTCTATTCACTTCACTTATGCACAATAAACAAACATAAAACACCACCAATTTTACACAATATAGAGTCAAGTAACACAAGATTATGAATAAAAAATAAAATCCACTACATGACAGACTAAGATCCCGCCAAAAACTCCTGTCAATAAAGAACTTCAAAAAAGGTTATGAAGAAGGTTGCTATGCTCGACTGTATGTATTATTTTACTCTTACGTTCCAATTACTCTTTTTCATTCTACATTCAATAATGATATTAACCCTAATAAAATTCAAACTTAAAAAAATCAATGAACTATGGTCGAATGTCGACGTCTGAGCGCCCACTAATAGTTTTATAATGTATAATAATACCCCTCGCCTGGTTTTAAAGACCCAGATCTCAAAATGGCGAACTATATTTTTAAATATCCCGCCAATTATTTTAAAATAATAATTTTACGTTAATTGTTTTTTTTTGTTTAAATATTTTCCTATAAATGTATATATTTATCTCTGTTGAATATCGCTTTTTCATTTCATAGAATTACAAATCACGACGGGGTTAAAGAAGTATTCACTTCAAATATATTTAATCGCCAGGAAATTCAATCAGAATCAGTATTGTTTGCAATCGTACGTAAAAAAACTTCTAGCTTTTAACCCCTGCAATGTGCAAAACCTCTTCGGTGTTATTACGAAAAAGTTATACATATTGAACCCTGACTTTAAAAAGGTTTCGTAGTAAATGCACCGCGCTCGCTGAATGCTCGCCATCTTGCTCTTTTGTTTCACTTTGGTTACGTTAGCTTAGACTTATGAACTTGTGACTTGCGAGCGCGGTGCATTTATTAGAAAACTTTTTTTTTTTTTTATTGTGGCACAGCATATTGACTGCACTGTGCCTGATGGTGAGCACAGTACAATCCAAAAATAATGGCGACTACCGAGAGATGCATTACCCCTCGCCGGTCGCCACTATCATGCCGGCCTGCGGGAGCGAACAACCTCCATCCGTGTCCAGGGGTGACCAGTGTCAACCCACCAGTACTCGAGCCACGGGAAAAGTCATTCACTACTGGATATGCATGAGCTGATCCCAAAACGCGACGCGTAGAACGAATCACTATTACGGGCTTTTTCGCTACATGCAAGATGGTCGCGATCCAGTCGGGCTTTAAAATCCTAATACCCCGCTGTCGCCATTGCCTCGTACGTTACTCAGCAGGGTGCACCACGTGCAGGTGAGGTTGACTTGGGTGTCTCAAGCTTAATACGTATTTAACTTTTTTGTAATAACACCACTTTAGTTTTAAGGGTTTAAAGGTCTATAAAACGCAGTACTTCAACGACTATGCGTGTCCAGACAAACCGACATCCCTAAAATTGATTGGAATGTATTTTATTACTTAGTACCTGTGCCCGCGACATTGTCCGCGTCGAACCTGATGTACAAAGCAGTGACTAATAAATTCATGTATTTTCTTTTCTATCTACTTTCCTCTATTCTTAAGTACATTTACTGATATCTACATTTCTCTCGTACTTAAGTCGCATCGTCATTAAAATTACAATAACTTTTAATAGACCGAACTGATTTTCATGAAACAAAAATGATTGAAATGATTTTCTTGAAGAGGTTTTATTATGAACGCAGTACTTTAACAATGATGCGTGTCTAAACAAACCGACAAACAGACAGACAGACAAAAATGATTGTACAACAGACAAGAATGTATTCTATCTCGCCTCTGCTCGCGACTTCGTTCGCGTGCCTAACACGCAGCGGGAGCTATCAAGAGGAAAATACCCCGCTTTTGAAATGTTCTTCATTGGTGCTCAGCTTCTATTGGTTTTAGCGTGATGATATATAGCCTATGACCTTCCGCGATAAATGAGCTATATAACACTGAAATAATTTTTCAAATCGGACCAGTGGTTGCTGAGATTACCCCCTACAACGTCACAAACTCACAAACTTTACCTCTTTATAATATTAGTATACATTTATTCCTAGATACCTGCAACATATTTTTTTTAAAATCTAAAACCTACACACACGTTATATTTACGTTCTTAATATGTATATAGATATGTATTTATATATGATTAATTTAGTATTTATTGTGTATTCCAGGAATAGAATCATTCAAGATCCGGTTCTGAATCGAACGAAACGACAAGCCCGTAATTGTCGGTGAGTTATACGTATACTTGATTTCTTTATACAGGCTGAAAGATTAGACAGTAGCGATATTTTTGGAGGATAGTCTGGACTCGATTCTCGCCCTTAATCAACTTAAAAAATAGGTGCTTAATATTTGACTTAATTATCTAGAAAAATACAAACGTAATACGCAATCCTATATGATTATATGTTAAAGCACAGTGTCAATGACCGTCGGGTGATAAGATTTTCACTTGAAAGTGAACGTGGGAACGGTATGAACAAAACAACAAGTGTTTAGGTTATTACCTTCGGGCCCCTTACATCTTTGGGCACCGGTCAGTGCAATACTTAGGTTAATTACAATTGTGTTTATACTTTTGAAAGTCTTCGAACAAACTTTAACTTAGGTTCTCTTTGTTATTTATTAAGATTTGTTTTGGTATAGTTATTTTATATGTTAAATGTGGCCATGAAGTAATATAGCCTAGAATACTGCGAGTGTTCCCCTTCTTTTTTTTATATCATGGAAGGCAAACGAACAGTTGAGTCACCTGATGGTATATAATCACCGCCGTCCATAGACATTAGCAACACCAGGGGAGTCGCAAGTGCGTTGCCAGCCTGCGTTTGGGGGTAAGGGTTGGGGGAGTGGAAGGGGAGGGGAGAAGGAAAGGGAGGCGGGCCTCCGGCGCTATCACTGACCTAACGAAACGCAACAATGCAAGCGCTATTACTTCACGTCGATTTACTGTGAGAGGGTGGTACTACTCCGGGCGAGCCGACCCATTCATGCTGAAACCAGTAATAGTTTCAGCGTGGCTCTACCACCTTCAGGGTGAATGTTAAACAGCGATTATCATTTTATGAACTTCTCTGTATAATAGGACTATATAATATAATATATATCATATATATTAATACGTGAAGCCTAAACTTTGTATCTCTTTTTAACGGCATCGGGCGAACGAATGAACGTGAAATTTGGCATAGTCAAAGTTTATATCGAGGAGAAGTGCAGAAAGCGATTTATTTTATATAAAATGCATTAGAAGTACATTAAATTAATTAAAATATGCATTACTCACACTACTGCTTCAATTTTACACAGCATATACACACATGTAAATAAAAAAGACATTTTGACATCTGTCAATAAAGGACTTCAAATAAGGTTGTGAAGGAGGTTGCTATGCTCGGCTGTATGTATTATTTTACTCTTACGTTCCAATTACCCTTTTTCATTCTATATTCTACAATGATATTATAACATAATACCCTTTGATAAAAGAACCCTAATAAAATTCAAACTTCAAAAAATCAATGAACTATGGTCGAATGTCGACCTCTGGGCGCCCACTACTATATATAATAAGATCAATAATGTTATTCGAGGCACTGAGCTACACATGTGTATCTCATTAATTCCTATATGTATAACTTAGTTTAGTTTAGTTAGATTCGCGATGTTGCGTAACCTAGGCAACAACCCAAGCCGAGGTGTGCCGTGCACCCTTGAGCTAGTTGCTAAATAAAATCGGCTCAGTGCCTTAAGCGCTCGCCTTAGTAGTCCGATGAAGTTGTAAACGCCTGTCAAGGCAATGGCATAGTCAGTTTAAATAAAAGAACCAGCCGTGGTATACGGATATGAGTGCTGGGCTACGAAAGTGACGGATGTGAGAAGATCTAACAGAAATGCGAATGTTAAGGTAGATGTGTGGTGTAACTAGAATAGGTAAGATTATGAATGAGTACGTCAGAAGCAGTTTGAAAATAGCACCAGTGACAGAGAAGTTGAGGAGTAATAGCTTAGCATGGTACAAGCATATAATGAGTAAAAGTGGTAGAGCTACGCTGAATCTATTTAATGGCTTCAGTATGAATGGGTCGGCTCGCCCGAGCATAGCAACCTCCTTCATAACCTATTTTGAAGTCCTTTATTGACAGATGTCAAAATATCTTTTATATTTACATGTGTGTATATGTTGTGTAAAATTGAAGCAGTAGTGTGAGTAATGCATATTTTAATTAATTTAATGTACTTTTAATGCATTTTATATAAAAAAAAATAGCTTTCTGCACTTCTCCTCCATATAAACTTTAACTATGCCAAATTTCACGTTCATCCGTTCGTCCATTTCTTTTAAAAAGGGGTACAAATTTTAGGCTTCACGTTTTAATATATATAATAAAAAAAGTTTTATGGTGGTAGAGCCAAGCTGAAACTATTACTGGCTTCAGCATAAATGGGTCGGCTCGCCCGGGGTACTACCATCCTCTGACAGAAAACCGACGTGAAGTAACAGTGCTTGCTTAATTGCGTTTCGTTCGGTCACTGCGAGCGCCGGAGGCCCACCTTCCCTCTTCCCCCTTGCTAGCTGGCAACTAACTTGCGACTCCCCTGGTGTTGCAAGTGTCTATGGACGGTGATGATCACTTAACATCAGGTGACCCACCTGTCCGTTTGCCTGCTATGATATAAAAAAAGAGATGAAAGTCATGGAACTAGAAATGTTTTTAGTATGAAGATGTATAAATATAGGAGTAAAGAAAGACACGAATAAAGGTGTAAATACTGAGATGACATCTGACAGGGATAAGTGGAAAAGGAAAGGATTTTATCCCGACTCTACTTAGGTGGGATAAGGGTAAGAAGAAGATGTACTTCTCTATATGTACTTTCACAACTTAAAGCATTTTAAAACTTCTTAGATTAATAGTTTATTGTTTTTCCACTAAGCAATCTTACAACTAGTTAGTCGCTCGCAACATTCAAGGACATGAAACTTCATGGCCAATTTAACATATAATAATATAAAAGCAAACACTAATAAACAACAAAGAGAACCTTAGTTAAAGTTTGTTCTAAGACTTTTAAAAGTATGGGTATAAACGTGAAAATGAATGAAAGTGAAGGTGAATCCCGAGGGCGCGTCCAGGGTTAATAACCTTAACATTACGTAACGCGTAAACTATCCCTTTCAACGAACAATTAACTGAGGCACGGCTTAGCGGCGGCGTGCAGTGCGGGTAGCGAGAGGGGCGTGCTAGTACACATACTAGCGCGAGACGTAAAGTAAGCGTAAGTGCACGTCCAGAGTGGACGCTACAATCGAGCGTCGAGCGTGGCGTCGCGTGCGGCGCGTTCAGCGTCCAAGAGCGACGCTCGCGCGCCACTCAGGACACTCGCGTATTAACGCATATGTTTGAAACGAAGGCCGGATGCGGCGCCACGCTCGACGCTCGATTGTAGCGTCCAATCTGGTCGTACACTTAGGAGTGTATATCAGTTTTGTTTTTCTCTATATAATTAGGTCAGATATTAAGCACCTATATTTTTATTTGATTTAGAACGAAAAACGACTACTGAATAAAAATATTGCGACTGACTAACCTTTCACGCGGTATAGAGTTATATTATTTCAGTAAATATTCCCAACTGCTTACAGTACACTTTTATATATTTTTAAACGATATTTTAATGGATTTACCAACTTAACATGTACTAAATGTCTACATTTGAATTTAGACGGCCGATAGAATTTTCTAGATCTCTAAAAGGTCACGTATTTTGTGTAAATGTTGAAGAGTTCATCTATTGTTCCAGTAAGAATCAATGGCAATGCAGGGATGGATCCTGTATAAGCTTCGATGGGAAATGCGACGGTATCGTGGACTGCGTCGATGAAAGCGACGAGACTCATCCGCTTTGTAGAAATACACAGTATGTATTACAAGAATTGATTAATTGCATTTTTGTGAATCAAATCAAATGGAATCAAAAATACTTTATTCAGTTTAGGCCCTAATAAGGCGCTTATGAACGTCAAAACTATCAACGGTTTATAAAATAGCCCATTCATCGAGAAGAACTAGCAAGAAACTCGATAGGGTACATCTTTTTAACATATATATGTATTTCGAATATATTATACGTTACAATACCGTTTTAGTGGATGCACAGAGAGGAGTCAATTCCAGACATCACTATCGTTCACGTACTGATCCACTCTATAGTATCCTTTTGACACTAAAACCCGTTTGACATGGCGCTTAAATTTACAGTCCGGCAAATCGGTAACATGCTTTGGGACTTTACTGTAGAACCTAACACTATTACCTAAAAAACTATTACTGGTTTTGCTAAGTCTGAAACATGGGACCACCAGTTTATTACAGTTTCTAGTATTTAGATTATGCCGGTCTTTTACTAAATTCAGTTTTTCAAAGTTTTTCCGGACATACATTAAATTATCAAGAATGTATTGGGAGGGCAGAGTTAAGATACCGAATTCCTGGAATTTCGTTTTTAATGATTCGCAAGGTCCCATATTATATATCGCCCGAACTGCCCGTTTCTGTAATAAAAATATCGTGTCTACCTCAGCAGCCGTACCCCATAGCAGAATGCCATAAGACATTAAGCTATGGCTATGGCACTAAGCTAAGTAACATTATAATTCCATTCAAACGGTGTATTCGTGGGTTAAAAAGTCGTGCAAATAAAGTCTACATAATCTAAACACTGTTGTAATGGTCTTATTGCGTTTTTAAATTCTAGATGTCAATCGAATTGGTTCCGTTGCACTTACGGAGCGTGCGTTGATGGGACTGCTCCCTGCAATGGCATAAACGAGTGCGCTGATAAATCTGACGAGCTGCTACCAAGATGCAGGAACGAAACGGAGGAAGTAAGGTAAAGTATACATGGACATTCTTATCTAATCAGTTATGTAATAGAAGAAAGAAGAAGAAGAAATAAAATGTCTTTATTGCTGGATAACATCAAAACAACAAGATGAACATATAAATAGCCTATTAGAATAACCAACAAAGGCACCTCCATTCAGCAAAGTGCTGCAGTACCACCCTAGTTGTGCTGCAGCACTTTGCTGAATGGAGGTGCCTTTGTTGGTTGATTTTCTGATTTTCAATATAATGGAATGGATCAAATGGATGGACAATAAATGTAACAGAACTTATACATGTACCCAGCTAACAACAACAAAAGGTAAACATCGAAAAAAAAGATACAAGTCTCAGTACGTCAGCGTTAGATAGAGTAATAACCAAAGATCAGTAGAATGGGCAAGGCTAATAGGAAATATCAAGCTAAAATTTGTTTAAATTTTCATTAAAAATTTAAAAGCGTATCCTTCTGCGCGATTATACAGCTGACCCACGAATTTCCTCTTAGAAATCTTATACAGGGTTATTGGTAATTCGACGTATTCCCGTTAGGTGGTGATAGGAGTGATCATTTGCGATAATTTTAATCCCCATATGCATTATGCAAAAGTGAACCATTTTTAGGTTATCATTTTTTTTTAGATTTTATCAAAATAAGGCAAAAAGTATCCATTTCAGTCTAATTTTTTTTCTTCTGATTTATAAAAAACAATTAAACATTGTTTATTCATCAATATTAAAATAACAATTATCGGTCCAAATTTAAAAATGAAAGAGGCAATTTTTACCGCTAATTTGCCTTAAAGGCAAAAAGACATACATAAGAAAATATAACCATTTTCTTAGTACTCTAAAAATGAATAATAACTAGGAATTTATTTCAAAGAAACTGGAAATAAAATTATCACAAAGGAAGCAGCCGGAATTTCGTATTCCAACTAAACTTCTCTTCAATAACAGCTTAGTAGTAACAACAATCAATAATAAGTAACAATTGAGACGTTTTGTAATTTAGCCTAATTAAAGTTCTGCTTGAAGTGACTTCCTATTTTGCGTATACAAGGTCGCATTCTTTTTCTCAGCTGTGGCTTAACTACCGAATTAGCTAAACTATCCCGGATCGCATTTGCTACGTTTATAATTATTATTTTGAGCCTTTCCGCGGATGACACAGGCGAGACGTTGTAAACCAGGGATTCATGTGACCCCAGACAGAAATCATCCGGTGTTAAGTCCGGACTCCTCGCAGGCCACGGAATGAGTTCTCCACGCTTCGTCCATCTTTTTCCCTAAGTTATATATAAACTTTTTAAAATTAGCTAAATCCAAGTTAGGCCGTTTCTAATATTTTACGCTATTTTATTAAAGGTATAAATAAAATAATATTGGATGATATTCACCAGGGGCCAGTTCAAATGCCAAGATGGTAGCTTTATATTAGCCGCTAATCGCTGCGACGGGGCTATAGACTGCCCGGACGGGTCTGATGAGAAGGTAGACGCTTGTGCTGGGATGACCTGCCCCTCTTACTTATTTCAATGCGCGTACGGTGCTTGCGTCGATCAGGGAGCTGACTGTAACCAAGTGAGTCAAATGCCTTGCTAACTTCACAATTTATATCCTATTTTGCGGGGTGGTAGGGTTTTACAGCCTGACTGGGTCGCAACCATCATGTATACGGCGAAAAAGCCCGTCATAGTGATTCACTTCTGCGGGTCGCGTATCGGGATCAGCCTGTGCATATCCAGTTTATCGCAGGCCGGCATAACAGTGACGACCGGCGATGGATAGATTCTCTCTCAGTGGTCACCATTGTTGTTGGTTTGTACTGTGCTTATCATCAGGCATAGGGCAGTCATGTTGCCGCGCTACAATAAAAAAAAACCTTATGTCGCTTTTCACATATCATATTTTTAACCATTTTTTTTTCTCGCGGGCAAATCTTAGATTCCTCACTTCGCCGAATGCCTGATTTGTACTGGCTAAACCTTCTTCTTCTCCTACCATTTTGCCGTGTGAGCAGGAACTGACTCTGTAATATTTCCACCCGACACAGCAGGTGTTAGTCCCTCAGTAGGACTACGACTTATGGGCTCAAGAAGTAAGAGCTGGTATTAGACCCTCCCTGACGAATTGGTGGGAGGCGCAATTAACACTAAACCTTGTCTTATCTAAGTATGGTCGGCACAACCTGTTTCACTTTTCCACTTTCCTCTGTCAGCTATCAAGTCCGTACTTAATTTCTTATTTCAGTTAAGCAGTTTACTAATTGTTTTCTAATTTTTAAATGGACCCTTGTTGTCTTATAAAAAAAATTAGTATTAACGCATATCTTTATATATAAATTTCTTCTGTACGTGTGTATGTCACTGAACTCCTCCTAAACGGCTGGACCGATTTTGATGAAATTTTGTGTGCGTGTTTCAGTGGATCCGAATGGTTTATATTCATAATTGGACCCGGTAGGTGACGCTGCGGTTGAATTATAGTTTTTTTTTATTATCAAGGCAGGACAATGTCCGCCCGGCCCGCTAGGAAATATGTAATTATTCACATAGTCCTTCAATACCTTATTCGGATCCTATCTATCTACTTTCATATTTATAACTACATTTATTGTCACAGATGACAAAAGAACGAACAAAGGTTTAAAAGTTGGTTACATGCTAAACGTAAAAATATTTCCAATGCTCAAGTCAAAACTATATATATATATATATCCCGCCCTGAAAATAACAAAAACCTGGACAAATGGTATACCTAAACATTCCTCATGAATCCCTTTATCTACTGGTGAAAACCGTATGAAAATCCCTTCAGTGGTTGTTGAGTTTATCGTGAACAGAAGACAGATAAACCTGGCAGAGGAGTTTGTTTTATAATGTGTAGGGATGATATATAACACAATTTAATTTTTAAAAGTGGGCGATTTTCAATACGATCCCACAGAAAATAATGTGCTAACGTTTCTCTGTTTGTCTATATTTCGAGCACATTAAAAACATACTATCTCATTCTCTTACATCCTAAAACTTATATATAAATTTGTACCTATCTCTTTTACGTTACACATTTTCGTTTCATCAAATACAATTAACACCGTCCCAAAAGCAGTATCGCTTAAAATATCTCCATTCAAATTGCAGTGAGATTCAGATATTTAATATTTACAGATAAAAGACTGCGCCGACAATTCGGATGAATCCGCAGAACTTTGTGATAAATCAGCACCTGTCTCGACAATCACCAAGTGAGTACTGCATTATCGATTGATGAAGGGACCACTTTGTAATACATTAGGCGATAAGCATAGAGGTTTATATTAGGCCTTTATCTATGAAATTGCCGTTTTGTATGAAAGACATTTAAATGAATTTTATTTGTATTAATCGAAGTAATCACCCATGCAATCAATGCATCTTTGCCAACGCAGTGGCAGTGTATTTATGCCCTTCTTAAGGAAATCAGCTGGACGGGAGGCAACAAATTCTTCAAAGGCATTTTGTACTGCCTCTCAGGTATTGAATTTTTTTCCCGCCAAGGAGTTATCTAAATTCTGGAAAAAGTAGTAGTTTGTAGGCGCAAGGTCTGGTGAGTAGGGCGGATGACGGAGAACTTCCAACCCCAGTTCTTACAACTTGGAGACCGTCTGCTGTGCAGTATGAGGTCGCGCGTTGTCGTGCAGGAGCAGCGGAGACGAGCAATTGACCAATGCTGGTTGGAGATGTGCCAGCTTCTCCATCATTGTGCTCAGTTCTTCACAGTACACATCTGCAGTAATGCTCACCCCATTTGGTAAGAAGCTGTGATGAATCACACCGGCGCTAGACCACCAAACAGTGACCATCACTTTTCTAGGGGTAAGTTTACGTTTAGTGCATTGTTTAGGTGCTGAATCAGGATCCAACCAACTTGCTGAACGCTTGCGATTATCAAACAGAATCCATTTTTCATCTCAGGTAACAATGCGGTTCAAAATTGCTTCATTTGTGTGTCTGTTGACCAGTGTAAGGCACGTCTCGACGCGCACTTCGCGCTGGTGATCATTGAGTTCGTGGGGCACCCATTTGTCAAGCTTTTTTACCTTGCCAATTTGACGCGAATAGACCAATATTGTTTTGACACTAACGTCGAAAGCTGCTGCTAATTCAGCCGTAGATTGTGTATCATCAGCTTCCACAATCGCCTTTAATTCGTCATTGTCGACCAAAGTCTTCAGACGACCGCGAGGTTCATTTTTCAGGTCTAAATTCCCAGAACGGAAGCGAGCAAACCAATAACAGGTGGTGCGTTGGTTTGTAGTGTTAGCTCCGTAAACGTCGTTGATGTTGCGTGCCGCTTGTGCTGCGTTGCTGCCACGACGGTACTCATATTCCATAATTACTTGTAGTTTTAACGTATCCATGATAACAAAAAAGATTGAAATGCGATGAAAATGTAACACTAATCCATAAACAAATAACTACTTTTGGAAAAAGAATTCCATGTTTTTAAAATAAAATTAATTTGAAATTAGAATTCTTAACCGAACAAAAATTAATTTGATTTGAAACGGCAATTTCATATGTAAAGACCTATTATCATAGGAGGCAAACGAACAGGTGGCTCACCTGATGTTAAGTGATCACTACCGTCCGTAGACACTTGCAACACCAGGGGAGTCGCAAGTTCGTTGCCAGCCTGTGTTTGGAGGAGAGGGAGTGAGGAATGGAGGGAGGGGAGGTCGGCCTCCGGCGCTCTCACTGACCGAACGAAACGCAAAAATGCGAGCACTGTTACTTCACGTGGGTTTTCTGTGAGACGGTGGTACTACCCCGAGTGAGCCGATCCATTCATGCTGAAACCAGTAATAGATTCAGCGTGGCTCTACCACCTACAAGAAAGGTTTTTAATAAGTGGGTATATATTTTTTTAATATGAAATGAAATACGTTCACTGTTTATAATTGCATGTGGCATTTTTCGAACACCTAATATTGCCAAAGACCAAAATTCCTTATACCGAAGCATTATATATAGAATAGAACATCATTCAAACGACCTCTTCAGCTCTGTATGGTGGTATGGTTACGACAATCCAATTTTTCATCGCTGTTAGTTAATCGCGCTCATTAACGGCACGCCGTATGTTATTTTTGAAGTGAAACTTCTTATGCGACTTCCAACAAGGTTGCGTTAAACGTTTAACGCTACCATGGAGGGGGTATGAAAGCACTGTTGCGTTAAGCGTTCAACGCTCCCGGGGAGGGGGAACAGAAAGAGACAGAGCGAGAAAAATAATCAAACATTTCGTATCTTAACTTAGTTATCATAATCCCATTGTAAATGTTATAGATTTGGATATTTCTCAACACGAAAATGATAAATAAAAGATGCGATCAATTGTGAATTGTAAGCAATTTTAATAAAGTTTGTCTTAAAGAAACAATATGATTTCACTAGAAATCAATTTCTAGCCCTTCCTATTTTCATTTTCACATTACGAAGTGTCACTTCTTCCGCGCGGAGGGACTCCACACACTATTATTTTAATATTTTGATGGGTTATGGCTTGTTCTCAGTGATATAACCACTATCGTATTAATGAAACAAAGTTCCTCAGTTATAGGGTCCTTAAGGGTCCTTTGTGTAAGCAATCTGTAAACTGTTACAAACGAAAACTGTTATTAATAGTAGAATTTTAATGAATTCATAGTGAAAGTATCGCGTCTCCCTAACTCCTAGTGAGTGGTTGCTTGTCGTGGAAACCATGTTATAATATAGGAGTAACCATGCCACTCTTTTAAGATCTTAAGAGCTAGATCGTAGTAATGATCGTAGTAAATCTACGAAATTGTCTATTTTTCGCACGTAATAAAAATATTTACAGACCAAAACCGAGTGGCCCTTGCATCTTACCGGCTTATCCAGAACACGGCAGCTACAGTGTAACTAACGCACCGAACGCAGCACCTGGACAAGGGTTCAATACTCTCGAGTTGAATGTTACCTGCAAACCAGGATACGGGACTGTTGAAGAAAATGTCATGTACTGCATCAACGGAAAGTGGTCTGCCCAGAAATTTCCCCAATGCATTCGTGAGTATTAATTATATTAACATACTAGGTTTTCGCTTATTAATTCCATTCGTATTAAAATCGTTACAAAACTCTGAAGACGATGGAAAAATTAAAGAGCATTTTCCCACTTCAGAACTGTATTTCCGCAGAGCGACGACTTACAGATTGTTTCTGATGAACCGGGCCTTCGTAATTTGCCGAAACGTTAGTACATTATTGTACTTAAAATTAGTATGTGGCGCGCTTCTTATTCGACCATACAATTCAAAATAAACGAGAAAACAAAATAAAGAAATATTTGTACAATTTAAACTGTCATTTGTTCTTTTTTTTATTGTAATACGGAAAATGACTGCACTATACCTGATGGTAAGCACAGTACAGTCCAAAAACAATGGCGACCACAGAGTGACACACTATCCATCGCTGGATGTGCACAGGCTGATCCCGGAACGCGACCCGCAGAAGCGAATAACTATGTCGGGCTTTTTCGCCGTATACATGGTGGTTGCGATCCAGTCGGGCTGTAGAACCCTACCACCCCGTTTTCGCCATTGCCTCGTTCGTTATTCAGCAGGGTGTACCACGTGTAGGTGAGGTTGGCTTGGGTGTCTCTGGTCTTATGATGCTATTCGACACCCCTAGTTCTCAACATGTAGATTGTATTCACCCTCGAGAACAGTACTTTTTGTGGATGGAAGGTATCCTATCCACTTTTCTGTACGCCTCACAACCTACGAGTAAAATTTCATGAGTTGTTAAGGCGGTAAGAATATCAAAGTAACTCACATTACTTATAATATTAGTTATGATTCATCGACGATCATAAACTATAGTATATACAATTACAAACCATACTATTAACTTGTCGTTCGTGTTACAATTCTACTATTGACGTCCTCACTCGATACGCTCAGGTGTACCCCAAGGGTCCATTGTTCTGCATTCACTGTTGAATCTATGGATATAGTTGTTTACGCCTCTGGCAAGTAAATCTCCTATCTCAGAGGCCACATCAGTGACGGGTATCATAGAAGAAAATTCTTGCAAATTATCGTCAATTAACGAAATGTTTTCCTTTCTCCTAGACTTCTCTAACATTTCTTCTCCTTACTGCATATCTGCAGTAAATCATTATATTTGTTTTCCTCCTTTCGGTATAGATTTTTTCAAATGTCTGGAACCTATTTTTCACGTGGAAAAGACCTTCTGGGTACACCACACTCCCGGGGGAGAGCGTGGGTAATTTAAGTCTCTTTCTCACTAAAACCCACAGTTTTTTTTATATCATAGGAGGCACACGAACAGGTGTGTCACCTGATGTTAAGTAATCACTACCATACATAGACACTTGCAACACCGGGTTAGTCACAAGTGCGTCGCCATCCTGTGTAACAGGGAAAGGAGGTGGGCCTCCGGTGCTCTCACTGACCGAACGAAACGCAACAATGCGAGCACTGTTATTTCACGTCGGTTTACAGGGGCGAAAAAGGATAGCATCCGCCAACGCCACGGCCAACCTGGCCTCATGTGGTGCCAGGCCTATTATGAACTAAGGAAAAATAGCCTAATATCTCTTAAACAACCGAACGAATGCTATAGAGGATCTTCACTTCTTCGACCAATATCCTATCTTCTTCACGTTGACCGATCTTTATCATCTTCTCTAACCTAATACGCTAAAAATTTGTTACAGGATTCTGCAAATTAAACAGTCACCCTAGCGTCAAATACAACTGTATACTCTCAGGCAGCAACGAAGGCATCAGACCTTGCAGAAACTATGAACCTCACAGCACCCAGGTGCACCCGATTTGCAACACGCCCAACTACTACACTCCGACGAACTTCAACTACATGAACTGCATCAACGGGAATTGGGACTACGTCGCCACGTGTCTCCCAGGTTTGACAAAGAACGGCACTAATGTTACGATTCTAATTAAAGATAAAGTTGAAATATATATAAGCGGTTATCAGTACACTGTTCAGAATAAAACTGAAGGTAAAACTGAAAACACTACGGAGAACAATACTATTGATTATGATGCTTTAGACCCTAATGACTGGCGAATGGCTGGTAGTAGTAAACCAGTGACGGAACGAGGTGGTGAAGTTTTAGTAAACAAAGCTAATGTTACTAAAGGAATTGATTCGGCGATTAATATAGCTATAACAAACAATACCGTGTCATTCAATTCGAGTTCTTGGCTGCAGGACGTGATTATTTTTAGAGACTAAGGTAGATGGAAGAAACTGTTAATAATATAGCCAATGAAACCAGTTAAAATTGATAATTAAAATGTTCTTTAAGTCCTTAGAGCCAACTTTTATGATTAGTTAAGTATGGAAAGGTTTATAAGTTCCTCTGTTTTCTTAGTACAAAAGCGGGCCTTTATCCCAAAATATAATAAGAAAAAGGCCAAGCTGAGAGACTGGTGAATGATATATGGCTTAAATACATAGGAATATCGACACCACACTTATTTATATTGAAGAGTTAAGTACATTCCAATCTGGTCCTTCAGAGTACCGATCAGTACAATACAACAATTAACAAAATGGCGGATCTGTCCGCTTACTCTCTTAAAATAGTATTTAATTTATAATAGTTAAATTTACAATCTTATTTATTTGAAAAATGCTCAACCAAAGAATAACGAATGATATACTTCAAATTTCATGTAATGTTACCAATGATTCCATATCCATTTTTGGCGCGAAATAGAATGACAATAAATTTTAGCGACGGCCATATTGTTTGTGTGACTTTTTTTTAAATTCTTTGTAATCGAGTTTTGTGTAGTTATATGCTACAGGTTACAGGTGATAATTGAAATTATAGACAATACATAATAAGAATACGAGGTAATTTGTTTCAGCTACATTTTATAATATACGATCTTATAACCAACAATCCAAAAATTATGTATAAATTGTAGATTTATGGTGTTTAAAGTTCCTTGAACGTTTTATCTTATAATTGTTTCTTTGTACAAATATAATTTAATCGGTTATTTTGGGACACATAATTAGATTAGATTCGTACGCGTATCACGGAAAAAAGGGAAGATTGGTTCTTCATAAGTAGTCATATATTTTGTTTGTGTGCTTTTGAAGAGTCCGATTCCGCACGAAGATACGCCTGTAACAGTTCCACTCTATTTGTTTGTTCCGTGGTTACCTATATATTCATATTTTTATAATTTGTTGTAGAATATAAATAATTTATATTATATTATTTATATCCGTTTATATTTCTACATTTTCTAATTATAACTAGTGTGCGTTACGTAAGTAGAGAGATATCTGCTACATATTACCTTTTTGTTTTTTTTTCGAACTTACTACGCTATTGACCTAGTAATGCCTTAACAGCATCACCGGACTACTAAGGCGAGCGCTTTAGGCACTTAGCCGATTTTATTTTGACAACTAGCTCAAGGGTGCGCGGCACACCTCGGCTTTGGCTGTTGCCTGATACATGCAATTCGCGACCTATGTGAGCTTTACATTACCATTTTTTAGAATTATACCATTACATAACGGGTACTGTACCAATAATATTATTCGTCTATTTTACTACATTCCAAGACTTCCTTTTTCCCATTTTGGGAAGCCTCTCTTTATTGAAGGCTAGCCTCTGCCCGCGACTTCGTCCGCGTGATATAGTTACTTTGGGCTAACGCTAACACGCAGCGGGAGCTCTCAAGAGGAAAAAAACGATTTTGAAACATTCTTCATTGGTGCTCCGCTCCTATTGGTCTTAACGTAATGATATACCCTATAACCTTCCTCGATAAATGAGCTAAATAACACTGAAACAATTTTTCAAATCGGACCAGTAGTTCCTGAGTTTATCCCCCCCCAAAAAATCTCTTTACAATCATATCAATCACGTTTTGCTCATTATAATTTACAAACATTGCAATCCCGTTGGGTTCTATATTGAATTTCCTATTTAAGATTCTGAATAGCCATATTAACAGTTCATTTTTATTAGGACAAATATGTATCTCAGTACCACGTAACAACAGTCGTTTGGAGAATCGCAAGACATTCTTCCTACCCAAGTACTCGACAAACACAACACAACACAAACACAAATGGTGGTAGAGCTACGCTGAAACTATTACTGGTTTCAGCATGAATGGGTCGGCTCGTCCGGGGTAGTACCACCCGACCCACAGAAACACCGACGTGAAGTAACAGTGCTTGCATTGTTGCGTTTCGTTCGGTCAGTGAGAGCGCCGGAGGCCCACCTCCCCTCCCCTCTTCTCATTTCCCTCTTCCCACCCCTAATCCCTTCCCCCAAAAGGGTGGCAACGCACTTGCGACTCCTCTGGTGTTGTTAGTGTCCCTGGACGGTGGTGATCACTTAACCGCAGGTGACCTACCTGTTCGTTTGCCACTGATGACATAAAAAAAAAAAAAACGTTGTACAACACTCGCCCCTCTACCGAATGTGCCACAAATACAACAATATACAGGCTAAATTTGATATTTTTCATTGTTCTTTAGCCTCAATAAAATCTCAATAGGGAAATAACTGTATTGTATTTAGATTTGTAACTTATTTTTTACATATTATGTCTGAATGTTTAATTTCTAGATAAATTTCTAGCTCTCATATATTGTGCATGTTCGTTTCACATCCAGTAGGTTACATTAGTAACAGCATCACTGCATCGACGTCAACAGAAGTTATCATCTATTGTAACGAGTTTTGTGAGAAAAAAAAACGTCACAAACTGACATACTTTATGTCTTTATATTATTAGTATAGACTAGCTGTACCCGCAGCTCCGCACGCGTTTTTTTTATTCGTATTAAAGAATTATAAAATTGTGAGACTATGTACAATTATAGAAATGCTCTTTAAAAGCAATTGTAAGTAAGACACGCACGCCACTTACAGTAACGTGTACATTAGATATATAAATACTAACAGCGTGCCAAATGAGATTTGGCATCAGCAACATATTTCGAACCATAACCCACCATATAACTACCTCAGTGCTCACTTACACTGTATAAGGAACTAATGAAACAATAACTTAAAATATTATTATAAAGATTTACATTTGCATTACATTTTAATATACATTGCTATTATAATTAAGATTTTGTGACTATACAAAAAATAAACGCTTGTCTGTTCCGCAACAAATTGTATTATGGAACTGTTTACATAATACGTTTATAATCTTAGACTTTGTTAGGAAGACCTCTATATCATTAAAGTTATTAATAATTATAACGTCCAATTGTAAACAATAAGCTGGTAATTATTTATTTAATTAATAATAAATAATGAGTTGAAATCTTGCTAAATTTCATGCAGACAAAGTCGCGGGTAACAGCTGGTCTACATTAAAATAAATTAAATTACTTTTTATAATATCCGCTATCTACTAGTGAAAGTCCCGTGAAAATAGGTCGAACCATTTTGGAGATAAACTGCGGGTGAAGCCACGGTTAACTGCTAATATAAACTAAAATTGCCTAAATTACTTTTTTTAAAGATAGATATCTGTCAATGAAAGTTTTGTGAAGATCGGTCTAACCGTTTTGAAGATAGTACTACGGGCGAAGCCACGGTTAACAGGTAGTTTAAATTAAAATAAACTAAATTACTTATTATGATGTCCGCTATCTGCTGGTGAAAATTCCGTGAAAATTCGTCAAACCATTTTGGAGATAGCATTACGGATGAAGCCGCGGTTAATAGCTAGTCTAATGTAGAGTAGGCTAAGTAACCCGCTGTAATTTCGGCTATCTGACAGTGAATTTCCCGTCAAAATCGGTCCAGCCGTTTCAGAGATTGCCCTGAACAAACAGACAGACAGACCGACAAAAATTTTAAAGATCGTATTTTTGCTATCGCGTGTATACTTTCGTACCCAATCAGTAAAAATTTTTGTTTTGATATTACATACAGACACTTTATTTTTATTATATGTATAGATTAGATTATTACAGCTATTATCTATTTAGTCATTATAACAATTACTTCACTGTTCCAACAAAATGGCGGTCTTTTGTTAAAATGTTCTCAGTTAGTTTTATTTTGTTGTTATTCTCGTCCAATTAATATATGTACAAAAACCAAGTTGTATTATGGACGCAATGCAACAAGATCTTTACATATTTTTACATATAATAAGGTCATAAATGTAACGAATCTGTATTTTAGATTTTTGTGAAAAAAAATATTGCCGGTGTCTAGGATTAATAAAATACATTTCAATCGTTTTTTAAAATATCTATCTATATTTTTATTAGAACATTCATCTATGATAAAGTACTGCGTTCATGATAAAACTTTGCTAAGAGACTCGTAAACAATCATCATCTTCTTACCCTTATCCCACATAAGTAGGGTCGGCACAACATGACACATGCATGTCAGTCGCTCCGGGCAGTTAAACTGCAGAGGTCCATGTGGTGGAGGTGCATTATGCTGATGCTCCCTCAGTTCGTCAGGGGGAGTAATACCCATTTCCCATTGAGGGGTCCACCGTCTTGACCCCTCAGGCCGCAGTTTGGGTCCCTTAGGAGGGGACAACATCTGTTGGAGGAGCAGATGTAGTGTCGATTAGACAGTCCCTGCTCCTCCGGCCAAAAGGTGTAAGAAGGTACCATGGGGTTTTAGTCCGTGCGACTCGGGCATATCCATCCTCTGCTGCCCGGCGAGATGGATATCCGTTAGGGATTCCCACATGGAGAAAAAAAAAAAAAAAGGTCGGCACAACATGTTTTCCTTTTCCACGCTCGCCTATCAGATATCATCTCAGTCATCACACCTTTTACACACATATCATTTTTCACACAATCCATCCATCCTTTTTTCGGTCTTCCTCTACTCTTATATTCATCGACCGTCATACTCAAAGCTTTTCTAGTTACATGTTCTTCATCTCTCCTCATAACATGCCCATACCATGCTAACCTATTACTCCTTAACTTATCTGTTACTGGTGCTATTTTCAAACTTCCTCTGATATATTCATTCCTAATCTTATCCATTCTAGTTACACCACACATCCACCTTAACATTCGCATCTCTGCCACATGTAGTTTTCTCTCATCCGTCTCTCTCGTCGCCCAGCACTCAGATGCATACAACATTACTGGTCTTATAATAGTGAGACTCGTAAACAATATCCATAAAAAATTAATGACATTTATGTGTACTTTACCGTGTGTATGTTACTGTGTGTAATTTATTCTATTTTTTATTGTAAATTTAATGACGACGCCACTTAAGTATGAGAGTAAAGTAGATAAGTAAATGGACTTAACACATTCAGGTGATTTTATTAATAACTGTTTTTTTAAAATAAGTTTCTACGCAGACGAAGTCGCAGGCATAACTAGTTAGTAATAAAAATTAGATTGCGACCTATTTACGAATAGTACTTTTGTCTCAATGAAAATCTGTAACCTTTTTCTATACATCTAAATATACACATAATTTCTTGAGAATAAAACTAAAGGACATATACCCTCCTTTTCGCATTTATAATATTAGTTTTTGTATTTTTATTTAGGAGCTTTTTTTTAATATATCAGCTCCATAGTAACCTTAACTTAATTTACAGGCTGAATATCTTAAGTAAAACAGATTATTAAAACTAATATAATATCATTAATGATGACTCAACACCTTAAATAAATTAAGTGCTCCGATACTATTAGGGTTGGATAATAACCCATGAAACATTCCAATACTTGTAAATCCAAGTTAAGAGTCGACATCAGTAACTGTCTACCCGCTTGAAACCGAATACATTCTATTAATATACGATACACATCCTCTACTACCGCACACACTTCACAGTTTGGTGTAGGCGATTTTTTAATTAAATATTTGTATTTGTTGAATGGAATGTGTCCGGATCTTACCCTAAAAGCGTTGACAATATTCTCTCTAGGATAATTATTATTTGTAAACCAAGGGTAACAACAAGGCTCACTTTGGATTGATCTGTACCAAATTCCTTTCATTGTGGATGAACGTTCGAATGTTGATTTCCACATCTGGAAGCATTTATCTTTATATTTATTCATGAGTTCTGAGAAATTTGGAGAAATATTAATGTCTTTGCCACAAACTACACTTATTTTAGCCAATTGGTCAGCCCTTTCGTTACCCTCTATACCACAATGTGACGGAACCCACTGTAATCTTAATTCTATTCCGCTATATGATATTATAACTATAAATACGTAATAAGCGCTTCGGCAGCGCCTTGTTAGAACTTGCGTAGCTAGCTTCTTTTTCACGGTCGCCCCGTCAATCCGCCCGTGTCTAAGCAACATATAACTATTTCTTTTCCACCACCCGATGTTGAGAACATGCCACCTCACTTCCACCTTTTATCTAAGACAATTTACGTATGTGTGCGTTATCGTGTCATTTGTTTTGTCAAAATACCGTGTAGGTAACGTATAGTACACCATTTAGTTATAATATCATTGATTGGTTAAGATAATAATAGTCTAAGACATTTTGGATTGTTTAAATAAAAAATCTTTTATAAAGATTAACGTCATATTATCGAATCTTATTGTAGTTTGTATTTTAAAGTTTTTGTATAAGTCGAGAGGAGTCGATAATCTTTAATTGGGATATAATTGCCTGTTAATTCTCAGAATTACATTTTGAAATATTGGCATGTTAATAGGATGGATTTTTTAAATGTAATTTTTTTTTTATTTAAAAATAAAATAATCATTTTTTTATTAATCATTTTTGTTTGATTTATTTCAATCCTGTTCCTCCATCCTATTAGCATAGCATATATTATAAAAGTAATAAATATGAGAAATCGTTCTATAAAAGAAAAAAAACAAACTCAGGTGCCTATAACTAGAGATAGTTAATTATTGCAAAAAATATATTACAAACAAAAATGACGCAGCCCTTTTGACGTGATAACGCCTTATAAATCGATGAACGTGGGCTGCACGCACGATAAAGAATAACTCATTGTCAGGTTCCGCCTGAGCCGAGCGTGCAAGCGAGAGCGCGGAACAAGCGATAGAGAGGAACGACCAACCTAAGCGTTCGGCTTGTTACGCATCTACGAGTATTTATACATAAAATAATTCAATTCACAAAATTATACATTTTTTTATCGACTAGTGAGCGCCGCCCAGTGGTCGACATTCGACCATAGTTCATTGATTTTTTAAAGTTTTTAATGTTATAATATCATTGTTGAATATAGAATTAAAAAGGGGAATTGGAACGTAAGAGTAAAATAATACATACAGTCGAGCATAGCAACCTCCTTCACAACCTTTTTTAAGGTCCTTTATTGACAGATGTCAAAATGTCGTTTTTATTTACATGTGTGTATATGTTGTGTAAAATTGAAGCAGTAGTGTGAGTAATGCATATTTTAATTCATTTAATGTGCTTGTAATGCATTTTATATAAAATAAATAGCTTTCTGCACTTCTCCTCCATATAAACTTTAACTATGCCAAATTTCACGTTCATCCGTTCGCCCAATTCCGTTAAAAAGGGATACAAAGTTTAGGCTTCACGTATTAATATATATGATGATAAATCGATGAACGGAGTTTTTGGCGGGATCTCGGTCTGTCATGTAGTGTAGTTTATTTTTTATTCATATTCTTGTGTTACTTGACTCTATATTGTGTAAAATTGGTGGTGTTTTATGTAATATAGTTTGTTTATTGTGCATAAGTGAAGTGAATGGAAAATAATACCACGGACCATGAATTCTGAGATGCCACAAAAATTCCATGGAAAGTTCTAACAAGTTGACCACCATCTTGTTAGTTCATTGAAATTATATCAAGAAACTTGTAATATCGATACTCACTTGACAATGGCAGTAATGGTCTACTAGAAGACTGGTTGCCAAAATGGAATGGAAGAACTTGAAATAATATTAACTACTTGACAATGGCAGTAATAATCTAAAAGATTGATTGCCACAAATAAAGTTAAAAAAAAAAATCGATGAACGCGGGCTGCACGTACGATAAAGCATAACTCATTGTCACGTTCCGCCTGAGCCGCGCGTGCAAGCGAGAGCGCGGAACAAGCGATAGAGAGGAACGACCAACCTAAGCGTTCGGCTTGCGACGCATCTATCTATACATAAAATAATTCAATTCATAAAAGTATGCAATTTTTTATTTATATTTCCTTATGATGTTATCACGTCAAATTACACCGGTCAACACGATTTTTGTGGGTCTAACTTCTACATGTTAAAATTTGGTTTCTCCTGCGACAAAAATAAGGTTTTTTTTCCTATTAAAGTTTGCTTTTGTGGAAACTAGAAATTTATGTAGAATTTTTTAAATTTTTTGGCAAAAATTATTGATTTTTTCTATTTTTCTACACTTCCACTGTAAATTATAATTAGAAAACATCTTTTTAGATGCAAGAGTCTTTTTTATTCAAGATTTGTGATAAACAATAACATATAGATGTAAAATAACAAGAAACTAATGTCTAAGAGTGAATATTTTTCGTATTTCTTTTATGCTCGTACGAGCTCTCTCGTATTAAACCCCGTCATTAGTAGAGTATTTCAAAGCCCAAAGGTTACGAATGACAATAATCACAAAACCAAAACCTACTATACACGCTGTTACAACAGTCATAAGTTATACATTAAGGCCTGAAACGTTTATAAAACTTAGCCGAGGTCTGCCGTGCACCCTTGAGCTAATTGTCAAATAAAATTTGCTTAGTGCCTTAAGCGCTCGCCTTAGTAGTCTGGTGAAGCTGTTAAAACCTTACTAGGTCAATAGCGTAATCAGTTCGAAATAAAATGTTTCGTAAATTGCAAGTGGTGTGTTCTATAATTTGTCTAAGGCCTTTGACAGAGTTGACCATAGTACGCTTATTATTAAATTAAAACATTATATTGTTTGTGGACCTCCTCTCGACCTTCTAATATCTTAATGTAAAGATCGCTGTTAGAAAGTTATCATACATGGAGTAACATCTCCAAGATAGTTGACACGGATTGGCGTTCCACAGGGATCTCTTTTAGGGCCACTTTTGTTACAGGTTTATAAAGATGATCTACCGCTAATTATTGATAACTGTGCCGATACAGTGCTTTTTACAGACGATACTTCACTCATATTGTCAGAGTGAAGAGTGAAAAGAGCAGATATAGATTTTGTATATCTCAATTATACTTCTTATTAAATTTCTCATTATTCTGCTTTACATAATTTATTGTTAAAAACAGACATAATGTTGCATGAGATTTGCTTAATGTTCTTAGTAGAATCAAGATCGAAGGGAAATTTAGTAGGCTTCGTTGACAATACTGTGCGCTTGAGTATCACACTTTATGTAGTCCGGTGAAGCTGTTAAGACCTTGCTTGGTCAATAGCGTAGTCAGTTCGAAAAAAAAAATCACACTTGATTCCAAATTACAATATGGTTCTCACATTTAAAAAATTGGCGAGTAGATTAGGTTGTTCTACATAAGATCCGCCAGCTAACAGTTATTGCTACTACTAGATTAGTCTACTGCATTTACTTTCATAGCTTAATGTATTATGGTACTTCGCTGTGGGGGATAACAAGCGATGTAGACACGATATATTTGATTACAAAACGGGCAGTTTGATCAGCAATATTATATGGAAACTCACGAATCATGAAAAGCTACATTTCAGAAATAGGAATTTTAACTCTGCCCTTTCAATACATTAATGATATCTTAATGTATACCCGCAAAACATAGAGCATCTGTGTAGCATGCGCACCGCCGAAATGGCTTTCTGCTACTCTGGGGGACCCCGAAGGGTCTTCGAGAACCTTTAGAGTTTTCGTTCAGATCCAGTTAACAACAGTAAAGATACAATGCACGTACCTCGTGATCTCCTCTCTGTTGCAGCTGGCCGCTGAGCTTCCACGAATGTTGGATAATGATTCTTGTTTTGATGATGATATTTGTTTCAGCTGCTCATTATAATATGATCGTCTCGATAGTTTGATGGAAAACAGAAGAATGAATGACACCTTTTTCTTTTTTGTTGACGTTCACGTGCATGACTACCAAAAAGTTGGCGTCTCGATACTGCTTATTAACGAGATCTGAACGTAAACAACCGATATATACAAAAGAGGTTTTATTCAATAACGATAGCGATACAATCTGGATTGCGTAAAAGACCGGCATGATTTAAATACTAGTAACTGAGAAACAGATCCTCCTTTGCTTTAGACTCCGTAAGGTGAGAAATAGTTTTTAGGTAATACTGTATAGGGTTTACAACAAAGTTCTAAACCATATTAGCAATTTGCTCAAGTATAATAATTCAAGCACCATGTCAAGCGGGTTTTGTTTTCAAAATAGGATGAATCAATATGTGAACGTTGGTGATGTCTGGAATAGACACCTCTCTTAGTAGTTGGTATGTATGATTGCAAAAATATATATGACAAAAAGATAAATCAGATCAAGTTTCTTTAGACATTCAAATAGCTTTTAGGCATTAAAACCCGCTTGACATGGTACTTGAACTCGCTATCCAGCAAATTGGTAATATGCTTTGGGACTTTGTTATAAAACCTAACACTATTACCCAAAGCTGTCACTGATCTTAGTGATCTTAGAACATTGAAACATGGCATACATTATGTCGGTATTTTACTAAATCCCACCTTTCTAAGTTTTTGCGGTCATACATTTATTAATCAAGAATGTATCGAGAGAGCAGAGTTAAGATACTGCCGATTTTTCTAGTAGGAAAATAGCGTCTACCTCAGGTACAAAACATGACATATCCTGATAAAGGAGGATGATTAGGAACTCTATTTCTACTAGCGTGAATTGAATATTATTGATTTGATTTCGTATTTCAGAATGCGGCAAAGTGACCCCAGAAGGGGAACAACTTGTCATCGATGGATGGAATGCAAAGAAGGGCGAGCTGCCTTGGCATGCCGGTATCTATAGGAAAACTAAGAACCCCTACATGCAGATCTGCGGTGGTTCTTTGGTCAGCACGTCTGTCGTTATATCAGGTAAATTAATATCTATTGTCACAAAATCTGTGATAAGTACCTACATAAAAACATTGGTAAAAGTCGTTAATTTTATACAACTGGATCTTTTAAACAGAGTTGACAAGAAATCCAATCAGTATTTCACCTTTTTTCGACTGATATTAGATAGTTCTGAGACCAGTAATTAATGGGTGTAAGTGACTTAGCCTGAATTATGGAACATACCAACACCTTTTTTTTATTTATTTATGTGGGAAAATCCTTTATGGATACGCCACCCTCTCTGGGGAGAGAGTGGGCTATGTCCGACTCGCACGGATTAAAACCCCACGGTGTACCGTCCGCCGCATGGTAGGGGCGGCCAGGGATCGAACCTGCTGTCTTCCTGAGAAACCGCCTCTGCGGCAGCCTGGCGAGTGAACGCCAGGCTACGTCCTACTATAGAGAGACTACTGGGTACATAACCAGTCGTCTCCTCTGTCAGCCTCACCTGTGCATTGAGGTGATGGGTCCCTCGAGCGTTCCGCCTCCCTCTCCTTTCTGCTCTCCTTTGGCTGAGAGGGCCACTTCGCGGATCTTCCTCGCGGGCCCTCTCCGCCGCTTCCTTCTGCGAGATGACTTCCTCGCAGAAGGAGGCCACAGCAATCCACCCCTCCTCGCTGCCGAGCATGGCCGAAACCATGCCCGGCGGCGAGAAATCGTTCCCTACCGCCGCAACCAGAGCGCGGCGAACATACCAACACATGTGTCTACTATACCGATGTGACTGACGATGCGGTTAGTAGATTCATCCATTGAGCCATGGACGTTCCAGCGTGGGACATTGTGGGTTATAACTTAAAAATGGTCATAAATAATCAAAATGCAACTCCTGTAAAGACAATAACCCCACTAAAAGTCTGTCCAAGAGTTGCTCACAGATACAACGATTGTCGACGTATACAATAAGCTAAACGAAAAAATATGCGGACCAAGAGTCTGCAGAATAAAAAAAGAGAATTTACAGTGCTCGTATTAGGCGCGTTGATCACTCTTTTTGGGTGAATATATAGCGTGGAACTAGCAACACCAGGGGAGTCGCAAGTGCGTTGCCAGCCTGTGTATGGGGGAGGGGTACGGAAAGGGAAAGGGAAAGGGGGTAGGCCTCTGGCGCTCTCACTGACCGAACGAAACGTAACAATGCAAGCACTGTTACTTCACGTCGGTGTTTTGTGGGTCAGATAGTAGTACCCCGGCCGAGCCGACCCATTCATGCTGAAACTAGTAATAGCGTGGCTCTATAATTCCTTTAAAAAATCAATAGAGAAACCCGTTATTTTATTGTTTTGAATTTTCATCTATGTCCGTAGTCCTTATGATTGGCTCGACATTTTTTTTCCCCGCATATTTTCGTCCAAAGTAAGCTTCTTAGAGGGAGTTAAAATTATTTTTTTATTGACCAATTTAATTAATGTGTTATTTCACGACAAGATTACTTTTGTTCACGTGCGATTGCATGTACTGCACGTAAAAACCGCGAGTAAATTTAATATTCCAGCTGCACATTGTTTCTGGAGCGACGTCGAGAAATTGCTTCCGGCAAACATTTTCGCCGTCGCTGTTGGCAAGATCTATCGACCCTGGAACAATCCTGAAGACAAATTCGCACAGAAGTCTGATGTATGTAATATATTCATGTTTGTATCTGAACGTAGCTTCTCTTATAGAATTTTTCTCTTACGCTGATTTTTTTAAATAATTTAGTAGCTGACCCGGTCATTAGTTGCTGTGGCTCAGTTTTTTAATGTTGAATTTAATAAAACACGTGCATTATAAAATAAACAGAAGTTGACAAAGAGATTCAAAATTAAACGGTGGCGCCATCTATGAGATATATATAACAGTCGGCTCTACAATTTTCTGTCAACAAACTAATTTAAAGCGCCATCTCTTTTTGAGACTGATGAAACTTTAACAAATAACAATACTCAACATTGACAATAATTTAATTTGCAATTTAAAAATGTTGAGGACATTAATCGAAATATAAATTATCCTATCTCTTAAGTTCGAACGAATTGTACATGAATGCCAACTTTCATCAAGATTGGTTGCGTTGTTTCGGAGTTTATCGTGTATTTGTACATTATGACACTGGATTTTTTTTTAATATCAAAGGAGGCAAACGAACGGTTGGATCACCTGATGTTAAGCGATCACCACCGTCCATAGACATTAACAACACCAGAGGAGTCGCAAGTGCGTTGCCAGTCTGTTTATGGGGGCGGAGGAGGGGAAGGGAAGGGGGGTCTCTTGCGCTCTCACTGACTGAACAAAACGCAATAATGTAAGCACTGTTACTTAACGTTGGAGTTTCTGTGGGTAGGGTGGCAGTACCCCGGACGAGCCGGCCCATTCGTGCTGAAACCAGTAATAGCTTCAGCGTGGTTCTACCACCTACAACATTTTTGTATTTAGATAAGTTTTATATAATCTGATTTTAAATGACGATAAACTTAAAGGAGTTGCCTCTGAAGTGCAACTGTCGGAACATAATCGTAGATGCTTCGAAATAGATTTTCAACTCAAGGTTGGTAGCTAGCCTATAGGGTTTAGAGAAAGCCTTACCAACATATTTCCATCGATGCGTTGTCCGACCATACAAACCACTTCGCAATCATCGTTTCTTAATTAATACGTTTTTTACTAGCGTTGGTGTTACTCGCGTCCGCGGGAAGTGTACCTCTCATTCCCCTGCACGCCCTCCCCGGATGGTATTGTTAGCATATCTAGGCTGGTGCACCTGCCTGCCAGCTTTCTTCTTTTGACTCCGTGCAAAAGTGAACTGTTCGCATTGTTTACGATCCCGAATTAACATGCGGTCTAGAGTCGTTAGAATTTCGCAGAGACATTGGGTCTCTATGTGTGCTCTACCGCATGTATAATATACATAAAATACTGCCGTTCCAAATTTACAGTAGGTGCCACTGGCTGGTTGCTCATGCACATACATTAAAGCCCAGCAAAATTACGAGAACTGTAAGGCTTCATTATGCCTACGCTATCGTGGCGGAGTGGGTTACCTAATGTTCCCCAATGTAGTTGAAATTACAAAAGCTCTGTTACTTGCATCTAAGTAATGACTGACAAATCTTGGTGACTTTTATATAATGCTCGTGCAACGCGTCAAGGGAAGGAAAAGTATCTTGTACCAAATTGTGCTCACCTCTCTCTCCTTTCATATTCCTAATTCCAAAATACCTTTATGCGAAATCAAAACCATTGAAAAAAAGTATTGTTCCTTCAGGGTTATGACATGGGTCTCTTCAAAAAGAGATTGAAACGCTCTTCAAGGTGGGAACAGTGATGCCCCTGGTGTTGCAGCTGTCCTTAAGCGATAGTAACCATTTAACATCAGATGGGCCGTCTGCCTGATTGCTGTCTATTGACATAAAGAAAAGTCTTTTGAACGAAGTATTCGTGTTTGTAATTACAGGTGAAGGAGATTAAGATTCCTCCACGTTTCCAAGGTGGGGAGACGAATTTCCAAGATGACATAGCCATTGTGACGCTCGTCACCGCGTTTGAGTACAAGACGTATGTGAGACCGATCTGCTTGGACTACGACTTGGGCTTTGAGGCCACTCAGCTACAAGAAGGGAACTTGGGAAAGGTATTGATGTTTTTACTGCTTTTAGGATGCATGAGTAATGTTAAACTTGTCTTCTTTGTCTTCTTCATTCGGAACAATGCAATCCAAAAATAACCATGACCACCAACAGATATACAATACACCGTTGGTCACAACCTTCATGCCGACCTGCGAGCCTTTCAATAGTTAAATATGCACTGGTCGATTGCGAAAAATGACGAACCGAAAGCCATAATATTTTTTAACGCGCTTCCTTAACGCATCCCTGTGTAATAGTTAACTGGCAAAAAACGTCACGTAAGGAAAAATCGTTACTCCCATACAAAGATTCCGGTTCCGGTCTCCCTCTCTCTGCCTCTTTCTATTATATGCGAGTGTGAATACGGTTGTTTTTAAAATAGTCTGCAATACAAGTTACATAACGCTCTTTTTTTGTTTATAAGAGATTGTAGTTGAAAAAAGGCTCTATAAAATATAATTGTTGTTTAATATCCATAAATTACGTGTCTAATCATTTCTATAAATAAAAAAAAAAAAAATTATATTGAAATTTTTTTTAATAAATTTTTCATTATGCTTTTTTGACTTATTTTAAAAAAAGCTATAAAAAAACATGATAGCTCAAAAATGATTCACTTTTGCATAATGCATAATATTGGGGATAAAATTATCACTAATAGTCACCCCTATCACCTCCTCACGGGAATACATCGAATTACCAATAACCCTATATACACTGATCCTATTTAATTTACACAGAACAAAGCGAGATATAACAAAGCGAATAGGAAGAAGTTTTTACACGGAACAAAGCGAAATGAGATACAATAACATAAAATAAATATATAGGACAGCTTCAGCTGGAACTCATCGATGATCAACTTCTTGATACTTATGATCTTTTCGCTTCAGGTCGCCGGTTGGGGCCTCACAGGGGAGGACGGTAAGGCGTCTCCAATTTTGCAGGTCGTCAATTTACCCTACGTTGATATAGGGAACTGTCTCCGTCAGGCACAAGCCGGCTTCAAGGAGTATATCACAAGTGACAAGATCTGCGCTGGCTACGGCAACGGTATGTACAATTTTGAAAATATTTTTTTTGTACTGGATTGTATGAGGTTTTCATTGTAGGATGCTTATTTTTCAGAAAGTGTTTTCATTACATAGTATAAAACAAAGTCCCCTACCGTGTATGTTTGTCTGTCTGTTCGCGATAAACTCAAAAACCACTGAATGGATTTTCATGCGGTCTTCACCAGTAGATAAAGTGATTCATGAGGAAAGTTTTGGTATGTAATTTGTCAAGGATTTTTTCATAATCAGGGCGGAACAACGTCTGCCGGGCCCGCTCGTAGTATATAAAATGTTAGGATCTGATGTAGATCTTCGGAAATCTATACATATAATGAAAAGTGTAAATATAACATGTCTGCTATTAGATTTTTGTAAAAAAAAATTGTTGTAGGTGTTCAATCAATTTTACAAAGGTCTGTCTGCTTATATAAACACGCATCACTGCTAAAATGAACGCAGTCACGATAAAATCTATTCAAGATAATCTTAACGTATATCGAGTAAATTTAGTTTTGATTTATTTAAACTCGGTTCGGTCTATCAAAAGTTATTGTAATTTTAATGACGACGCGGCTTAAGTACGAGAGAAAAGTGAAATAAATGTACGCGATACATTCAGATGATTTTGGGGTGTAGGGGGTGTCGAATAACATCATAAGATGAGACACCCAAGCCAACCTCACCTGTACGTGGTGCACCCTGCTGAATAACGAACGTCGCAATGCCGAAAGCGGGGTGGTAGGGTTTTACGGACTGACTGGGTCGCAACCACCATGTATATGGCGAAAAAGCCCGTAATAGTGATTCGCTTCTGCGTGTCGCGTTTCGGGATCAGCCTGTGCATATCCAGCTGTTTGCAGGCCGGCATGATAGTGGCGACCGGCGATGGATAGTGTGTCACTCGGTGGTCGCCATTGTTTTTGGATTGTACTGTGCTTACCATCAGGCATAGTGCAGTCATTTTGACGTGGTACAATTAAAAAAAAAGATTACTTTATTAATCGCTGTTTTTTTACATAAGGTTTCACGCGGGTGAAATTGCGGGCACTGCTAGTATGTAGTAGAAATCTTCAGTAAAGTATTATCTATGCTTATTATATATTCAGTGTAGTATTATACAGTTTTAAATATTATTATTTTTGTATATCTTAATATATAAAAATATATGATGTTTGTCCATAATTAACTCTGACACTACTCAACCTATCTTCATGAAAGTTGGCATTTATCTGTAATTTCGTCTCACTTTAGAGATACGATAATTTATATTTCCATAAATGGTCTAAATATTTTTTAATTACAAATAAAACAATTCTCAATGTTGCTTATTGTTATTAATTGTAAGTTTCATTAAGTTTCAATAACTCAGCCACAGCAACACGTGGCCGACTCAGCTGGTATTTTATATTTTTTGCCCTTCAGTGTCCCACGTATATTCGTTAATTTAATCAGCAAACTTTTAATCAACCGTTACCAAGATCCTAACATAAAGCCAGCATGGCCCTCGGTATCTTATACTTTCTTATTGTAATAGTTTGGCTTTCAAATTTGTTTTTTTTATACTATAGGAGGCAAACGAATTGACGGATCACCTGATGTTAAGTGATCAACGTCGTCTATAGACACTAGCAATACAAGAGGAGTCGTAAGTGCGTTGCCAGCCTATGTTTGGGAGGAAAGGGGTGGTGGAGTTGGGAGAGGAGGGGAGAAGAGAGGGAAGGAGAGGTGGGCCTCCGGCGCTCTAACTGGCCGAACGAAACGCAACAATGCAAGCACTGTTACTTCACGTCGGTGTTCTGTGTGTTGGTTGGCACTACCCCGGGCGAGCCGACCCATTCATGCTGAAACCAGTAATAGCTTCAGCGTAACTCTACCACCTTTAAAATATATATGATATAGTTTCTTTGACATCAACTAGAAAAAAAAAATCGAGGCAGTCGTAAGGACTGATGAAGTGAAAACGCAAAACAAAGGAATAACTGTGTTCTCTTTTATATTTTTAAATTATTCATTGTGTGAATTATTTAAATTTCATAATTTATATATTGAAATTATGAACATTAGTCTGATTCTCGCATCTATTGGCACTCCGTACAATAATTATAGCTATACATTTTATACATCAACGCTTAGTAGCATGTTATGACGCGAAATCATAAGTTTATCTCCGGCCAAAAGAATACCGCTCAACACATCTTTTTTATGTCAAAAGGAGGCAAACGAACATGTGGGTGACCTGATGTTAATTGATCATCAGCGTCCATAGACACTAGCAACATCAGGGGAGTCGCAAATGCGTTGCCACTTGCCAGCCTGTGTATGGGGCAGAAAGGGGGAAAGGAGGTGGGCCTCCGGCGCTCTCACTGACCGAACGAAACGCAACAATGCAAGCACTGTTACTTCACGTCGGTATTCTGTGTGTCGGTTGGTACGACCCCGGGCGAGCCGACCCATTCATGCTGAAACCAGTAATAGCTACAGCGTGGCTCTACCCCCTTCAGAAGTTTTGACTACAAAAATGTTAATGTTCAATTTACTTGAATATTTCTTTGTTTTGATGATATCAAACACTTTTTATAATTTTGTACATATTGTCTTCACATCTAGCAAGAGTCATGTTATTATTTATAAGTTTTCACTCCTATCGTATGTTCACCGTGATACACCCTTTGTTTTTAGGTACGGCACTATGCAAAGGCGACAGCGGCGGTGGCCTGGTTTTTCCAGAGAAGGACAGATATACAGAGCGCTTTTATCTACGCGGCGTTGTTTCCACAGCGCCTAATAATGAACATCTATGTAACGCGTTCACTCTAACAACATTCACTAAAATATTGAGTCATGAACATTTTATCAAGCAGAACTTGCGAGGGAGTGATTAGTTTATAAGTATTGTTTGCTTAAGGTGACTGTTCTCACATGGGTCGTATTACTGTATTGAAGTGCCGTTTAAAAAAGAGGTCGTCTGTGGTTTTTTTATTTGTAATATACATTTTTATATATATTTTGAATAAGTAGATCTACAGTCTTCGTCAATATTTTTGTTCAATCTGAATATAGTTGCAAGTTCGGATTTGCGCGTAAATATAGTCAAGTTTATCTGTATTTCAATGTTACATATAAATACTCATTTATACTTAAATTTGTGTTCTGTATTTACATTTAAAGCGGTCAATTTACCGACAGCTGTAATAGTCTTTTTTCTATGACCTACATATACACAACACACGCGTAGGTATTAATAACTTAGTAAACCTGAATAATTATGTTAAGTATCGTTATAACTTTTTTATAATACCGTCAGAATTGCCAACTATGCACGGTTTTTATTTATTTTTAAAAACCTTTTTTTTTTGTCGTCTAACTTTTTTCTAATAAAATATGTAAACTTTTTTACTACATTCGTTTTGTAAAACATATTTTATGTCAAGATTTTACCAAACTTTTTGTTTATTTTAGTGGCGAGCATTTTCATCTGGAGTTTTAGCCAACAAATATTGACGCAAATGTAAATCCCATAAGTTGAACTAACAATCTGTACACGTTTATAAGTAAACAAAGCTTTCAATTTTGAAATGTATTTAGTATCGCATAAATATTCTTATAAAAATGTATCTATGTATGTATGTAATGTATGTATGTATGTATAGACGAATTCTCACAAGTTACAGAGTAAACCTAGAAACTATGGATATTAGAGGTATGAAGAAATATCTCATATGAGAGACATGTTGAAAAAGTGTCCAGATCTAAGCACTAAGTAATAGTTCCAAGACCCTCCAAAATGGCGCTAGCACAGGCAAAGATCCGAAATAATCCTGTAAATATATTGTAAAATAAATGCTGTAAGAAAACATGGAGTGTGATATAATTTTTATGAACTTTAAATAACACGTTTAGTGATTTTTTAGTGTTTACTTTTATATTTTTTTTTATTGTATCTTGGCAAATGACTGTACTATGCCTGATGGTAAGCACATTACAATTCAAAAACAACGGCGACCACCGAAAGATACGCCATCCGTCGTCAGTCGTCGCTGTCATGTTGGCCTGCATAAATACCTCTTCACGTTACGCTTGAAGGAGCCCATGTTATAGGTAGGAAGGAACACACTAGCCGGGAGATTATTCCACAGCTTCACGGTACGGCAGAGATTAGAAGTTGCGAACATTTTAGTTCGTGCCCAGATAGGGTTTACCGTAAAACTGTAGCTCCGAAGATCAGCGCGCGTGGTTCGGTTATAAAAAGGAGAGGAAGGGATTAAATTGAATAACTCTTCAGAACACTCGCCATGATACAGACGGTAGAACACGCTCAGTGAGGCAATGTCTCTGCGTAATTGAAGCGGCTCTATAAAATCTGTAATGTCTGCATCATCAACAACGCGGACAGCCCGTCTCTGCAACCTGTTGAAATAATTGAACAATTATAAACCCTGTACTACTATAGCGTCACACTAATTTAACGCATTTCGACGGACGTTTTTTCATACACAGCATGTTTCTCCTTACCTCTACACTCCATAGAGTAAATTTACAAACAAATGCAATGACACAGTGATACTGCAAATATCATATATTTTCCATTAAAATAATCAGTTTTATCATAAATCTTATATATTTTTACACATCAACGAATTTACTTGTAAATTGCTTTTTTTAGCAAAGGTACAATGATTGGCAAATTTAGCGTATTTGACGGTACATATATTCACATATAATTTTAACGAGCGATTCGCCCCGGCGCCGTATAGGTGCTTTATGTGGCCTCATAAGTGTCTCACATATTTACAGCACATCAAATTCAGATAAGGGAATTAAGAATATAATTTTTAATCTGTGACAACTTCTTATATATTCATTGAAATTGTATACTCCAAAGGGCAATTTTAATATACGTTAAGTGGCCAACGTAGCAAAAGCGTTTAATTTGATAAGTAGTAATACTAAATTAGTAAAAAAAGCATCGCTAATAATAATTTTTTTGTAACATCTGAAAGGTAAATATCGCAATTGTATTGTCCATACCAGATAAACATATGTCAACGTAGATTGTAGTCCGGTGAAGCTGTTAAGACCTTGCTTGGTCAATAGCGTAGACAGTTCGAAAAAAAAAAAGTCAACGTAGATTTATTTCGTAGGTAATAATTGAAATCTAAAATTCTGTTCTACATACTTTTATATATCTGACAAGGTATAGCCATCGTTTTCAATGTAAGCGTAAGTTTCTATCTTAAGACTTCTATAAAATACATCGACTTTTTTTTTAGAGAGATCTTCAAAAATATTGAAATAATTGATAGAGCGACGTTCAATATTTCATTCTATGGTTGTATTTCGCACAAAAAATGTTGTCTCATTTTATTCATTAGTACACTCATGTAAAGCCGGGGTGGATGCTAGTGTTATGTATAAGAATATGATGGCCAAGTGAGAACAGTCCCCTTAAACAGTCAATATGAAATTGTAAAAGCTATCCTTATGCTACACGTAACGCAATATTTCTAAATGTTATCGATCAAAAACTATATTTATAATAAAGATCTCTTCTTCATCTTTTTAAAAAATTTACGGTTTTGACTCTCTATTTTTTTTTATTACACTTCTTAATTAAGATTACATTATGTGTATACGTAAAATCTAACTAACATGAAGCATTTATTACCGTATTTTTTAGCTTCAGAAATATTTCTTTAAACTTAACAATCCCAATACCACCACACTACAATTTACAACTTTTACGGACCAAATTATCTTCTTAACACTTCACGCCAGTTTGACAGATTTACTTTTTTTTTACTTTTTTTTAGCAACCAATCTTAGATTATTTTTTTTTTAATTTGTTTATAGGGGCTTTTATTCCACTGAACATATCAGCCCCATTGTTCCCCAATCTTTTTAGCTCTATCATGAGAGTCACTGATGAGGTATCATAACCAGGTCATACAGCATCTTAGCTTCATCCGAACAGGGTTCAGCCAAGATGCTGTGACAACTACCTATGTTCTGGCAACTACTTTTTATACTACTCATCAACGACTCTCTTTCGATGTTGTTCTTGGCACACTCCATCATCAAGTGATGCACATACTCCAATCTTAGATTATTACTGCCATTGTCGAGTAGTTAATAGTATTACAAGTACTTTTTCTATTTAATTTTTTGGCAACCAGTCTTCTAGTAGACTATTACTGCCATTGTCAAGTGAATATCGATATTACAAGTTTCTTGATATAATTTCAATGAACTAACAAGATGGTGGCCATCTTGTTAGCACTTTCCATGGAGATTTGTGGCAAGTCAGAATCCATGCTCCGTGGTGTTATTTCCCATCCGCTTCACTTATGCGCAATAACCGAACTATATTACGTAAAGCACCACCAACGTTACACAATATAGACCCAAATAACACAAGATTATAGATAAAATATAAAGACCACTACATGGCATTCCAAGATCCCGCCAAAAACTCCACAGACTTGCTTGAAACTAACTTTCCACAAACTGAACACAGAGTACAAAAAAAAAAGTTGAAGAGTTATCTTTTTTATTTTATTTTAATAATGAATTGAATAGTGGCGTATATTGACGAAAAACAAAGTAATTTACAGATTGAAAATTACATTAATTACTTATGAATGTCTCAATTTTAATATTTTTATAACATTATATGGTTTTCTTGCTTTACGACGAAACCGAACGGCAATCGACAATTATTTTTGATTGCAACTATTTTCAAAATTTTAGTGCCGATTTGTCTTGCTATGTAGTATGTAAGTTTTTGGTAAGATTTTGGTCTGTCATGTAGTAGATTTTATATTATATTCATAATCTTGTGTTACTTGACTCTATATTTTGTAAAATTAGTGGTGCTTTACGTAATACAGTTCGGTTATTGTGCATAAGTGACTAGAAAATAATACCACGGACCATGAATTCGGAGATGCAGCAAAAACTCCCTGGATAGTTCTAAAAAGAGAGCCACCATTTTGTTGTAACATTGAAATTATGCACACGACACTTATTGTGTAAAATATGTTGTAGTCTGCATTGAAACAAAACTTTGACACTGGCAAGTGCTTCTGCGGAGCTAAAACAAAAAAAGAAGTAGCTGAATGTCAAATTGCGGTATGCCAAACGATCGGCAGGGACGTACCACTATGGTAAGCGATACGTTATAGAAAAATAACTTATCTGTATAGATAATGATTATAAGGTATATCGTTATATATCGAATGTATAATATTAACAGTGAATACTATAAAAACCTGAATTGTTGTGCAAAATGAAAGCCTATTTAGTCACAGTATAAAACAAATGGATGATGTTTTATTTTTGTTTAGTGTATATTGTAATGCGCCTTCAAAATATTATGTGATCGCAGTAATAGAATTTTAGAAAATGTAATTACGACAAAAAAAAATACTTTTATTCCATATTGCGATTTTTAATAGTTTTATAATAGTTAATTTACTGAAGAAATAAGTTAATAAGAAGATTGATGAGAATGGAATTTAAAGTATTATGTAGAAAATTCTTTAGAAAAGTTTTTATACGTTACTTTGTCTGCGTTTATTTGATTTTGATAGAAATATTTTTTTAATGATAATGACATATGCTCAATTTTTGAAATATATATTATAGAAGAATTATTATGTTTTGTTTTCATTTAATAATATACCCTGTTGTTTCTCTTCATATTTTTATTCTAGCTTGTATCAAATTTGGTCAAGAATTCAACCCAGAGAGGCGCCTAGAACAATATGTGTACAAGAATCAACGGACAATTAAAAAAATCGCAGTATGCCAATACATGCCAATTCAAACTTTGTTGAAGTTTACTTGAACTTCTACATCAAGGTGTCTAATTTTTCATACAGACTTGATACAATAACCTTCAATGTTTATGAAATAACGGTGATTTTTATGACGATTTTCTCTTTCTTTTGATCCATAGATAAGATGAATTGGTGCATACGTAATGAAAGAAAGATAATAATAAAAAATATATAGATTTTATTTGCCTTTTTGCATTCGACTATTTATCGTGAAATTCTTTCCATATTACGAAGAATGAGAGCCTTATTTTTTATCAGACCTAGAAAACGAATTTAATTTATTGACAAAGACAATGCGACTAAATAGCACTAGGCATATAATATTTAGAATAAGAGCATTTCTTGAAATAAAACTTATACTTTCATTATTTTTTTATTTTAATTTTTTTCGAACTGACTACGCTATTGACCTATCAAGGTCTTAGGTCTTAATAGCTTCAGCGGACTACTAAGGCGAGCGTTTAAGGCATTCAGGCGATTTTATTTTGACAACTAGCTCAAGGGTGCGCGGCATACTTCGGCTTGGGCTGTTGCCTGATACATGCAATTCGCGATTTTTTTTTTTTGTCGTGGGGAAATCCCTTATGGATACGCCACCCTCCCGGGGAGAGGGTGGGTTATGTCTGACTCACACAGACTAAAACCCCACGGTGTACCGACAGACCGTTATTGTGGGGGCGGCAAGGGATCGAACAAGCTAATCAGAGCCTTGTAGAGCCACGGTCCGCCTGGCGGAAGGTGACCGCCGGGCTCCTACCTATAGCGGAGCAGACCGGGCACACACCGGCTGCCGCCCCTCGTCCGCCGGACCTGTGCAATGAGGAAATGGGTCCCCCGGCCCATCCCCTCAGGTCCGGCTATGGTGGCAGGAGGAGTTGGGCAAAGCGCCGCTTCCTCCTGCCGGTCCTCTGTTGGCGGAGACGGCCACTCAGCGGGTATGCCTCACGGGCCCTCTCCGCCGCCTCCTTCTGTGAGATGACCTCCTCGCAGAAGAAGGCCATTGCTCGCCACGCTTGTTCGCTGCCGAGCATGGCCGAAACCACACTCGGCAGTGACAAATCCACTCCTACCGCCACTACCAGAATGCGGCGCTGTACCCCCCACGCCGCACACTCAGACAGAGGGAGCCAAACTCCATCTCCAGTCTCGCAGGGGGCGGACGGCGTCAACGGTATACGTCCCAAAGCGCATGTCTGCCAGGTCCTGCATCCACCTTTCGACGGCGTCCTCCCAGAAACGCCGTCTCTCCCCCTCTACCTCCCTGGGAGCCTGAAGCTCCCCAATTCGTTTCCTCACTGCCGTGAATTCGTACACGGCGGCGAGAACTCCTGCCTCCAGCTCCCAGGGTAGGGAGCCGGCGAGCGTGAAGGCTGCCACCGAGGACACCGTTCGGTACGCCCGGATCGCCCTCAGTGCCACCGTGCGCTGCGCATTATGGAGCGCGCGCACGTTGGCGGCACCGAGGGCGTCTGCCCAAACCGGTGCCCCGTAGGCGGCCATCGACCACACGACTCCCATGTAGAGCAACCGGCCGAGTGCCGCCACTACCCCAGCAATTCGCGGTCCGAGCCCCGCAAAATGGGGCTCGAACCGCCAGCGCCCGTCTAGGGTGAGGCCCAGATATTTCATCTGGGTCCCCACCCTGATCCGGGCACCCTCCACCACAATGTGGGCCCCAGGAGGTGGCCCCCGCCGAGGCCCATGAAAAGGCCCCTCGGACTTTTTGAGGGCCACTCTGAGGCCCAACCTCCTTATGCGCCTGACCACGAGGATTGTGGCCATCGTGGCCAGACGCTCCACTTCATTCCATTCCACCCCCGGCTACGTCTAGGGTCCGCGTAACAGATGAGGCGTGCTCCGTATGGGAGTACGCCGCGGAGCACCCAGTCGTAGCCCATGTTCCACAGGAGTGGCCCCAGGACTGACCCCTGTGGAACCCCCCGCCTTGTGGCCCGCTGGACCATACGCCCGTCGCCGTCTACATCGGCGACCTCCCTATCCTCGAGGTATGCCTCCAGCACCCGCCGCAGGTAAGGGGGCACTCCGAAATATCGGAGCGCCTCCCGTATGACCCCATGCGGCAGGGTGTTGAAGGCGTTGGCGATGTCAAGGGACACCGCCAAAACCCTCTCCCCTTGGGAGGTCGCCTCTACCGACAGCGACTTTAGGAGGCACAGGGCGTCCACCGTGGAACGCCCTGCCCGGGTGTCATACTGCGCGTCCACCAGATTTGGCCCCACGCCCTCTAGGTGCTGGACGACCCGAGAGGAGATAATCCTCTCCAGCACCTTCCCGGCGTCGTCCAGCAGGATCGATACGCGGACACGCAGTCCGGAGGGCGGCCCGCCTTTTCCATTAGACAGAGCCGCCCAGTATACCAAGTTTACATACCTCAACAACTCTTATATATATTTCGTATCGGATAATATTCTCAACTATTTCAGTTTTATAAGGGAAAAAATAAAACCCTTCCACTTGCTTGTGTATGCGTGCACGTGTGTGGAGGTGATATATGTAATGTTGTCACAGTGATGTAAGATTTTGTGTCACTGTATCGCGCGAGCAGCGTACTCAAGGGTTCCACGCCGAGGGAAAGGACCTAGGCGTGAGCAGCTGCCGAGGGGGGCCTAGTCTGGTGTGCGGGAGCGAAATTTACCCCCAGACCACGGCAGCGTGATCTGTAGTTACATGGGCGTGGGTGTGAGCACGCTCTGTTTGAAGAGGCAGGCTGGTACTTATAGTTCACTGACGTTATTTCATCGGGAGGGTCGGTAAAATATGCCGCGGACGTCTTTTATAACGCTTCGCGTTCGATACGGGTTCGTATTTTGCGGCGGATACCACTAACGGGCTTATACTTTCATTAAATTTTAGTCTAAATACAGTTATCTCGTGTTTCACAAAATGAGGATCTGATAGAGATATAAACATTTAAAAATAAGCAGCTGTTCTTGTTAATTTTTCTTAGATTGAAACGAATTTCTAAATCTAAATTTCATACAAAAAATGAGTATATAAAAATAATAATTGATTACATTTTAATTTATTATCTTTACACGAAATAAAATGTCTCTTAGTTTGCATATCGAAATAATTTTTCACTATATATCACTAACATAATTATGTATTATTTACGTATTATTCATATTTTACACTCAGAGATAAGTATAGCCCATGATACAAATATAACATATTTGTGGTCCTAATTTCCCGATCATAACAGAAAACATTTAAAAGAAGCTTAAACCTGTCCTATTGGAGTATTTAAGATTATTTAACATTCATGTAGTAACTTCACTACTTTCTTAGACATCGGTACAGAAGAAACACAACACTAAGCTTATATTGTCTCAAATGTCAGATAAATGTCAAAAGTACTAATGGGTTTACCTTTTCTTTTCCGTTCGTGATATTTAAAATGTTAAATTAAATGTGATACACATAAAAAGTAAATATGGAAGAGAATACGGTGAAAACAGAGAATGTTTTAAAACCGAAAGTATATCCGGTTCAAAGGATAACAACATACATAATCATAACTTGTTTGAGTAAGTTTTAATTCGGTAACTTTAATTTAATTATAATAACTTATATTTCGAAGGTCGGACAGGTTTGTAAGAATCGATAGTAAAGGTGTACAAAATATATCTAATCTCTTAATAAATTATAGTGTATAGGATCAAAGATCAAAGGCTTTTAAGGTTAACAATTTTCTTTTTCAATTTCATCTGTGGAATAGGAAAGTTTAAATGAAAAGAGGTTTTATATGTTATCAACGCCATATAATTAGAAGCGATACGTGCATTTTATTTTAAGTAACTTATAAACTGATACTGAATAATTAATTTTATAAATCTAGAAATAAATCATTGTGTAAATAATGCCTGGTGATTAATAGTTTTTGCTAGAACCTTCGTCTGTGATGAAGTAATTTCTAATCGACTTCAATTAGGATGACATTCTTAACTCAACTGTATTCTTTTTCTATGATTTATTACTTCAGAGCTTTAAGACCACTATTTTAATTTAATTCTCAGTAAATTTTAAAAATTATTCAAATTCAAGATAATTATTTATTGAGATATTGCTCATAACAATCGAAGACTAAGTAGATACTTAACTATGCCCAAGTATATGTTGGTAGATACATCTCTAACAAAAGTGTGGCACAGCACTTATAAGCCTTCAGTAGTCTGTGGTAGATGAGTTTGCATTATATATAAAAATATTAAAAACAAGTGATTATGGCGTCTGGAAATAAAACAAGTTAATTATAATAAAAGGTTTATTTCTACATATAGCATTCCCTATACTGAACAGTACTGAAATGTTCTGGTGAAACTTTTTTATGTTAAACTTTGGGACTGCACTAGAAATTCGCATCCTGAAATAAGGGTTGAGGGGTATACAGACTACCCCTCTATACCACTCCCTCGCCGCGGAAAGTCATAGTTACTGAGATATTCATGATAAAAGTTTTAAAGTTATGTCCCCTCCAAACAATCATTGTTATATTTGTATATCTGAAATAAGGGTTTAGGGAAGGGTGGGTTTGGTGACTGACTTACAATAAACTTCTGTCCTCATTTTTCACCCAAATGTTTCACATTTAAATTCATAGCGGTTAAAAAATATTTAATCTAAAGCAAACATTTCTTTTAAAACAACAAGTTATTATATGTTTTCGCAATACTAACCTACATAGAGAACTAGCCCTATTCCTCTATTAACCTAAGGTGACTAAGTTGGGTTTATTCCGACTAGTTAGCTTGCTTGTGTTATATTTAGAAAGGCTTTCTGATCATACAAATAATTTATATTATTAGAAATACCAGAAGTAAATCAAATTAAAAAAGTAAATCCCACTTCCGATATCAGAATACCAGAAATGGATTTGTATAAAAAATAACACAGTTACATATCTCAACACGAAAACTCACATCAACAATTAAATCTCAAGTAACACAATAATTCATAAAAACCCAGAGAAATAGAAATAACAATGTAAATTGGAAAGATACAATACAGCAACAGTCACGCTATACATCCTTCCAAAGAGAGGACTGAGCAAGAATGTTTTTTTTTAGTCCCCCCCTTTACCTCTGATGTAATCTGAGACCTTGTTTTTCTACTTCCCTGTATCTTTATTATCATATGTTATAAGTGCTGAGTGTTAAATGTGTGTCAATTGGTTTGATTCCTTGGTTTTATTTGCTTATCCTAGTTACATTTCCTAAGTTTAATTTAACAATAATGATAGTTATTGCCGTTTCAATATTTCATTCAATTTTTCATTATATTAAAATAGTTTACATATTCATTCAATAGGAGCATCTTATTTTGTACTTATCTGCGTCTAAAGCTTAATGGCGAGCAAGAATGTTTCCAATGACTTTTTTTTTTTTTTTCGAACTGCAAATGCTATTGACCTGGCAAGGTCTTTACAGCTTCACCGGACTACTTGTTTCCAATGACTCGACAGACTCGCCTTTTATACATTCAGTCAAGTTACAACCGGTTGATAACTTTCGACCAATGGAGTGTCAGGTCATTAGTAACATCCCCACTGTAGTCAATAGTAGTACGGAGAGTGCTAACAATATTATATTTTTTTCTAGGATTGCTTCAGTTGAGTTTTGGACTAAACATAATAGAAATAAGACAAAAATGTTTTATATTTTCTATTGTATACATATTCTCTCTATTGTATACATATTTGACAACTTTTACTAATTCCATAAATGGACCTCCTTTATATTTTAAAATGGACCTTCTCCACATATATTCCACTAAAGCATCACTTAAATTCTCAGAGTAATTGTAATTGTTTTTGCAAAAGCATCTTTTTATTACTTTCCACTGGGACTCAATATGTTGTGTATGAGTCCCATATTCGTCCACAAGTGACCATGGGACAAGGGACCACTATTCATACAGATTTTTGCTGTATTTATGATTGTCTGGATCAGCATGGTGGCATACATAATAAAGTGAACTATAGTGGTCCAGACAATCCACTTGTATCCACAAGTAATATAATTAATTAACAGCTTCTGCCCGTGACTTCTCACACGTGGAATAGTTATTTTGTGCTAACATGCAGCGGAAGCTCTCAAAAGGGAAAAAAAAACATTCTTCATTGTTGATCTTAGCGTGATGATATATAAGCCTATGACATTCACAAATAACGTGGCTTTCTATTGGTAAAATCGGTTTAGTACTTCCTGAGATTACCCCCTACAACGTCACAGACTCACAAACTTTACCTCTTTATAATATTAGTATAGATAAAGAATATACATTCTATTTGTCTATGTGTACACAGCAGGTCTTGTTAGAAAATCAGTGCTGCAACACTTGCACTTACGAGCCTACATACTTATGCTGGGGCAATTGAATTATTTTATGCATATACCTGGATATATGTGTTGTGTCAGATAAATTTCTCACTCTTTCTTTTCCTATTATGAAATTTGAGAATTTTTCAGATGTAGCACTGTTTTATATGCGCTAGAGAGCTTGATTTTTTTTTTTGAACTGACTACGCTATTTACCTAACAAGGTAACTTAACAGCTTCACTGGGCTACTAAGACGAGCGCTTAAGGCACTCGGACGATTTTATTTGACAACTCGCTCAAGGGTGCACGGCACACCTCGTTTTGATACATGCCATTCGCAACCTATCTGAGCTAACGTTCTTGATAGACGTTGTCCTTTCTTGATAATAAAAAAAAAATTAAAGGCAACCCCACCAACCGTGCCAAATTCTGAATGAAAATTATTCTTGAATTCACCTAAACACACAAAAAATTTCATCAAAATCTGTCTAGCCATTTAGGAGAAGTTCATGGACAAAAGAATTATATACATACATATATATTTGCTACATTACTTTTACCGGAAAATGTCTTCTTTCCAGCATTTGCGGTGGGTTATATACACTACAAATATGTCTCCCATCTCTTTGAGAATGATCGTCACTTCTCCTATCTATCAGAGTTGGAGAGAGAGATGTCATTTCGCACGGAAATGGGTTTCTACTATTCATATTACAAGACAGTTGTGGAGGAGACACCGTACATAGCTGGAATAACGAAACTCATGTATGACAAGCTTGTGGAGTTTCCGAAAGATGTTAATGCCTTCAATAGATTCAATATACACCCAGAGGTAAGTTTTATAGTATAGATATCGGGGAGAGATAAGATGGATTATTGCATCTCGTACTATTGAATTTGTGCATTATTTTGCATCATTAATATTTAGTCCCTATATACAGGCTGAAAGTTTAGACAGTAGCAATATTTATGGAGGATAGTCTGCACTCGATTCTCGTTCTAAAACAGCACGGGACGTTGGGTTTTTTTTTTTCGAACTGACTATGCTATCTGCCTAGCAAGGTCTAAAAGCGATTGTAACGTATAATGTATTGGAAATATATATGTTAAAAAGATGTACCCGATCAAGTTTCTTGCCGGTTCTTTTCGATGACTGTGTCTTTTTCCGAACTGGTGGTAGTTTTGACGTTCACACGCGCCTCATTAGAGCCTAAATTGGCACATATCTGCTTGGGCTGTTACCTAGGTTATGCAATATCGTGAAACTAACTGAGCTAACCTAAGCTATATATTCATACATATATGTTGTCATTTTGCTCATTTAACAGGTGTTAATCGGTAGCCTGTACCGATACTTCGAACCGTGGTTGAACACGAGCGCGTGCAGACAATGTCACACAGTGGAACGTGGCGCAGGTCTCAGCCCGGTAGAGAGTTGCGTCGGCTTGGGACAGCCGATATTCTTCTATTTGGAAGCTATATGGTGGCTTGCTGGTCTTAATGTAGCAGCATTGTTCTTGCACGCTGCCACACTAAGGTATTTAATTATTCCCTTTTAAGGACTTGTATTTCATAGTGTTAATGTGGTTGTGTTAATATTTATTTATTTATTTTAGGATCGTCAACATGACAATACATTAGTGATTATATAAAACTAGCCGACCCGTGCTCACTTCGTTGGGCGGTAATACGTAAGCGTGGAATAGTTATTTTGCGCTAAAACTAAAAATAAAACGCTAAAAATAAAATTTCATAAAAATCGGTCATACCGTTTCAGAGGAGTACGGTTACTAACATTGTGACACGAGAATTTTATATATAAGATTATTATTAATATCAGAAATAGGACTGTGTGTCATGTATAGCTATATATATATGCATCTATAATTGCTTGGTAACATTTCCAAAAACATGTTATAAGAATGTTAATCTAACATTTCTGTACTTTTTTAAATTTTTTATTAAAAAAATTGTTGCCAGTGTCTAGAAATAAGTAATAAATAATACATAGCAATTATTTAGAAATAATTTCACACATTTATAGAGTGGAAAATTATATTAACGATGGTGATGTCAGGAACTGATATCCGCTAAAAGCGATTATAACATTTTTTTTTAAATGTATCTTTACTTCTATACTATTATAAAGAGGTAAAGTTTGTGAGTTTGTAACGTTGTAGGGGGTAATCTCCGGAACTAGCAATGGCTCTAGGTGGTAGAGCCACGCTGAAGCTACTACTGGTTTCAGCATGAATGGGTCGGCTCGCCCCAGGGGAGTACCACCCTCTCACAGAAAACCGACGTGAACGTAACAGTGCTTGCATTGTTGCGTTTCGTTCGGTCAGTGAGAGCACCGGATACCCAACTCCTCTCCCCCTCCCCACTCCTAACTCCCCCTTCTCACAAACACAGGCTGGCAACGCACTTGCGACTCTTCTGGTGTTGCAAGTGTCTATGGACGGTGGTGATCACTTAACATCAGGTTATACATACCTGTTCGTTTGCCTTCTATGATATAAAAAAAAACTACTGGTCGGATGTGAAAAACTCTTTCAGTGTTATATAGCTCATTTATCGAGGAAGGCTATAGGCTATGTATCATCACGCTAAGACCAATAGGAGCGGAGAACCAATGAAGAATGTTTCAAAGTCGGGGTTTTTCCCCCTTGAGAGCGTCCGCTGTGTGTAAGCGTTAGCCCAAAGTAACTATTCCACGCGAACGAAGTCGCGGCCAGAGGCTAGTGTATGTTAAAAGGTAAACCCGATGGAATCTGGTGCTCGTTCTTCTCGGTCACTGGGTAGTTTGTCTGGGCCTGTGGTAGTTTTAACGTTCATAAGCGTTTTCTTAGGGCGTAAGTTGGATTTTTTTAGACTACCTGTGCCCGCTACTCCGTCCCCATGAAATTTAATGTAAAAAAGCAGTACTAAAAATCATCAGAACATATTAAGTCTATTTACTTATTTACTTTACTCTGGTACTTAAGTCGTGTTGTCTGTAAAATTACAATAACTTTTGATATAGTGAACCGATATTAATAAAACCAGACATATAGACAGCCACTGGATTTTCATATATTTACTAGCGGACCTGGCGGACGGAATAATAAAAAAATCCTAAAAGTCAATCGCAACGCCACCTAACGGGTCCAATTGTGAATCTAAACCATTCTCGGATCCACTGGAACACGCACACAAAATTTTATTAAAATCGGTCCAGCCGTTTAGGAGGAGTTCAGTGACATACACACGCACAGAAGAAATTTATATATAAAGATATTTCAATAATTCTTTGAGTGGAACCACTCATCTAGCACAACTGTATGTTGTGGTAGTCCTAACGTCTTTTATGTCATAGCAGGCAAACGAGCAGGTGGGTCACGTGATGTTAAGTAATCACCACCGTACATAGACACGAACAACATCAGGGGAGTCGAAAGTGCGTTGCCAGCTTGTGTTTGCGGGGAAAGGAGAGGGTAGGGGAGGGGAGGTTGGCTCGTACTGACCGAACGGAACGCAACAATGCAAGCACTGTTACTTCACGTCGGTTTTCTATGAGAGGGTGGTACTACCGCGGGCGAGCCGACACATTCATGCTGAAACCAGTAATATTTTTTTATTTAGCATGACAAAGTGACTGTACTATACCTGTTGGTAAGCACAGTACAATCCAAAAACAATGGCGACCACCGAGTGACACGCTATCCATCGCCAATCGCTGCTGTCATGCCGGCCAGCGGAAAGCTGGATATGCACAGGCTAATACCGAAACGCGACCCGCAGAAGCGAATCACTATGACGGGCTTTTTCGCCATATACATAGTGGCTGCGACTCGGTCAGGCTGTATAACCCTACCAAGAATAGATTCAGCATGACTCTACCACCTAGAAAACTAATTATAAATACTGTCGTTTCTTCACCAGCGACAGCATCCTCGGTGGCCTCTTGGCTGTTGTCCAGTATTTCGCGAACCACGGCGAGTGTACCAGGGTCATGTGGGCCCCGAACGAGAGGGAGAATCTTGCAGCTCCACTTCTCTTACTACAGACCTGGCTGGTCAGCGTCCAGTTGAGAGATAAGGACAGGAAGGCCGCCTTCCAATTAACGGTAGTTTATCTGGTCCTTTCAATTATATTCTTTTTGTAGAATAACCACAAAAATTTAAAAAAAAAATCTATACAATAAGAATGTAGAGTTTTTGGCGGGATCTTGGTCTGTCTTGTAGTGGATTTTATCTTTTATTCGTAATCTTGTGTTACTTGACTCTATATTGTGTAAAATTGGTGGTGTTTTATGTATTATAGTTTGTTTATTGTGCATGAGTGAAGTGAGTGGAAAATAATACCACGGACCATGAATTCTGATATACCACAAAAACTCCATGGAAAATTCTAACAAGATGGCCCGCCATCTTGTTAGTTGATTGAAATTTTATCAAGAAACTTGTAATATCGATCGATACTCACTTGACAATGGCAGTAATAGTCTACTAGAAGACTGGTTGCCAAAAACAAAGTTAATAATAATAAGAATGTAGAACTAACGTGTCTGTAACTTTTTATATTTTTGTAAAAAAAAATGTTGCAAGTTTCTAGTATTAAGTAATAAAATATATTTCAATAAATTTTAGAAATGTCTGTCTGTTTGTTTGTATGAAGAAGCATCACTGCTAAAATACTGCGTTCATGATAAAATCATAAAGCATATCTTCGAGTAACGTTTAGTCTTTGTTTCATTAAAATCGGTTCACTCTATCAAAAGTTATTGTAATTTTAATGAGAGCACGACTTAAGTACGAGAGAAAAGTAGATATGTAAATGGACTTAATACATTCAGGTGACTTTGTTAATGTTACACGCGGACGAAGTCGCGGCCATAGCTAGTACAATATAAAACGAACGTGACGCGGTATTCTCAGGCGGTCACCCATCCAAGTACTGACCGTCCCGCTCCCGATATTGTTTAACTTCGGTGATCGGACGAGAGCCGGTGCTTTCAACACTCTACCCGACACAGTGTTTACTGCCACCTCTTTCCGTCATACAAAAAAGTTGCGGGTCGTAATTTCAATATCCTCCCATAAGGAGAATTTAATTTTTTTTTAAACTAAAAGTACCTTTCGCGTTTTGATATGGTGAGTAACCTAGTGAATGCGTTACGCAAACGTGTGATCGAGCGAGGCGAACGGAACGTTGAGAGGGAGATATAAGTTAGAGAAGATAGAAAGAGAGAGTGTTACGTTCCTTTTTTCTTTATATCATAGGAGGCAAGCGAAAGGTGGGTCACCTGATGTTAAGTGATCACCGCCGTCTATAGACACTTGCAAACACCAGAAGAGTCGCAAGTGCGTTGCCAGCCTGTGTTTGGGGGAGGGGAGGTGGGTTTATCCGGTGCTCTGACTAACCGAACGAAACGCAACAATGCAAGCACTATTACTTCACGTCGGTTTTCTATGAGAGAGTGGTAGTACCGCGGGTGAGCCGACTCGTTCATGCTGAAACCAGTAATAGCTTCAGCGTGGCTCTACCACCTATTTTATTTTAGTTTCGTATTATCAATGATAATGTATACTAATATTAATAATATAATAATAATAATATTATAAAAAGGTAAAGTTTTAACGTTTGTCAACAATCTCATCTGATGATAATTAACGATCTAGTCTAAGATGTAAAACCTAGATGGGAACTGGCTGTAAAGTGCAGCTGCAGGAATATAACTACTGGTGCTTGAGGATAGAATTTCAAATTGAAAGAGGTAGACAGCCAGACGGACTTAGAAAATACCCTACCACTAAGCTATGGTTATATATGGTTAATAATTATTCTAGAAAGAATATTGTCATCGCTCTTAGAGACACATTCCATTTAACAAATATAAATATTTTATTGATAATAATAGCACAGATAATGAAGCTTTGATTTAATTTGTTATGTAGTTACATAGAAACCAGATGGCAGCACGGTCGCGCGCCCATTTATACATAATTAATTATATTGTATGATTTCTATTATTATACAATTTTTTCCCTCCTAGCGTTTTCCCGGCCTGGTGCCAGGGTTCGCTTTCCTACTTAGCTTTCTCCACTTTGCCCGGTTATTCGCCTTTATGTCCGCCTTCACTACGTCTAGCTAGCGTATTTTTCGGCCTGCCGCAAGACCTTGGTTGGGCCTTGTACAGTGATGTTGAGACATCTATTTTTGATATAGTCTGGAGGCCTGCAACTTATGTGGCCGTACCAGCGGAGACGACTCTCCTGCAGCTTGTCAGCGATGTCACGGACTCCAAGACTACCACGAATGTGTTCATTTCGAATGCGATCTAACCGCGTAACGCCACACATCCATCGTAGCATTTTCATCTCAGTGAGGTATAGCTGCTGGACATGTCTACCGAGGAGCGGCCACGTTTCGCTGCCATACAACAAGACCGGTAGGATGATGCACTTGTACACCAGGCCTTTTAATTTCACCGGTATTCTTTGATCGCATAGAACGCCGGGGACCTCTCGCCATTTCGCCCAGGCGGCGTCTATTCGGGATTAGACGTCGTGATCGATTGATCTGGACTCTTGTATCACAGACCCTAGGTATTTGAAGCTGCTGGTCTTAGCGACGCTTTCATTACCAATTTTTAAGGGTTTCGGGTCCATGTGACTACATGCCACTCGGTCTTCGCACCATTAAGCACTAGACCACCGTTCTCAAGCGCCTCATTCCACCGGTTTACCTTGTGTCCTCCAGTCTCTGCTTATTCTCGTCCGTCAGCGCAATGTTGTCGGCGTACATAATTAGCCACGGAGATGATTCGTAGACCTTTGCCGAGATTACGTCAAACATACGCTGAACAGAAAAGGACTCAGAGCTGAGCCCTGGTGAACACCAACTGTGATTGGGAATGGGCGAGTATCTCCAACGGCAGTCCTCACTACGGATGTCGAATTATGGTACATGTTTCGGAAGACTATGCAAACAGTCAGTGTTATCGAATGCAACTGTTACGCCATGCGCCTCCGGAATACGTGCGTTTGCTGCGAATAATTGAATGCTGTAAGCAGCGGCGCGTTTTTTTTTTTCTTGAACTGACTATGCTATTGACCTGTTAAGGTCTTTACAGCTTCACCGGACTACGAAGCAGCGGCGCGGCTCTCGGCGCGCTTTATATACCTGCGCAGAAGTGTAGAACCTAATTCACCAGCCTAAGCTGAACCCAATTTCATATGATTGATCATATAGATCTGAGGTCAACTGACATTGGTTATTTTAATTTTCCGAAACTGATCATTTTTACCTTATATTTATTATTATTATGTAATCATAATTTTATATAGACCATTATTATTATAATGAAATTTAGTAAAGTTGCAGTCAATGCTACTGAAAAGAGAAAGAACAGTAGATAGATAGTTTAACAAATGTTCGACGTGATTCTTTAAATTGGCATAACTTTTTTATTTACGAACCGATTGACATGAAACAAACACTAAATGTTAAGTGAACCTTACCACGATATATCAGTGAAAACCACATCTAAATCGGATAAGGCGTTTCTGAGATTAGCGTGCACAAACGCACAGACAAACAGACAAACAGATAAACAGACAAACAGACAAAAATTCTAAAAATCATTGTTTTGGGTTCTATTGCATTTATAAAGACCCCTAATAATAGTTTTTCTCATATATACTTAATGTACAGACAGCGGTCAGTTACATTTTTATTATATGTATAGATAATAATATTATAAAGAGGTAAAGTTTGTAAGGTTGTAGGGGGTAATATCTGGGGAGTCGGAAAATATGGTCGAACGAAAACGTTTCTTACGAACGCTGCCTTAATTATGAGATATATATGATTGAGTTCTAGAGAAAAGTTGTAGCTTGATAAAGCCTATTACCGCCCAACGAAGTGGGCACGGGTCGGCTAGTCCATAATAAAGTTAAATATTTGTAGAAAATGAATACATATATATATATATATAGTCAATACCGTTTATGGCGACATCGTTAAGAACAACATACCGGTTATATTGACCCAGAACAAAGGTCCCGGATGAATGCCGTATCTCGAAAACATTACCGGTTTTTACGACTAAATATGAGTAGTCCCTTCGATGTCGTTATAATAGATTTTGACTGTATATACCAGGTGAACGGTTAGACACTCGCAGTTTTCTACGATATGACACTTCATGATCATATTTAACATATAAAATAATAATATTAAAACAAATACTAATAAACAACCAAGAAAAATAAAGTTAAACTTTGTTCTAAGACTTTCAAAAGTATAGCTACAAACGTGTAAATAAAATAATAAACCTAAGTGCAATGACCGGTGCCAAAAGCTACAATAGGCGACCCGGAGTTAATAACTTTCGATAGTAAAACGGGCAATAAACCCTTTTGTTTTATTCCTGACGTACCTACGTTCACTTTCAAATGAAAATGAAATCACCCGACGGTTATTCACACTGTGCTTTAACATAGACGCGTAGAGGATTGTGTATAATTTTTGTATTTTTCTATATAATTAAGTCAAATATTAAGCACCAATTTTTTTAATTGATTTGGTACGAAAATCGAGTGCAGAGTGTTCTCCATAAATATTGCTACTGTCTAAACATTCACCTGGTTTACATACATATAGGTGGAGCTAAAGAAGTTTCACTTCAATCATGTGGTCTAAAGCACACTCGTTTTTCTTTTGTTACAGGTCTCTGTATTCGTCCTGAACTCGTTATGCCTTCTGTTTTGGCAGTTCAGCCAATTTATATTCCTAACGCAGACCGCGATCTTCTTCGTAATGGAACAGTTGAGGATTATAGACTTAAAAACTCTCTATATTTTCTTGCATTCCCACTTCTGCGGTTTGCATATGGCCGTCCTCCTCTTACAGGGGAACGATATGCTCAAATCATCCTTATACGCTTCATTTTTTATAGTCGTATCGGCGTACTGTCTTCTCTTCAGTTCTTTAAGAATCAAAGTGCGGAATCGTTTCGACTTTCTCGTCGAATCCTGGTTGGTTTTGCTTCGAATATCGATAGTCGTTTGCTGTTCGTTCTATTTAAAGAAGGTCATAAGCGATTTTCTCGGAGTCCAGGAGGATTCCCACGTCTGGGACCTGCTTTATTCGAAATTCACTAATTTCGATAGCTTCCACACCCTAATCTATACGTGTTCGGAGGTTTTCGATTTCTTACCCGTAACGACTGTAAAGAATTTGGTTAAAACGTGTCTCATTCCGTTTGTTTTGATGGGTGTAGTGAATTTTTGTAAATATACGATAACTAAAGCTCTGTTCCGTTGGTGGGGGGAGAAAGAGAAGGTGGATAGGACAAATACCGAGCCGGACGAGGAAAGCGATAGCGGTATCGAGAGCACTGACGCTAAGGTACGTCGAGGGCGTATCGATATCGATAAGGTGGACAAAGTTATCGATAATGAAGATGACGAGTTCTTGGGGTTTATGAAGCGGTTGGAGGTAGATCCGGCGATATTTTACAATATATCACAGATGCTTGTGTATGCCGTGATGGCGGTCATAGTGATGAGGTTAAAGATGCTTCTTGTGCCGCAGATGTGTGTCGTTTGTTCGCTGTATGTGAACTTAAATTACTACCTGTGAGTATTTTATTTTTGTCCTTTATACCTAAGGCATTTAAGGTCTTGTTTAACTTGCCACATATCTGCCATATCTATATGTAACTGCCCAAGCTAAAGTCCAGCCACTTTGACACTTAACTGCCATGCGGTTGTATGCCTTAAGCGTTCCTCCCAAAGCTGACCAAATTTTAATTGTCCGTCAGGCCAACAACGTTGGTCAATTGGAAAAAAAAACTAAACGTTTGGATTGCCTGCCGAACAGAAGTTTCGATATCTTCCAGAGATAACCGAGAATTAATTAATACATTTTATCACTAACATTATATGTTTCGAAGTATTTAACAGTACGATTTTGAAACGAAGTTCCTTAACGTGGCTCGCGGTGTTAGTGAACTGGTATAAATCGTCACGTAAGGAAAAAGCGTTATGCGTGCTAGATGTGATTTTTCATCTCTCTCTGTTTCTCTGGCATTTGTATAACCTCAATACTGAACGTATGGGAACTTCACTAAAACATATTCGGGACATAACATTTTTTTAATATAATTTATAATTCGTATTTTATATACCAGGTGAAGGGTTAAACACTCGTAGTATTCAAAGGCATGATACTTCATGGTCACATTTGACATATAAAATAATGATATCAAAACTAATACTAATAAGCAACAAAGAGAACCTTAGTTAAAGTTTGTTCTATGAATTTCAAAAGTATGGATACAAACCTAAATAAACCTAGGTTGAATGACCGGTGATAAAATCTGCGAGCGGCGACCCGGAGTTAATAGAAACTGTAACAAACTGGTCGTCCCATGTTTCAGACTTAGCCAAACCAGTAATAGTTTCTTAGGTAATAGTGTTAGGTTTTACAATCAAGTCCTAAAACATATTACCGATTTGCCTGACTGTAAATTTAAGCGCCATGTCAAGCGGGTTTTAGTGTTGAAAGGCTATTATAAAGTGGATCAATATGTGAACGATGGTGATGTCTGGAATTGACTCCTCTCTGGGCATCCACTATAAACGATTTTAACGTATAATGTATTGGAAATATATGTATGTTAAAAAGATGTACCAGATCGAGTTTCTTGCCGGTTCTTCTCGATGACTGGGTTGTTTTCCGAACCGGTGGTAGTTTTGACGTTCATAAGCGCCTTATTAGGGCCTAAACTGAATAAAGTATTTTTGATTTGATTTGAGTAACCTTCGATAATAATACCGACAATAAACCCTTCGAACAATAAGACTATGTTAGTTGGTCGTTGTTCCCACGTTTTTTCACTCTTCACTTTCACTTCGCCCGACGGTCACTGACACTGCTTTAACAAAGAAGCGTTTGGAATTGAATATAATTTTTGTATTTCTCTAGATAATTAGGTCAAATATTAACCACCTATCTTTTTAACTGATTCAAAATGCTTATGAACGTCAAAGCTACCAGCGGTTCGAAAAACAACCTAGTCATCGAGAATAACCGGCAAGAAACTCGATCTGGTTTATCTTTTCATGTTATATATTTTTACAAAACATAAATATTTACATTCGTTATTAATGGATGCACAGAGAGGGGCGTCATTTCCAGACGTCACAATCGTTCACATATTTATCCACCCTTTAATAGTCTTTAGATATGAAAACCCGCTTGACATGGTTCTTGAACTCACTATCCGGCAAATCGGTAATGTGTTTTGGGACTTTGTTATAAAACCTAGCACTATTACCTAAAAAACTGTTTTTGGACTTAGTCTGAAGCATGGAATGACCAATGTTGTTGCTGTTTCTCGTATTTAAATTATGCTGGTCTATTTACCTTTGATCCAGATTTAGAACGAGATTCGAGTGCAGAGTGCCCTCCCTAAATATTGCTACTGTCTAAACTTTCACCTGGTGGATATAAATGATAGTGAATCTTTTTAATAATAGATTCCTTATTTTACGTTAAGTATAAGTAATTTTTTATTTTACAGGATACCCAAATCGTATGCAAAGTACATACCGTTAATGTGGGTATTGTCTCTTTGGCCGCTCGTATACGGCCTAATTGAGAACATATCGGAAGAAATGTCTCATATAGGTAAGTTTATTATTTAATTTCCTTTATATTATCACTAGCCGACCCGTGCCCACTTAGTGTGGCGGTAATACGTACGCGTGGAATGGTTATTTTGCGTTAAAACGCAGCGGAAGCTCTGAAAAGGAAAAAATACCCCGATTTTGCAACATTCTTCATTGCTGCTCCGCTCCTATGGAGCTTAGCGTGATGATATATAGCCTATAACCTTCCCTGATAAATGAGCTATATAACACTGAAAGAATGTTCCAAAATCGGACCAGTAGTTCCTGAGATTACCCCTTACAACGTCACAAACTCACAAACTTTACCTCTTTATAATATTAGTATAGATAAATAGCTTTCTGCACTTCTCCTCCATATAGACTTTAACTATGCCAAATTTCACGTTCATCCGTTCGCCCAATTCCGTTAAAAAGGGATACAAAGTTTAGGCTTCACGTATTAATATATATGATGATAATGTATGGGGCATTTCACGTCAAGCGAACAAACAAAAAAAATGAGGTCGTGAATTTTGTTTATACTCTGGTGTTTTTTTTTCGTATGATGCCTTACGACTGATTTATGAGCTTTTAAAAATGTACTAAGAATGAAGTCATGCATTTTTGGATGTTTATTATCTGTATCAATTAATTTGTAAAAAAAAAACGAAAAAAATATCGTTTCTTATAGTTAAAAAGATGAAGTTTTTAATTTTTTTGTCGGATTCTAAATTTGAATTTGTTTACGTATAGTAAACCGGAAGTGAAAATTTCAAATCGATATTTGAGTAACTTCGACACTTTTTAAAAAAATATTTTTAACGTTGAATTATAGCATTAAATGTGCTAATTCTTCACAAAAAAATAAATAAAACGTGATCGCCAATATGACTTAGAGCATATAAAATACATATACATATAGCTATGAGCACTTTCTAAGCAATCGAGTTTATGCGCTAACATGGTAAAATACTACGCTATTAATATTTTATTCCTTCTTTTTTTTTTGTAGCACGGCAAAATGCCTGCACTGTGCCTGATGGTAAGCACAGTACAATCCAAAAACAATGGCGACCACCGAGTGACACACTATCCATCGCCGGTCGCCGCTGTCATGCCGGCCTGCGAATAGCTGGATATGCACAGGCTGATCCCGAAACGCGACCCGCAGAAGCGAATCACTATGACGGGCTTTTTCGCCATATACATGGTGGTTGCGACCCAGTCAGGCTGTAGAACCCTACCACCCCGCTTTCGCCATTGCCTGGTTCGTTATTCAGCATGGTGCACCACGTGCAGGTGAGGTTGGCTTGAGTGTCTCAAGTGTTAGATGTTATTCAACACCCCTTACACCTCATACCCCTTCATTCTAACTTGCAAAAATATAAAAAAAAGGTTTTTTTTTTAACCCAAATACAAACCAAACAAACAAACCCTCTAGCTTTATAATATTAGTATAGATTACTAGTCTTCTCTCGTACTTAAGTCGTGCTCTCATTAAAATTACAATAACTTTTGATAGAGTGGACCGATTTTAATGAAACAAAGACTAAGTTACTCCCGAAGATGTGATTTTCTTGGTGAGGTTTTATTGTGAACCCTGTACTTTAGCAGACCAGACTAGGCCCCCCCTCGGCATTGGCTCAAGCCTAGGTCCGTACCCTCGGCGTGGAGCCCTTGAGTACGCTGCTCGCGCGATACACTCACACAAAATCTTACATCACTGCGACAACATTACACATATCACCTCCACACACGTGCACGCATACACGCTTACACATGCAGGTGGAAGGGTTTTATTTTTTCCCCTTATCATATGAAATAGTTTAGAATATTATCCGATACGAAATATATATAAGAGTTGTTGAGTTATGTATGCTTGGTACACATATATGTTTCAACAACTCATATATGTATGAATAGTTAGCTTAGCTTAGGTTAGCTCACATGGACGGAGTGAACCTAGGGAAGGCTATGGCGGATGGTGGAGCGGCGATGGAGCGGTTATCCTCTTTGTTGCTGGCTGAACCCGGGGGGAAGGGGCGGGGGCCCCGACTTCCCATTGCACTGGTTCGGCGGGCTGGGAGGCACTCTCGCATCCGGGCTGCCTCAGCCGGGTGTGGCGTGAAAGCGCCTGCCGCCGGGGGTGTCGCGGAGCTTGCTCACGCTCCCCCGTGACACTCCCATAGTGCGGCGTACGGTTTGCCGTGGAGTTTTAGTCGGTTAAAGTCGACGTAAGGCATCGGCAGCTGCGTCCCAGCGCGCAGTTGGCGGTCGACTCAGTTCAGGCCCTCCCCCGAGAGCCTGACAGTCCATGATAGATTTTCTCTCCTCGTTAAAAAATAAAAAATAAAGCTAACTCACATAGGTTGCGAATTGCATGTATCAGGCAACGGCCAAAGCCGAGGTGTGCCGCGCACCCTTGAGCTAGTTGTCAAAATAAAATCGACTGAGTGCCTTAAGCGCTCGCCTTAGTAGTCTGGTGAAGCTGTCTTGCTTGGTCAATAGCGTAATGAGTTCGAAAAAAAAAAACAGATCGACTCTGTTGCTGATTCTTCTCAATAAGTGTGTTGTTTGTCCGAACCGGTGGTAGCTTTGACGTTCATAAGCGCCTTCTCAGGGCCTAAATTGAATAAAGGCTATTTTGATTTTATAACTCTTTGTTCTATACGTAGGTGAATTTAGTGATATCCCCCAAGAGGAGCTCTTAGAGTGGATATCGCGAGAGACGAGCGTTACCAGCGCGTTCGCGGGTTCGATGCCGATTCTGGCAGCGGTTATGTTATCGACAAGGAGGCCTATAGTGGCGCATCCGCACTACGAACACATCGAAGCCAGGTATTGGATTTTTTTCATTTATTTTTATACCCTAATCGTAGGGTAAAAAATATAATATCAACCCTTATGGTTTATGAAATTCATTCATTTTAATTTCAAATTCATTTAATTCATTTCGATTTCATTTCATTCATTTCAATAAATTCATTAATTTAACGTGTTTATCGACTCGAATCAAAAGTACAGAATCAATTCTACACTAATATATATATATTTAACATTGTTTTGTTTAATTTAAAAATTAGTAAGATAGATAAGTGTTAGACAATGTTTAAATATAAACAGTCTCTAAAAAAAAGTACCAAACATTTTTTTATTAAGTGTTTAAAAGTATAAACAGGTGTTCAACGCGTATTTAACTTTTTTATAATACAACTATATTTTGTGGTCAAGCTCTTTATAAATAAAAGTTTAATGCGTATTTAGCTTTATTGTAATGAGAGGGTATTTTGTGATAATACATTTTTTAAACAATTGTTCAACACGTATTTAACTGTTTTGTAATATCTTTCTATAATTTATACTGAGATTACATCTGAGATTTCATTTAAAATGTAGTAGTTTTTTTATATCTTAGGAGGCAAACAAACAGACGGTTCTCCTGATGTTAAGTGATCACCGTCGTCCATAGACACTAACAACACAAGTGAAGTTGCAAATGCGTAGCCAGCCTGTGTCTTTGGGGGGAAGGGGTGGGGTGGGACGACGCAACAATGCAAGCACTGTTACTTCACGTCGGTGTTTCTGTGGGTCGGGTAATAGTATATGATAGTATGCGACACATTCATGCTGGAACCAGTAATAGCTTTAGCCTGCCTCTACCGCCTACAGGTTGCAATTTGTTGTCCGCTTTTCATGTCATCAAATACTACTCAACATTTTGGGATAAATTCGATATCTGGTTTGCAGGGAACGCGCGTATTCCGTTTATAAAATGTACAGCAGGATAACTCCACTAGAGTTATATCAGGAGATGAACAAGCTAAGAGTCACTTACCTTATAGTTGAGAACAAATATTGCTATGGCAGAAGCAGGTGAGTATTTTTTTTAAATATTGTAGCTCGGCAAAGTGACTGCACTATGCCTAATGGTAAGCACAGTACAATCCAAAAGTAATGGCGACCACCGAGTGACACACTATCCATCGCCGGTCGCCGCTGTCATGTCGGCCTGCGAACAGCTGGATATGCACAGGCAGATCCCAAAACGCGACCCGCAGAAGCGAATCACTATGACGGGATTTTTCGCCATATGCATGGTGGTTGCGATCCAGTCGGGCTGTAGAACCCTACCACCCCGCTATCGCCATTGCCTCGTTCGTTATTCAGCCGGGTGCACCACGTGCAGGTGAGGTTGGGTTCGGTGTCTCAAGTCTTATGATGTTATTCGACACCCCTTACACCCCATATTGGCTTCAGCTGCTATAGCGAGCGTCATTCACTTTAGACCTACTCCGCGGTCGGCTGTAATGTAACATGCGATAGATGAAGGAAAAAAATTAAAGCGATCGAAATATAAGATTCACTTAAAAAAATTGACCAATTTAGAAAGTTCGGTAACAATGTCTTCCAGCAAGGGTTGCTCCTTCGAAGACATATGGGACATGGAGATGCCATCGCTGAAGTCTAGTCCCGTTGTATGTAGAACACTCCTCAACTCACCGGTGGAACATTTCTACCCGGTGTTCCAGAACGAACACTATACGGTCTTCAACGTGCATGACTACAGTGTCCGGTGAGTTCGGTTGACAGTCACTTGGTGGCCGCCATCCTTTTTAATTAATGTCACATTTGATATACGGTCAATCCTGGATAAGCGCAAGTTTAAGATACTGCAAGACTCTTTTTCCTTGTAACCTATAGTGACCATTATTGCCTTTTGCATATTAAACTTGATCTTTAGGCCACGTGAACCACCAATGGTACACGTTAAACTTGATCTTTAGCGCACGCGTACCGCCGGAGGTACACGTCAAAGTTCATCTATCCCCCACACGTACCACCGGAGGTACACGTTAAACTTTATCTATACCCCACACGTACCACCGGTGGTATACGTTAAACTTGATCTTTAGCCTACGTGCACCACCGGTGGTACACGTCAAACTTCATCTATACCCCACACGTACCACCGGAGGTACACGTTAAACTTTATCTATACCCCACACGTACCACTGGTGGTACACGTTAAACTTCATCTTTAGCCCATGCGTAACACCGGTGGTACACGTTAAACTTGATCTTTAGCCCACGCGTAACACCGGTGGTACACGTTAAACTTCATCTTTAGCCCACGCGTAACACCGGTGGTACACGTTAAACTTGATCTTTAGTCTACGTGTACCACAGGTGGTACACGTTTTGATAACTATTGAAAACGAAAGAATTACTTATGTCATGTTATGTATGATGTTGTAATATTGTACGATAATACCTGATGTAGTCCGGTGAATTGGTAAGCGCCCTTTAAGCCAATAACGTAGGAAGTTCGAAAAAAAAAGTAGATATAACTATTTTTTGTCTATATATCAAATGGCCGGAAGGACATATCAGGTATAAATACTTGGTACGGAACGTGTTACATAAATTTCCTAGGAGATATTGCAGTTTTAAAATTACGCTCAACGAAAAGAGATTATTTTATACAGTATCAAAGTGCATTACGAAGTTTAGAAAAACTAAGGGAACTCCTGGGAAAAGCAACATTACCACATATAATATACAAAAATATCATACACAAAACAGATACAATATACATTGGAGGGATTAGTGGCTTGAACCTGTAGGTAGTGTCGTCAAATCACTTGTTCTTCACCTCCATTGATTGCGGGTTTAATATAAGGAGAGATGTGGACTGTATTATTAGCGGTCTGCGAAGGCAAAGGTATTACGGGTACATACATGCTCAATCGCGGGATTCAAATGTATACAATCGATTGAGCTGGGAAAAGGAAACATACACATTTGCTTGGCTTTTTTTTTATGTCATAGATGGCACACACTTGCACAGATGCACACTGGGTGATCACCACCGTCCATGGACACTAACAAGACCAGAGGAGTCGCAAGTGCGTTGCCACCCTTTGGGGGGAATGGTTAGGGGAGGGAGAGGAGAGGGGAGGGGAGGTAGGCCTCCGACGCTCTCACTGACCGAACGAAACGCAACAATGCAAGCACTGTTACTTCACGTCTGTTTTCTATGAGAGGGTGGTACTACCCCGGGCGAGCCGACCCATTGATGCTGAAACCAGTAATAGTTTCAGCGTAGCTCTACCACCATAATCTATGAGAGGGTAGTACTACCCGGGGCGAGCCGACCCATTCATGCTGAAACCAGTAATAGTTTCAGCGTAGCTCTACCACCATAATCTATGGGTCGGGTGGTACTACCCCGGGCGAGCCGACCCATTCATACTGAAACCAGTAATAGTTTCAGCGTAGCTCTACCACCATAATCTATGAGAGGGTGGTACTACCCCGGGGAGCCGACCCATTCATGCTGAAACCAGTAATAGTTTCAGCGTAGTTCTACCGCCATAATCTATGGGTCGGGTGGTACTACCCCGGGCGAGCCGACCCATTCATGCTGAAACCAGTAATAGCGTCAGCGTGGTTCTACCACCATAAGAAATTTACTTGGCTGAGGTGCGGCTAATCACTGTTATCAATACTGCTGCGGTATGAAGCACTCTTATTTCATAGTGCCTGATAAAACGGTATAACGTCCGTTCACAAAATATACATATTTTCACTCGCGGCGTGGGTTGAGTTCACTTAATTGCGCGACATGGAGCGTTCACGTGTCACACGCGGCGCGTTGATGAAGACTGATCGCGCGTGGTTCGCACGATCACAATATGGCGCACACGATACTCTAGCGGTATGTTTAAAGGATTTTGGAAGTTTAGGAAGTTGCCTTTGCGGATTAACAAAACTAACTGCCTATAAAATAACTACCATACATAAATACATTCTTTATCTCCCAGATACATGCCGCGTAGCTTCGACACCTGACAGCGGCTCGACGGTCGATACCGTGAGACAAATAGGACCGTTTTTGGAACTGAAGACTAATATTATAATATTGCAAATAAAAAACGTGAATGATGTTATTTATTATATGTATATATAAAAAATGTATATACTTTACGATTCTTTTAGGCATTTATAAATCAATAACGGAAAATATTAAAGAATTTAACTATAGTAATTTATTATATATAATACTCTTATTTAAAATATATATTTTAGTATGTTTATCCAAAAGTGAGTCTTCTATGAGTATACATAATATAAAAAATCGTCAATTTTCTTCGATAAATGTCGTATGAATTTAAATAAATAAATTCTATGGAATATTAATTAGCAATCAGTTGTGTAATCCACATAACGGTAAATGACCATCATAATTAGTGTCATAAACAAGCTTAAAATAGAACCATTGTTCTAAAAAAGGTTCAGATACTGATGGATTTCATCAGCAAACTAAATCGAACCGGTTGAATTTGATAAAAAAATTTGTAAATTAAGCATTAATAGTTACTTATGTAAATTGACGTCATCACAACATTCCATAGAGTTCTGCTATAAAAAATACTTATTGTTAATAGTAATTTATATTGTAATTCACTGCAGTTTCTACATAGACGTACTATAAGATTATGATGTTGGTCGGCCATATTTGATTATGATTCTGGTCAACCATATTGGATTATGATTCTGTCCGACCATATTGGATTATGATTTTGTTCAGACATATTGTATTATGAAATGTTCTAGTTTAACAGAAAATAGGCTATAAATTATAATATTTTATTGTATTTTTGCTATTTAAGTTATTTGGAGCTGTACTGAACAGTATTTTAATACTAGCTATAGATAAATGGGTCGGTGAATCATTTGTTAAAAAATAATTATGAATGTAAAAATATATCAATGCTATTTCACATAATGTTATATATTTCAATGCACTGTAAAACAAGGTCAGTTGATGGCGAAGTGGTCTATGATATATAAATATATATCTAGGAATATATATGGTCTAGCAAACAATGCAACCTGTCGCTCTGATAAAAGTTACATATGTAATCATTCCTTTTCGTATACATTATTTGTCACTTATGAAAAATAGCAGTATAATAGATTATGTTAAAACAGCTATTTTATTTACGTAGCTAGGGTTGTTCTCGTTATCTTGTGATGTATGCATTATACCAGGTGACTGTTTAGACAGTAGCAATATTTTTGGAGGACACTCTGCACTCGATTCTCATTCTAAATCAATTAAAAATAGGTGCTTAATATTTGAACTAATTATCTAGAAAAATAGAAAAATTATACGCAATAGAGGCGTAGGGGACGCGTCTATGTTAAAGCACAGTGTCAATGACCGTCGGGTGATTACACTTTTATTTGAAAAGGTACGTGTGACCGTCAGGAACAAAACAAAAGGATTTATCGCCAGTTTTACTATCGAAAGTTATTAACTCCGGGTCGCCTATTGTAGCTTTTGGCACCGGTCATTGCACTTTGGTTTATTATTTTATTTACACGTTTGTAGCTATACTTTTGAAATTCTTAGAACAAAGTTTAACTTTGTTTTTCTTGGTTGTTTATTAGTATTTGTCTTAATATTATTATTTTATATGTTAAATGTGACCAAGACGTGTCATATCCTAGAATACTGCGAGTGTCTAACCATTCACGTGGTATATATTAATTTATATCTATGAACACATCTCGACTGTTAAAGTTAAAGAATAAGTAAGATAAATGGATTTAAGAATGAGTAATTGAATTTTTCATTGTCGATTTCGAATTAAATTGGTTTCCTTTTTCATTGTAGCACGGCAAAGTGACTGTACTATGTCTGATAGTAAGCACAGTAGTATGTAGTATCCAAAAACGGTGGCCAACAAAAATATCCAGTTGTCACTGTCATGCCGACCTCCGTGAGTGTCTCTTCACGTTACGCTTGAAGGACCCCATGTCATAGGAAGGAGGAAACATATAGGTCGGGAAATTGTTCCACGGCTTCACGGTACGGCAAAGATAAGACGTTGCGAACTTTAGTTCGTGCCCGGATATAATTTACCGTAAAACTGTGGCTCCGAATAACATTGCGCATGGTTCGGTTATGGAATTGAGAGGAAGGGATTAAATTCCCTTCTAATTCGAATATTAGGCAAGTGGTAGAGCGACGCTTATATAATAAGTTCAGCTATTATTGGGTAGTATCACCCTCTCATAGAAAACCGACGTGAAGTAACAGGGCTTGCATTGTTGCGTTTCGTTAGGTCAGTGAGAGCGCCAGAGGCTCACCTCCCATCCCCTCCCCAAACACAGGCTGGCAACGCATTAGCGACTCCCCTGATGCTGTTAGTGTCTATGGACGGCGGTGATCACTTAAAAACATCAGGTGACCCGCCTGTTCGTTTCACTCCTGTAACATTAATATAGGCATTTAATAGACAAACATAATTTAAAGTAAACTTCATTTTCATTTGACAGCGTGCACAGATTATGATGTGAATCGCATAATCTGTATGCGATGTTTCGATTAATTATACGTGTATTATATTTCTATGAAGTATTAGAAGTTGTGATGTACTTTAATATAAATCTATTATTATTTTTCATTTGTTTTATTTTGTACCCTTGATAATTAAAATAGTGAATATTCTAGTGTTGAGTCGAGACGTGGTAGTCGAGTGGTTTGACAGGTGGAGTGTCAATTCAACTTCGTGTATAATTACTAACTTAAACTGGTAACACTATCGGCTGACGGTGAAGGAAAACAACATGAGGAAATCTAAACATGAGAAATGTTCTGGTAGTACCACGGTATGTGGTAAAATATAGACGTGTGGATTTGTATTAAATCATCAATATGTCGTGGGCTGGCGTGGTTTTTATGCCGAAACTTTTCTTCGGAAAGAGGTCTATGGTCTTGCAGCTGGCTTCTGACAGGTTGATGATGATGACCATAATATGTGGAAATATATAGAACTGTGGATTTCTTTGTATTTCAAATCGCCAATACGTCTATGGCTTCTTATATGTCACTGCGGTAGGTCTCTGTTACAGGCGGCTAATGTGTTGTTGAAATGTTGGCTTTAGGTAAGTTTTTGATGTGAAACATCTATAGGCGCGCGTAAACCTGATTTTAGCTAGGCGCGAAGTGTCGACGCAAAACACGAACTTTGCACTATTAACGAAATACTCAAAAACATTTGCAACCTGTTGGCGACGCAGCGTAAATTTAGCGAAATATAAACATGTGTTGGCGCGCGCATACCAATATCGGTCTGACGCCATATAGGGCACTGTGAGGACAATTCTAGTGTACCCAATTTTTTGTGTTAATTTGTGTTTTTCATGGTAATTAATAGGAATTGCGTAATAATTGTATTGTATTAATAGGTTTAAAGCTAAAAAGCATATATAGCAATAAAAATTAACGTAGAATCTTTAAAATTGTAGAAGTAAACATTCTGTATCATATTACGTAAAATATTAGAACTTGTGGATTTTTTGAGTAAATTACGTGTTAAATAATGTATAATTGTATAAAATAGTAATAAAAAGTAATGAAAGTATATAAAACGGCCAAAAAAGGCCAAAGTGAAAAATAGGAAAATGGAATTTTGTCGTAAAAACATATGTTTTTCGTGTATAACTTTTTATGTATTTATCGTATAATTAAGCTAATTATTGCATTGTATCGAGCCTTCCGAGACGAATCTATTGATATATAACACATAATTATTATAATTGTAATTAAGAAAATATTTGGTAAAATATCGCAAATTCATAGTAAAAATAACGATGTAAACAAGTAAAAATCGTAAGAGCCACCGCGGCTCTCATTACGGTATAGCCTCGAACTACTTAAGCTCGACGGGGGCCCCGTAAAATCGTGGCAGGTTCTTAGCTAATCAGACCATCTACAACAGAGTGTCAATCGTAAGAAGATCTTCGTGAATTTCATCGTGGAAAATTCATCGTGGTTCATCGTTCGCCGTGAGTCATCGATTCAAGCCGTCGCTACGCATCGAAGCGCTGCTACGCCAGGAAGAACCCGCGTTTTCGGTCTGATCCGTAGCTACCGGCCTGCCTGTTCTGCGACCTGTACCCGTGTACAGTGACCGCTGTAACCGCGATTCGCGTCAGTTGTAAGGACTATTGTAAGTCTGTCGAATAAATTCCCCTTCGGCGAAACGTGCAGTTTGGTGTTGCCCGCCAGCGTCCCGGATCCTTTCCCCTTCACCCTCTACCCTTCCCCTCTCCCTAGTCTCCTACCCCTCCTACCCCCTAGCACCCGTGACTGGGCCCGGTCGTGTGTATTCGGGGGTTCCGTCCCTTTTACAACCCTATCTGTATAAACATAAGATTCTAATTGTTTTGTCTGCCACTCGCTATACTAGTATAGCACTAGTGTTATGCGGCACGCGCCGACGACCCAGCGCCCTTTGATAAGTGCCGCTTGCGCCTAGTTGAATTTTTATATTTTGTATTTAATTGATGACGTAATCCTGACCTGTCGTAATCTGTTCCTTTAGGCATTTAATTTATACAAAACAATTTCGATGTTTCACATATGCCAGGCGTCCCGTGGCGGCTCATTTTTTTGTTTTGGTTCGTTAGGCGTTTCATATATTCAGATAACCGCGATGTTCTCCTTAAGGAAATATTTAATCCCGGGAATAAGCTAGTTTTCCTATAAAATAATCGATACGTGTTGAGGTTTAAAATGAAACAAAAGTTATATTAGAAAATACTTTATTATTAAATCACAAAACAAAAAAAAATACAAATTATACCACTGTACATACGCTAAGGGCACATTTATTACTACTTAAACTATTATATCGAAATAATTATACATTACTTCATTAAAATCAATATTGACAAAATTATACTGTCATTCAAAGTTGTTATATGTAACAAAAGTGTATTCAATATATACTCTATAAATCGTATCTATAATCAAAATAAATTATCCAGTTATGCTACCAAGAAATATAATTTGTATACAGTTAATTCATTCAATTTAGTTATTCAAGGTGGGATAAAATTTCCATTATATCAAAAAATATATATCATAGTGCCGAAACTGTCAAAAAACTCGATTACAGATTAAAAAAAAAACAAAATCGACTAATCGATTAATAGACAACGAATTTAGTCATAACATACATAACGAAGAACGTGAACACAGATAAGAAATTACGCGTCGCTGCGGCCGGGACTATCGGCGTCGCGGCACTACAAGCGTCCAAGTGTTGGAACAACTCTATATAGTTCCGCGCCGGTTCGTGCGATGACGTCACTGTGGGTTCTGTCAAACCGATGGTAGAGTCGCGGAACAACAGATCGCTCACTCCGTCGAACGCTGAGAATATCTCTAAATTTATGAGCTGGCTTCCAGACGCTGCGGTGTAACCGAAATATACATCCAGTGTATCGAAAAACGCGTTCAAAGCGTTGTAAAGTGGATCGTTTCTGTTAAGGAAATAAACATTTTTATATCAATATTCGACTATAATTGAAATTTAATACATGATATAATTATTTTCTTCAACTGTATAGTAATTAAAAGTCATGCGGTGTCAGTTATGAGTTTAATAAAAATGAATAATCCTTGCTAACGTCATAGATAAGAGTTCGTTTGTTATATTGTCGCGCTTTAATTATTAAGCCGATAAACGTGAAATTTTGGATAAACATCGTCAGAGGCATATAATAACAAATCTGTAAAGTCTAGATTTTTTTTTTCTCAAACTCACTACGCTATTGGCCTTTTTAGGGGCCTCTACAGCTTCACCGGACTACTAAGGCGAGCGCTTAAGGCACTCAACCGATTTTGTTTTTAGGTAACATGCTCAAGGGCGCACGGCACACCTCGGCTTAGGCTGTTACCTAAGAAATCCCGGATCTGACCTAGCTAAACTATTCTAAGCTATTCATTCATACATATATTTATTTGTGAATCATACAATCGAAATTGCATGATTTACAAATGCATACGTGTATATCGGAATGAAAGAGAGTCTTGAAGTGTAAGCGGTTTCATAATACTATGGTTAGGGGTATGAAATAGGACACACGGTACATGATCGTATCGTTCAGAAAAAATATCTTTTCCTCAAAAATAGTTTTAGGTGAATTTGCGAGCAAAAACTAATCTATACTGATACTAACGGTTCCGCCAGATATAGTCCTGCCTTAATAATAAAAAATCCTAAAACTCAACCACAGCTCCACCTACCGGGTCCAATTGTGAATGTAAACCATTCTCGGGTCCACTGGAATACGCACACAAAATTTCTTCAAAAATCGGTCCAACCGTTTGGGAGGAGCTCAGTGACATACATACGTACAGAATAAATTGATATATAAAGAAAATTACAAAGCTGAACGCGATAATCTCAGGAACTACTGGTCTGATTTGAAAAAAATTCTAAAATATCTTTGTTAGATAATTCATTTATCGAGGAAGGCTATAGGCTATATCATCACGCTAAGACCAATAGTAGCGGAGAGCCAATGAAGAATGTTTCAAAATCGTTCTTTTTCCTTTTGAGAGCTTCCGCTGCATGTTAGCCTTAGCCCAAAGTAACTATCCCACACGAACGAAGTCGCGAGCAGAAGCTAGTATATAATAAATAAGCTATTTAAAAGATTTCTTAACACTTACTAATAATATATGATTTGCTGTAACAGAGATACCTTTATGTATTTATTTCTCCAATAACACTCGCAATCCTATCCAATATTATATTGTAAATGCGAATTAGAGTTTTTTTGAAGAGAAACTTCTTTAGAATCGTTGTGATTTCAAACCGGATGCAACGGAAAAAACGACAGGTAAGAGACAAAAATACAAAAATTAGTGAGCCAGAGCGAGAGAGCAAATGTCGGTGTGTATATATATTGCACACTGTTTAATACTTGCTTGTATTTGAGCATTTAACGTGTGTTAGTACATGTGAAACGTACGTGAGTTAATACTACTGTACACTGTATGCGGCTGCGTATTACAGCTTTTTAGTAAGAAGTCAGCGTGGTGTGTTAATATTTAACAGTGAGTATTTTTATATCTTGTTGTGCTAAATAATAAATTAATTTTTAAACAAATACACATTGTAATTATCCTACCCTTGTTATATATATTCATCTCATTCTTTTGGCGATTTACTGAAGTTTCACTTCTATCGTGTATGAATCGCACTCACTACTCAAGAGCTCGTAATGAAATTTTAGATACACATCAGATATAAATAAAAGGACTTTGATACCTTTCATCCAAAAAAAGGACTGTTCAGAAAATACTGAATAATATATTGTACTACCTACAACAACACGATCGCAGCCACGGGCAACACCTAGTTATGGCATTTCCCGTAATAAACTCTGATTATACACAAGTGATTTAGAAATAACATAATATTATAAAGTTATATCATAACATAGTACATTAGAAATAACACAGAACTTGTAACGAAGGGACCAAAAGTATCAAAAGACGCTTTGGATTAATAATTCCAGTATAAAGGAATGGAAAAAAAAGGAAAAATATAAAGGATTAGTTGACTAAGTAGGAAGTAGTAGAAAACCACTCGTAAATAGGTTACTTACCTTCTGGAAAGAACTTCAGCATCAACCACGTAAGCCAAGAGGCAGTTATCATCGACAGTAACTCCAGGGTTCACCGCTAGTGTGTTATTGCGGCAGAGAGCGCGGAACTGGTTTGCTTGAAGACCGAGGGATGACAAATAAGCTGGAAAAGGAAATATACGTCATTGGCTGCTGCGTTTGCACTTCGAAAGTTTCACCAGTTAACAGATATTGCCACTGCTAGGTTAGTTTACTTCGCTTAATTTTTTTATTATGTCATAGGAGGCAAACGAACAGGCGTGTCACCTGATGTTAAGTGAGCACCGCCGTCCATGGACACTAACAACACCAGGGGAGTCGCTAATGCGTTGCCAGCCTGTGTTTGGGGGAGGGGACAAGGGGAGGAGAGGGGATGGGAGGTGGGCCTCCAGCGCTCTCACAGACCTAAGGAAACGCAACAATGCAAGCACTGTTACTTCACGTCGGTTTTCTATGAGAGGATGGTACTACCCCGGGCGAGCCGACCCGTTCATGCTGAAACCAATAATAGCTTCAGCGTGGCTCTACCACCTGCAAAACCTACTTGCGTAGCTTAATGTCTTATGGTAATCTGTTGTGGGGAATAGCAACTGAGGTTGACACCATGTTCCTACTGCAAATACCGACTGTTCGAGCAATCTATGCATATTTCAATAATTTCTAGGAATATCTGTCTGTCTATCTGTCTGTTTGTTCAGACACGCATCACTGCTAAAATACTACGTTCATGATACAATCTCTTCAAGACAATCATAAAGCGTATCTTCGAGTATCATTTAATCTTGGTTTCATTAAAATCGGTTCACTCTATCAAAAGTTATTGTAATTTTAATGACAGCACGACTTAAGTACAAGAGAAAAATAGATAAGTAAAGACACTTAATACATTCAGTTCACTTTATAAGTCGCTGTTTTTTTACTTTAGGTTCCACGCTGTGGGCTATTGTGTCCTAATTAAGACATTGTGAAATTGTAATTCAGTGACGCTACCGCAGCGGCTCGGATCGGTCGCTCGCGTCAGTAAACGCATACACGCATATGGTTGTTTTCTTTCCACAACACATCTCCCCAAGACATCTAACACTGGTGACCTCGACGTGATAGAACGGACGCTGCGCGAACAAACCACACGCGGGTCAGTCCAGAATTCCGGAATGCGTGAACTAATGGATGTGACGGCTAAATCGTTGTCGCCTACCCTGAAATCTTCGACCAACAATAACTAGATATCGGGTCGGCGCGAAAAATACGTCTTGATAAATAAAAGCTCACTTGAAACGTGAGCTTTTATTTTGTTTAGTTTGTTTGAAACACAGCCAATGTAAGCACGTTTCACAATGCCGCAGTGTATTCAAAAGATGCAAAAATAATACCCGAAAAAGCAATTTAACAGCCGGAGTATCCTACTTTCCCTAAATACATGTTGAATAAGTTATATTTTAAGCTTTAAACTAACAAATAATATTAAATTTTGAACAAAATTACCGATTTCAAAATGTGGTACAAATGTTTGGCCAATGCTCGTCAACCACGCACAAACACGCAGATCAACGGGATAAAGTACTTTAATCATTGCGTGTTAAGGTTGAATTCACACAATTTGTTTATGTTGTCTTTTCATTTGTAAATGAGGGGAGTAATTTGTTGCTTTGCTCGTTTTATCGGAAGTATTAAATAATATATTTGTTTTTTGAAATTTGTAGAGCTCTTTCTTGGTGTTGCTGGCGGTAGTAACGTGGCATACAGGTTCATGATTTTGTGCTTATAGAGTTCGAGACGGGATCAAAGAAATAGAAAACAACGCGAACGAAGTTAAGGGCACAGTCAATACAGCCACTATACTATATAGTTATATCAGATAATTTTAAAATAAAATCATTAAGAAACTCACTTGTAATATTCCTTATGTTCAATACAGCGATGTCGGTAGTGGGGTCCGCGAGACACGCCAGAGATCCATTGTTACCGTAGTACAAGTTGCTATAGTCCCATGAGCAGATAACTAAAAATCAAAGACAATTACTCCAAAAACACCTGTCTCAATTTTTGATCATACAAAATGATTTTTATATGAAAAAAAACAGTGCGTGTATGTACACACGCGGAGGAAATGGAACTTCTTTGGCTTATATATTACTAGCTGACCCGTGTCCACTTCTTTGGGCGGTAAAGGCCCGACGTGAAGTAACAGTGCTTGCATTGTTGCGTTTCGTTCGGTCAGTGACAGAGCCGGAGGACCAACTCCCTTCCCCTTCCTTCTCTCCATACTCCCTTCCCTTCCTCCCTCCCCCAACAAAGACTGGCAACGCACTTGCGACTCCCCTGGTGTTACAAGTGTCTATGGACGGTGGTGATCACTTAACATCAGGTGACCCACCTGTCCGTTTGCCTGCTATGACATAAAAAAAAATTATCAAGCTCTACAACTTTCCTCTAGAACTCAATCATATATCTCTCATCGTTAAGGCAGCGTTAGCAATGGCGAATTTGCAGTTTTGGCCGCCCTAGGCCCCAGGCCATATAGTAAGTACCAGCCACCCCTTTCTCAGCACCCATCATATTGAGTACATAATTTACTTTTTTGCCAACTTTTATCGAAATCGATTCATAAATTTAGTTAACTATAATACCTGCTAGTTTGTTAGTTTTTTGTTTATTCTTCCTACATCACTTATATGTACGAAATAACTTTTTTTTTTTTTAACAATCATATTTTTGGCAATCAATCTTTTAGATTATTATTGCCATTGTCAAGTAGTTAATAGTATTTCAAGTTTTTCTTCCATTCCATTTTGGCAACCAGTCTTCTAGTAGACCATCACTGTCATTGTCAAGTGAGTATCGATATTACAAGTTTCTTGATATAATTTCAATGAACTAACAAGATGGTGGCCAACTTGTTAGAACTTTCCATGGAATTTTTGTGGCATCTCAGAATTCATGGTCCGTGGTATTATTTTCCATTCACTTCACTTATGCACAATAAACAAACTATATTACATAAAACACCACCAATTTTACACAATATAGAACCATATAACACAAGATTATGGATAAAATATAAAATCCACTACATGGCAGACCAAAATCCCGCCAAAAACTCTCCTGTTCGTCCAGTGGTCAAACTTGGACCATAGAGAAAAAACTTTTTCAAATCTTTGTATAGCATGGAGATTATAACATACCTACTCGACAATGGCAGTAATAATCCACGTACCAAGTAAAGTTAAAAGGGAGTTTTTGGCGGATTTTTAGTCTGTCATGTAATGGATTTTATATTTTATTCATAATCTTGTGTTACTTGACTCTATATTGTGTAAAATTGGTGGTGTTTTATGTAATCTAGTTTGTTTATTGTGCATAAGTGAAGTGAATAGAAAATAATACCCCGGACCATGAATTCTGAGATGCCACAAAAACTCCATGGAAAGTTCTAACAAGGGAGCCACCATCTTGTTAGAATATTGAATTAATTACTCGACAATGGAAATTAATAAACTCCTCGGATAAAAAAGATGGTACGCTACTATTAACAAGGAGAATAAGATAAAAAAGTGGTTATGATGGATAAAAGAATATATTATAGAAGATTTGGCGTTTCTGCCTTTACGTTAATTTGGACATAGAAAAGATTTGGCGCGTATGCCTTTACATTAACTTGGACATAGAAGAAAATTGACTAAAGAATACATAAGAACTACCTATATTGACAACTTCACAATTAAAAGATGATTTAAAAAATGTATGAAATATTATACAGAAGATTTGGCGATTAGGCCTTTAAAGAATACTTAAGAACTACCTATATTCACCTCAATCGAAAATAATACCACGGAGCATGAATTCTGAGATGCCACAAAAATCCCCTGGATAGTTGTAACAAGGGAGCTGCCATCTTGTTGGAACATTAACAATGACATTGAAATAATCGCACGACACTAACTTGTAATAGTATTAACTACTCGACAATGGCAGTAATAATCTACAAGATTGGTTGCCAAATATAAAGTTAAAAAATACTTACAATCAGAATAATTTCCAACGGATACTATAGCCGGCTTGCAGACTGTGCACAGGGTCGTTGCATTGAAACTCTGCAAATAATAATTCCACTATTTATCTAACAGTTAAAGTTACGTAAAGTCCTCGTCAATCTTTGTGTCCGCTCTGAACATAGCTGTAGTTCGCACGTAATATAGTTACGATTTTAATACAAAGTAACAAACGAAATACGCTATCCCGCCCTGATAATAACAGAAACATTGACAAATGAACAACCTAAACGGTCGTGAATCGCTCTATCTACTGATCAATTCGAAGATGCTACAAAAGGTCTTACAAGGGTGCATTGTCAGAACATTGAAATGACCACAACATATTCGCAACCTATTCGACAATGACAGTAATAATTAAAATACAAGATTGGTTGTTAAACATAACATTAAAAAAAAGTTAGCAAAAAAATGAAAAGGCACAGACACTCATTGCATATAGCCAAGTATTGTAGTGGTATTTTGGCATTGGTATTTTAGTAGTGGTAGAGCCACGATGAAGCTGTTACTGGTTTCAGTATGAATGGGTCGGCTCGACCGAGGTACTACCACCCCCTCACAGAAACACCGACGTGAAGTAACAGTGCACGCATTGTTGCGTTTCGTACGGTCAGTGAGAGCGCCGGAGCCCCACCTCCCGTCTCCCTCCCTCTACCCCACTCCTCTCCCCCAAACACAGGCAGGCATCGCACTTGCGACTCTTCTGGTGTTGCAAGTGTCTATGGACGGTGGTGATCACTTAATATCAGGTGACCCACCTGTTCGTTTGCCTCCTATGATATAAAAAAAAAAATCTTATAAACTTTGCTCCAAAAAATTTGGCATCATATCGTTAAGTATACTTAAAAAATAGCTTATAAAAATATGAACAAAATATAGATAAATTGAAATAATTAATTAAAAAACAACGAAAGTAATTAGGACTATAGATCAGGTTGTGCGTATATCATATACTAGCCTCTGCCTGCGACTTCGTCCGTGTGGAATAGTTACTTTGGGCTACGACTAACACGCAGCGGAAATTCTTAAGAGGAAATAATACCCCAATTTTGAAACATTCTTCATTAATGCTCCGCTCCTATTGGTCTTGGTGTGATGATATATACCCTATAATCTTCCCCGATAAATGAACTATATAACATTGAAAGAACTTTTCAAATCGGACCAGTACTCCCTGAGATTACCCCCTACAACGTCACAAACTTTACCTCTTTATAATATTAGTATAGACAGATACTTACTGTGGAGTCGGAAAGTGCATGAGAAGCGTCGATGGCACCTGGAGCACATGCTCCTTCGAAGAACTCACCAACAACACGAGCGTAATCGCACTCACTGGTGCTTATAACACCTCTTTCTTGGGCGGCGCGAACGAACGCCACGTAAGCTAAAAGAGAAAAACATTCAGTCACTTAACACTGTCAACTTTATAGCTTACAGAACGTTTCGCACCACACAGATATGATTTTTTTTAAATATTATAGGGTGCCAACGAACAAGCGGGTAACACCTGATGGTTAGTGATCATCGCCGTCCATAGACACTAGCAACACCAGGCGAGTCGCAAGTACGTTGCGTTGTTTGGGGAGAGGGGACAGGGTGGAGAGGTGGTCCTCCGGCGCTCTCACTGACCGAACAAAACGCAACAATGCAAACACTGTTACTTCACGTCGGTGCTTCTGTGAATATAAGTTTTGGGGAGTAAGGGTGTCGAATAACATCATAAGACGTGAGACACCCAAGCCAACCTCACCTGCACGTGGTGCACCCTGCTGAATAACGAACGAGGCAATGGCGAAAGCGGGGTGGTAGGGTTTTACAGCCTAACTGGGTCGCAACCACCATGTATATGGTGAAAAAGCCCGTCATAGTGATTCGCTTCTGCGTGTCGCGTTTCGGTATCAGCCTGTGCATATCCAGCCTTTCGCAAGCCAGCGGCGACCGGCGATGGATACTGTGTCACTCGGTCGCCATTGTTTTTGGATTGTACTGTGCTTACCATCAGGCATAATGAAGTCATTTTGCCGTGCTACAATAAAAAAAGAAATACCCTAGACACTACCCACACTACACGGCGCCGTGTACTCGCATCTAAAAATTGCATTTTCCTCTTCAATCTTTTTGGCCGTTCTGAAGATTAGATAGCCGCAAATTAGATCTTGTGCATAATATCGTGAAGTATTTAATACAAAACAAAGTTAAAATATTACTATAGGGAGTTAAAATAGGCATTTATTTATTTTGTAAATTGTCTCGATGTTATACATATAATGGGCGCGTTCCACTTGACGTTCACGACGCCGTTTAGCCGTTTCACTTGGTGACCGCGATCGTAGCGGTCGCGTTGCTTACATCATTGATGACTTCATAACATACTCTCACGGAATTTCAAATTTCAAAGCAATATAGAAAGCGATCCTAAAAATTGCATTATTTGATGCGGTAAAGGATATTTTTGTAGAAATGAATGTTTCTGATGCGTAAATATATTACGTAAAACAAGCTTAGAAAAGATAATTTCAAGTTATAATTATTCATAATTTATAAATTCTTCCTTGATTAAATATCCCACAGTCGCCGGAAAGGCATCTTGATTCTATTTGACCTGTATACTGCTAAATACCCCACTAAAAATTGAATTGTACAAATCAATTTAAATGATAATCGTATTACAATCCGCTGTTAATACTTATAAATCGTAACCTAACCTCTTACTTACTTTGTAATTATCCTACCCTTGTTTATATATTCAGATATTCATCATTCATACTTTTGTCGATTTACTGAGGTTTCACTTCTATCGTGTGTGAATCGCACACACACCTTTTTTCACTTTTTTAAAGTCCGTTTCTTTATTATCTAATAAAATAATTATCTGATTTTAAGGCGATTATTATATATTAATTGATTGATTATGTATTGACTCACAAAGACCGCCGTATTCAGGGAAGCAAGCCTTCTTGTCTCTCAAGTTTTCGAATCGGGTTATATTCTGTTGTGCTGCAGATTCTTTCACGAAGGCCGCGACCCTGGATGCTGCGGCTCTCACATTTTGTACCAACTTCACCGGTGTCAATCTGTAGTGCCTGTTGATGATAGAATAACGTGTTGAAATGCTTTTTGAAGTGAACGTTCTTATGACACGATAGAGAGAAATGTTCGTTACGCGTTACAGGTTAATTTTGTTCGCTAATTCAGTTTTTGTTTCCTTACAACGCAGTTACATTGACCGTGAGTTTTTGGCGGGATCTTAGAACGTAATGTAGTGGATTTTATTCGTAATCTTGTGTTATTTAGCTCTATATTTTTTTAAATTGTCTTGTTTTGTGTAATATAGTGAAATGGATTAAAAATGGATTCCGAGTTCCAGCAAAACTCCCTGGAAAGTTCTAACAAGATGGCCACCATCTTGTTAGTTCATTGAAATGATCGCAAAACATATCATTACCTAATCGACAATGGCTGTAATAATGTACTAAAAGGTTGGTCGCCAAAAATAATATAAAGAAAGACTTACTTCTGTTCTCTACTTCAGTTTTTGTTTTTTACAACATAGTAACATTCCGCCATGATAATGTATGACATTTGTTTATGTCAAATGTACTATCGTTAAATATAGAATTTGATAGGCGTGCAAACGCCAAATATATACACATAAATAAAATTGTTATGTCTGTTATATATCCAAGTTAATCTCAATGATCGCTGAACCTTTTTTGACGATGCTTTTATTAATAGGTAGAAATATTTTCAGGGTATTATCTAAGCTAAATATTTTACAGATGTACAACCTATTTTTACAATTTTTACAATGTTCCTTCATGGAAATGTTATTGATATGAAACTATATCAAATATGTCTTAGAATTTCCTTACTGTCTGGCGAGGTATCCATAGTCTGAGGGAGCGGAGATGAAATCAGCTCGCTCGTCTCTGATGTCAGTTAGGCAGTCGAAGACGGAACTCCTCTGCTGGCATGAAAGGAAGGGTTGTAGGCCGAGAGTGTAAGCAGCACTGCGGACCCACGCGCACTTGTTCTGTTCAGCAGCTGAGATCGTGCACCAGCGGCGAGCTGGCAAGCAACTGCCTGTCGCGTCAATAGCTGGGATGGTACGAGCTGAAGAGATAAAAGCATATTTGGAGTCACTTCTTACCTTCTAAGTAGGATGGCACAACATGTTTCCTTTTTCCACTCTCCTCGATCAGATGTCCTTTTACGGTCTTCCTCTACTCGTATATCCGTCCACCATCGTACTATTTTTGTAGGTGGTAGAGCCACGCTGAAGTTATTACTGGTTTCAGCATAAATGGACCGGCTCGCCCGGAGTAGTACCACCCTCTCATAGAAAACAGACGTGAAGTAACAGTGCTTGCATTGTTGCGTTTCGTTCGGTCAGTGAGAGCGCCGGTTAGCCACCTACCCACCCCCCTCCACTCCTCTCTTCCTCCCCTCCTCTCTCCAAGCCCTTCCCCTACTCCACTTTTTTACCCACACAAAATTTTAGAACAAATTTTAACTTAGGTTTTCTTGGTTCTTTATTATTATTTGTTTTGATATTATTATTTTATATGTAAATGTGACCATGAAGTATTATATCTTAGAATACTGCGAGTGTTTAACCTTTCACCTGGTATATATGTATCTAAGTGTTACGGAACCTTGGGAAAAGGCGTTATAACCAAAGACAGACATATACATCCATAGGATTTGACGTGCGAAAGAACGAGACAGAATATATTATACAGTGTTTCTTATATTCGCGATCTCCTTATCGTATATGGTTCTTTCATTAGGTGGTAGAGTCACGCTGCAGCTATTACTGGTTTCAGCATGAATGGGTTAGCTCGTCCGGGTTGGTACCATCCTCTCATAGAAAACCGACGTGAAGTAACAGTGCTTGTATTGTCGAGTTTCGTGCGGTCAGTGAGAGTATCGGAAACCCACCTCCCCTCCCCTACCCTCCCCTCACCCCTCTCCCCATTCCCAACAAAAACAGAATGGCAACGCACTTGAGACTCCTCCTGTTGTTAGTGTCTATGGACGGTGATGATCACTTAACATCAGGTGACATATATGTTCGTTTGCCTCCTATGACATAAAAAACCTAATACTCGCTTTGATCCGAGCGTTGTACGAATGTATGCTTGTACGTCTTAGTTAACCAGGATGGTGTACTATTAACGGGTATCGTCTATTAAATTTTTTTTTAGGTTTCTCTTCTACCGCGAGTGAACGACACACATTTTTTTTTGTTTATCACATTTGGTATCACCCAGTCAACAGCTTGGGTAAGATAGTGGCCAAACTATAAAACCTGCATAGTACGTAAAAAGAACTTACTCGGTGATGTATAGTTGGATGGAGAGACAGGAGAATCTTGGAAGACGACGCGAGCATTGGCTCCACCAGCGAGCGCTGTGAACAGGACAGACTGCCACGTGTTCATTCCAGGGTCAGCGCCGTTCGGCCACCACAAACGTAAGTTGGAGAGCAATGCAGTTGATGAGGCTCTGTCCAAAATATGATAACAATATTTATTGTTAGCGACCTTTAGCCGACTGGTACGTGACGACCGTACCCATGATGACGTCACATTTTTTTTAGTTTAGCCAATGTATATCAAGGATTGCAAGTTGGAATGACAGGGGCCATTGTAAATGAATTGCCTTTCTTTCGGTATTATTATTCTTTCCCATTAGACACAGTGTAGTCACTTCCTCGGGGTATTATTACAACACTTGTCATTACAATGTGTTTTGGTACGAAAGTCCTTAATCGAGCTTTCAGTAGGAGTTGAATGGTTGAAATCGTCACGTAAGGAAAAATCGTTATTCTGTGCTCTCTATACAACTATATGCGCTTAGATCGACAAAATTTAATGATACTTAAATATCTAGTTTATATATTTAACAGCGCCATCTTTTGTCACACTGTCAAGACGACAAAATTAAAATCCCAAAAATGAGACAGCTCCATTTATCCAGTTATATTGTAAACAGATGTATTACCTCAATATTGAAAGCCTGTATATTTATTTAAAACTTAGGTTTTGGTGTTTTATTAAGCATTTTTTCATCCAAGCCTTTATAGATTTTTGTAAAAATAATTGTTGCATATTTCTAGGAACTAGTGGGCGCCCAGAGATTCGACCATAGTTCATTGATTTTTTAAAGTTTGAATTTTATTAGGGTTCTTTTGTCAAAGGGTATTGTGTTATAATATCATTGTAGAGTGTAGAATGAAAAAGGGTAATTGGAACGTAAGAGTAAAATAATACATACAGTCGAGCATAGCAACCTCCTTCACAACCTTTTTTGAAGTCCTTTATTGACAGATGTCAAAATGCCTTTTTTATTTACATGTGTGTATATGTTGTGTAAAATTGAAGCAGTAGTGTGAGTAATGCATATTTTAATTAATTTAATGTACTTCTAATGCATTTTATATAAAATAAATAGCTTTCTGCACTTCTCCTCCGTATAAACTTTAACTATGCCAAATTTCACGTTCATCGGTTCGCCCAATTCCGTTAAAAAGGGATACAAAGTTTAGGCTTCACGTATTAATATATATGATAAAAAGGGATACAACGTTTTGGCTTCACGTATTAATATATATGATTAGTAATAAAATACATTTCAATCATTTTCAGAAATGTTTGTGTCTACGTTCATAATAAAACTTTTTCAAGAAAATCACAGAGCATATCTTCGAGTATCATTTAGTGTTTGTTTCATTAAAATCGGTTCACTCTATCAACGGTTATTGTACTGTTAATAACGAAGCGACATAAGTACGGGAGGAAAGTAAATAAGTAAATTGACTTAAGACATTCAGATGACTTTATTAATCGATGTTTTTTACATAAGATTTCACACGGACAAAGTCGTAGGCACAGCCAGTTTTTATTAAAATAATATTTTTCATAGAAAATCTTTGTTATTTCCATTAAACAAATAGATAGAAATCTCAAGATGTCCATATCAAATTACATTGAATAAACGTTCCCGACCGCATAGTTTTGTTACTATATATATATTTTTTTTTATTGTAGCACGGCAAAATGACGGCACTATGCCTGATGGCAAACACAGTACAATCCAAAAACAATGGCGACCACCGGGTGAGACTATCCATCGCCGGTCGCCGCTGTCATGCCGGCCTGCGAATAGCTGGATATGCACAGGCTGATCCCGAAACGCGACCCGCAGAAGCGAATCACTATGACGGGCTTTTTCGCCATATACATGGTGGTTGCGACCCAGTCAGGCTGTAAAACCCTACCACCCGCTTTCGCCATTGCCTCGTTCGTTATTCATCAGGGTGCACCACGTGCAGGTGAGGTTGGCTTGGGTTCAAGTTCAAGTCTTATGATGTTATTCGAACCCCTTACACTCCAAAACACAACTAACACTAACAACTAACTAACACGTGTCACCCTTCAAGACCTCATTTTTAAAATCATAATTTTGTAAATTATACTTACGTAGAAGTCACTATAGCTCCCCAGGGCTGCCTGACGAGTGCACACGGCGATGTGGAGTTGTTCAAGGTAGTAGTGTTGAGCGCTTGGAGAGATCCGTCAGGGCAGAGCAGAGAGAAAGATGGCGCATCTTGTGGGTTACGCAACTAAAGCCCAGAGTTAATAAAATTAAACACTGGGTATAAGCCCTTGTATAGCAATTCCTATAGTAGATTTCGTGGCATTCCAGACTCCATAAAAAACTCAGTTTACGGCCGATAATTTTACGTGACGACGCCATAAGAAAACATTGATGAAAAATCGCATACTTTTATGAATTGAATTGAATTATCCTATACTAGCCTCTGCCCGCGACTTCGTCCGCGTAGAATAATTACTTTGAGCTAACGCTAACACGTAGTGGAAGCTCTCAAGGGGAAAATAAAAACGATTTTGAAATATTCTTCTTTGGTGCTCCGCTCCTATGGGTCTTAGCGTGATGATATATAGCCTATAACCTTCGTCGGCAAATGAGCTATATAACACTGAAAGAATTTTTCAAAATCGGTTTAGTAGTTCCTGAAATTACCCCCTACAACGTCACAAACTCACAAACTTTACCTCTTTATAATATAACTAGCTGTCCCGTGCCCACTTCGTTGGGCGCTAATAGGCATTATCAAGCTATAGTTTTTCTCTAGAACTCGATCATATGTCTCTCATCGTTAACGCAGCGTTCGTAAGTAAGCTCTCAAAAGGAAAAAAGCCCCGATTTTAGAACATTTTTTATTGTTGCTCCGCTCCTATTGGTCTTAGCCATAATGATATATAACTTATGGCACTCACAAATAACTTGACTATCTATTGGTAAAATAATTTTCAAAATCGGTTTAGTAGTTCCTGAGATTACCCCCTACAACGTCAAAAACTCACAAACTTTACCTCTTTATAATATTGCTAGCTGACCCGTGCCCACTTTGTTGGGCGGTAATAGGCATTATCAAGCTACAACTTTTTTCTAGAACTCAATCATATATCTGTCATCGTTAAAGCAGCATTCGTAAGAAACGTTTTCGTTTGACCATTTTTTCTCCGACTCCCCAGATATTACCCCCTACAACCTCACAGACATTACCTCTTTATGGTATTAGTATAGATAATATAATTATTTAATAGCTCCTGCCCGCAACTTCGTACGCGTGGAATGGTTATTTTGGGTTAAGACTCACAGTAAAGAATTCCCTGACGTGTTGCCATGCAGCGTATGCTACAGCTGGAGCGGTACTGTTGGAGTTAGTTCTGAGACACTCCAGAGCCTGGATGTGTCGGTTGTCGTTCCTGACACCAGCGATGTTCGGGCCCATGTCAATACTGTAGCCAGAACAGGAGCCAGATGAACCGCAGAGCGAGCACATTGAGGGGAAACGTGACTCTGCGAAAAGATGCAAATTTCATCAAGTGAACAATATACAAGATTGTCTTAGTAAACGTGATAGTTGACGTTACTTAGCACTTCCGCGTAGAAATGTAGTTCCGCCAGGCGGAAATGCAAAGTAAAGTCGACTATAGAATTTAATGATGGGTTTCCCGCCAAGTAACGCCTCTATTTTAAAATGATGACGATGGAAGATTCAAAACTAAGCCTAATTTTTGCTTTTTACAAGGCTTCTATTATATATTCATAATTTTGTATTATTTGATCCTATATTGCAGACCTTGATTGTTGCACATAATTGAAATGAATACGAAATTATAACTGGAGTATGAACACTGCCTGGAAAGTTAAAGGGGGTCCCCTAATAGGGGAACTACTATCTCTTTTGTGATCATAAAACACACTATATCTGATTGAATTGAAACCCAATTGCTAATGGCAGCAACAGAGGTAATTAAAGAGGATTGACTACCAAAGTGGAAAGAAGAAGAAAAAGGCTAGTTACTACATTACATCTTTTTAACATTGGAATGGTTGTATAGATTATAGGGGAAAATTTTGACACACTTGTAGGTGGTAGAGCCACGCTGAAGTTATTTTTGGTTTCAGCATGAATGGGTTGGCTCGCCCGGGGTAGTACCACCCTCTCATAGAAAACCAGCGTGAAGTAACAGCGCTCGCATTGTTGCGTTTCGTTTGGTCAGTGAGAGCATCGGAGGCCCATCTCCCCACCCCTCTCCTCTCCCCACTCCCTCCCTTCCTTTCCCAAAACACAAGCTGGCAGTGCACTTTCGACTCTTCTGGTGTTGTTAGTGTTTATGGACGGTTGTGATCACTTAACATCACGTCACCCACATGTTCGTTTGCCTGCTATAACATAAAAAAAAGTGAATTGCTTACGCGCTTAGTGAGGTGGCCGGATAATACATAGTTTACTATGAAAAGGTGGGACTGTTCCCAATAACCAAACATCACTATAAAGTTTGTTAGCTGTAAGTACTTACTGAGGTTGGCGTCAACTGATACGTTAGCGCTCCACGAGCCAGGCCTGCAAGCCGCCGAGAAGAACCCATTAATATTCTCCAGCTCCAACTCTTCAGCTGTCTTCCCATTGGTGTTTATATCAGGACAGCGATCCGTACGTGCGCTCTGCATACCAATAAATTCATAAAGTGTTCTCCTAAATTCTTTATAGTATCCTAAATGTGTAATTCGTGGTTGTCGAGTGGTCTGACCGCTGGAATATCGATTCGATACAATTACTCATTCAATTTGGTAACACTATCGGCTGACGGTGAAAAAAAACATTGTGAGGAAACTTGAACCTGAGAAATGTTCTTGTAGTACCGGTGGTACTCGGTTGATTTCTCAGAGTCTCAATTTGCCAATACGTCATGAACTGGTCTGGTAATTTTGCCCATAACTTCTTTCAGGAATAGGTCTATAACCCAGCAGTGGGCCTCTCACAGGCTGAAGTGATGATGATGATGAAACCCATGCTAAGCGTTGATATTTCTGCTGCTCGACTCATAAAGACAAAGCTATATTTATGAAATGTGCAGTAAAAATTAGTTCGCCTGATGGCCGAAGCAATTTTAATGAATTACTAAAAACAATTAAGTGCAGGTTAATTTGTAGTAGAGTCATGCTGAAGCTATTACTGGTTTCAGCATGAATGGGTCGGCTCGCCCGGGCTAGTACCACCCTCTCACAGAACACCGACGTAAAGTAATAGTGCTTGCATTGTTGCGTTTTGTTCGGTCAGTGAGAGTGCCGGAGGCCCGCCTTCCCTCCCCTTCCTCCTCCCCCTTCCCTTACTTCTCCAAGACAGGTTTGCAACGCACTTGCGACTTCCCTGGTGTTGCAAGTGTCTATGGACGGTGGTGATCACTTAACATCAGGTAACCCACATGTCCGTTAGCAGCCTATGATATAAAAAAAAATCTGCTGCTCGCCTCATAAACATTATATTTATGAAATGTGCGGTAAAAAGTAGTTCGCACGATGGCTGAAGCAATTTTAGGGAATTACGAAATCCAATTAAGTGCAATTTTTTAAATGGTAGAGCCACGCCGACGTGAAGTAACCTCCCACCCTTTCCCCCAAACACAGGATGGCAACGCACTTTCGACTCCCCTAGTGTTGTTAGTGTCTATGGATGGGGAAGGAGGAAGAAAGTGGGCCTCCGGCGCTCTCACTGACCGAACGAAACGCAACAATGCAAGCACCGTTACTTCACGTCGGTTTTCTATAAGAGGGTGGTGGTACCGCGGGCGAGCCGACCCATTCATGTTGAAACCAGTAGCTCCACCTTCATGTTGAGGAGTTTTTGGCGGTGTCTTGGAATGTCGTGTCGTGGAGTTCATATTCTATTGGTAATCTTGTGTTTTTTGACGATATTGTGTAATATTGGTGGTATTTTACGGAATATTGTTCGGTTATTGTGCATAAGTGAAGCGGATGGGAAATAACACCACGGAGCATGGATTCTGACTTGCCACAAAAACTCCCTGAAAAGTTCTAATAGGGCCACCATCTTGTTTGTTCATTGCAGTGATCTCAAGAAACTTACTCGATAATGGGAGTAATAATCTACCAGAAGATTGGTTGCCAAAAATAAAACCTTCATGTTAACCGAGTAAATATTCAGATTTACCATTTTAAAATAGCATACATTTTAAGGTTATTACAGCAGCTTATCCCAAGAAACTGTGATTTCAAATTCATTTGTTGTCTTTCGTCACAATGTGATAACTATTTTGATTTATTTTTATAGGAATCTGCTCAGAAAATTATACATACCAGTTGTTCCAAAGTTTTAAGCACCCTCGGAGACCATCGCAAGTCGACTTGATCAAGACCAGGGTGGCAGTAACGTCCTCCCCTTAGGCCCTCCAAACCACCGGTGTGATTAGAAGGAACAACGGCTACGGCTTCGAAGGCGAATGGTTCTGAAGAAGATAAAGTGGCTTTAGGCAAGATTCTGTAGTCTATAGCTTAAAGATATTTAAATAATTTGGAGATAGTTTCAAGTATCTAGATTCTAGACATTTGTGGGATGTTTTTTTTAAGTGAAAATTTCTTACGGCGATTTGAGCGGTATTTTTTGGCATTTTATTATTTCGCGTCATGACATGCTAGTAAACGTGACCGACCGCATTGCGCTTGTGAGGCTTCCGTCAGACTAGCGACGCGTATTATACAGCCTGTGTATATTTAATATATATTGAAGTTATACTTCTTTAGGCGCGTTAGGGAAAAATGATGAGAGTAAATTTTTACGATGCGTGCGCACACCATCACGAAAAACCGACACCTTAAAGTTCATCGTAGCATCGTAATGATGCGCGCGTACACCATCACGAAAAACACAAATAGGTGCTTGCCACTGGCAGGTTTTCAACATGAGCGTGGTATGCCACTTACCCTTATCATAGCTATTAAAGTTACGTGTATTATCTACATACATATAATAAAAATGTAAATCTAACTGTCTGTACTTTTTAAATTTAATAAGTAACTAGCGAGCCGGGCGGACGTTGTCCTACCTTGATAATAAAAATCTATAATTCAACCGCAGTTCCACCTACCGGATCCAATTGTGAATCGAAACCATTCTTGGATCCACTAGAAAACGCACACAAAATTTCATCAAAACCGGTCCAGCCGCTTAGGAGGAGTTCAGTGACATACACACGTACAGAAGAAATCATTACATAGTATAAAACAAAGTCCCCTACCGCGTCTGTCTGTCTGTCTGTTCGCGATAAACTCAAAAACTACTGAACGGCTCTTTGTACGGTTTTCACCAGTGGGTAAAGTGATTCATGAGGAACATTCTGGTACATAATTAGTCACAGATTTTTTTAATGATCAGGGCGGGACAACTTCTGCAAGGCGCCCTAGTTTCTATATAAAGGTACAAAATACATTTCACTCGTTTTTAAAAATGTCTGTCTGTCTGTTTGTATGAACACGGATCACTGCTAAAACACTGCGTTCACTATAAATATAAAATCATAAAGCGTATTCTTGACTAACTTTTAGTTTTTGTTTCATTAAAATCGGTTCACTCTATCAAGAGTTATTGTAATTTTAATGACGACGCGGCGTAAGAACAAGAGACAAATAAATAAGTAAATGATACATTGAGATGACTTCATTAATTACTGTTTTGTACATAAGGTTCCACGCGAACAAAGCCGCTGGCACAGTTAGTAAATTATAAACTCACCCATCCGGCTGACGTCACGAACAGTGGCAATAACCCTGTTATCGTTTGGTTGCTGCTGTGTTAGGAGAAGCGTCTCTTCTTCAGAGAAGTAACCGATGTCAGCCTCATTACGGGACAGCTTCAGGGCGCAGTCCACTCTGAACCATATAGAATGATTATTGCGATATTTTTCTATAGAAATCGACAAAGTGAATGAACTGTACTGTCTAGTAAGCTGGATATAGGCTGGCTGATGGCTTTATCGGGGGTGTAAGGGGTGTCGAATAACATCTAGGACTTGAAACACCCAAGCCAACCTCACCTGCAAGTGGTGCACCCTGCTGAATAACGAACGAGGCAATGGCGATAGCGGCGTGGTAGGCTTCTACAGCCTGACTGGGTCGCAACCATCAGGTATATGGCGAAAAAACGCGTCATAGTGATTCGCTTCTGCGAGTAGCGTTTCGGGATCAGCCTGCATGCATACCCAGCTTTCCGCAGGCCGGCATGACAGCGGCGATCGGCGATGGATAGTGTGTCACTCGGTGGTCGTCATTGTTTTTGGATTGTACTGTGCTTACCATCAGGCACAGTGCAGTCATTTTGCCGAGCTACAATAAAAAAAAAATCGTTTGATGAGTCTCACCTGATGTTAAATGAACGATTTAAAAAAAACGATTAAGAAACGATTTTTAAAACTAGGAGCGATCGTAATATGTTGAGTAGATTCATGAAAAAATCGAGGTCTAGAGGATCGATTATTGAAATTTCGATCTCTTAAACTTCGAATGAGCTTTTGTTTTTTTTTAATTATAAATAATTATGTGACTTATTTTTATCTAAATAGAATAAAATCGAATCACGATTCTAGAGTGTCCGAGTTCGATTCGATGTTTAATATCGATTGAAATAATCGATTTCTCTATGTCTAAAGATCTATTATTCGATTGATCGACCTCAGATCACCATCCCTAGTCTGGTTTTCAAGTGCATCTGCCGGAACACAGTTTCCAACCTTGAAGATGGTACTTGACCAGGCAGACAACAATACCAAAGAGAACACCAACCACTAAAAACAACACAATTATGGGTTTTCGCATTTCTGGCAGTACTGGTTCCAGCATGAATGTATCGGCTCGACCGGGGGACTACCACCCTCTCACAAAACACCGACTTCAAGTAACAGTGCTTGCATCGTTGCGTTTCGTTCGGTCAGTGAGAGCGCCGGAGGTCCACTTCCCTTTCCCCTCTTCCCGTCTCCTCTCCTCCCTCCCCCCCAAAGATAGGCTGGCAACGCACTTACGACTCCCCTAATGTTGCAAGTGTCTATGGACGGTGGTGATCACTTAACATGAGGTGACTCACCTATTCGTTTATCTCCCTCCTCTATTCCTCAGCCGATTTTATTCATTCTTTTTTAGTTTTTTCTCTATGGTCGAAATTCGATCACTGGACGAGCACTCGTAATATATAATTTAATACATATAAGTTAAACAAGTTTCACTTCCTCCACGTGTACACATTGATACGTTTTTTTTTACTCTCTACATAAAGTGATCTACAGTCGTGAGTAGTAGCTAGTACGCAATAAAGAAACGAAACTTGTTCAAGAAATCTCACCTTGTTCCAACTGTCTGGCATGTGACCTGACTGCCGTCCCTCTCGAGGCTCTGGCATAAGTTTGTTGATGCTGACGAGACGCATACTTTATCTGTAATATGAAATGAAACAAAATTGACACGATGACAGTAACAAACAATTACTAAAATATTGTGTTTTTCTAATGAAGTAGGATTAATAGATTGGGAAAAATATATTTATAACTAGCTGTGCCCGCAACTTCGTCTGCGTGGAAGCTTATGTAAAAAACAGTGATTAAGAAAGTCATCTGAATATATTAAGTCCATTTACTTGTCTATTTTTCTCTCGTACTTACGCCGCGTCGTCATTAAAACTACAATAACTTTTGATGGAGTGGACCGATTTTAATGAAACAAACACTAAGTCACTCCCGAGGATATGCTTTACGATTTATTGAGAACCCAGTACTTTAGCATCGAAGCGTGTTTATACAAACAGACAGACACAACAGATAGAAATTTCTAAAAACGATTGAAATGTATTTTATTACTCATTCTTAGCTTTTTCATGAATATCGAAAAACTCGCATTCATCGCAATCTTTATTTAAAACGATATCTTTATTTGATATAGGACGAAGGTCAGCAAAAGTTACGTCGAGACGAAACCTATTTCATCACGGACTTGTAGCATATCTAATGGTGGTAGACTGAAGCTTATGAAAATACAGTCCACAAAAGTTTATCGTCGTTTTCTTCAACGAGACATATAAGGTTAGCGTTAACTTGTGTTCCTTCGATTACAAATTATCGATCGCTAAAACTATTATTGAGTTTTTTATTGTCATTTAAAGTGGACTACGCCGCGGGCTGTCGTGAGTGTCAAAAACAACGCCCCAGTTACCCTTCTCGTGAGCTGCATTCGTATTGTCGCTCGCTGTTGTCATATGACTTCCAATTACAATCCATATATTTTTACAGATAAGAGAGATAACAGTAAGGCGAGCCGGTGAATCATATAATGACATACTATCATTAAAATAGAATTCGTACGTGGAATGGAAACACAGTTTAATAAAAATCCATTCATTGTAATTTTTTAAGTGACACTTCTTTATCGACGTCGGGAGGAATTTTAGAGCATGTAAAAGCGTATGTAACGTTTTTCGGTTACGCGCCATCTTAATTTCTGTACACATAAAGATTTCTAAAGAGTTCTGTAAAGATTTGGAGATCGTCATAGAGTCGGCAAAAATAACTCTATAGCAATATTACTATATTAATTACATTATAGTAATTTTGGATATGCACTGTTGAATAAAATTGTAAGCAAAATCAGTGTTTATTATAATATATGTATTCTGTAGGTGGTAGAGTCACGCTGAAGCTTTAGTATGAATACGTCGGCTCACCCGTGGTACTACCACCTGACTCATAGAAAACTGACGTGAAGTAACAGTGCTTGCATTGTTGCGTTTCGTTCGGTCAGTGAGATCGCATAAGCCCCACCTCCCTTCCCTTTCCCCCTTCCCTTCCTCCCCCACCAACACAGGATGGCAACGCACTTGCGACTCCCCTGGTGTTGCAAGTGTCTATGGACGGTGGTGATCACTTAAAATCAGGTGACCAACTGGTTCGTTTGCCTCACATGATATAAAAAAAAAGTATTTTAACTGGACGGATCAATAAACTTATATATTATACTAACGGGCCCGGCGGACGTAGACACGCCCTGATAATAAAAGAAACCTTGACGAACTACATACCTAAACCTTCCTCATGAATCACTTTATCTACTACTGAAAACCACATGATCTGTAGTTTTTAAGTTTATCGCGAACAGACAGACAGACGTGGCAGAGGATTTTGTTTTATATTATGTAGTGATATATATGCACATAGTGTAGTTTATCTGACAATTTTTCATGAAGCCCCAGTAACCAAAAAGTGAATACAATTGGCCTTCACAGAACTTGTGACTCTAATGTTTGATTGCCAGTGTCACTGCATCGCCTAAGTATTAGGCTACAAGGCTTCTTTTCGTGGGTTCAGATATAGTCAATTTATAAACTAAGACTCCATAAAGATATGATAGTCAAGGTCACTAAAATATCAACAAACTCAATAGTAACAACGCAGTCAATTCCGTCAAAAGAACGCCCATCGTTATACAAAGAAGTAATCGAAATAGCGACCTTTAACAAGCACATAACAAAAGTATATCTAATTAGATTTATTATAGCACTTCAATCTGAAAGAAATTAGAAAATGAAAATGGTGCTGTCTTTGGATATGGAATATCTAAATCTTCCTTTAAGGATATAGCTACAACAAAGTATATAGAAGAGAGTGGGTGTGTTTAACCAGGGTAAGGCACCGATACGGAAACATAACCTAAAAACATTTTTAGATTTGTTTCTCATTCAGCTCTCCGGTCATCCATACGGTTATTTATACCTACAATCCTTAAACATCTAACATTACGTTGACTACTTTGTTTTGTATCCCAGTTTCGTTATAAAAACAGCCAACGATTTATATTTCAGAGAATTATGAAACACACAATTAGAAGTTTCAGAAACCACGTGTATTATAATTAAGTTGAATCCAAATTTTGCTCTGTAGAAAATCTGGAATTCGCAAAACGCTTTTGTTTTTCAATTAAATTCAAATGCATGGCCAGCGTTATTATTTACTTCTGTATTCTTCTGTAGCTTGTACATACAACTGTAACATATAGACCAGTACAGTACAGTTACAATAGTATAATACTTGGAGATTCTTCTGTAGCTACTTTAATTAAAACTATATGACCAAACTGTATAGAGTCAAACTTATACGAGAACCAAATGAATCATATTCTAATAACAGCGCTTCACAGAATTTGATACATTAAATTTTTTCTACTGTAGATTTCTGATACCTTGCACTGTGTAAATATTCCACCCGTATTTCTTTCTCACCTAGTGTACATTTAGACAGAATCTTTTGATGATGATTATTCGATTACTGAGAATAATGGTATAGCATTAAACAGCCAATAACCTTCTCTACTAAATCGACTAACATTCAAAGGATTTTTTGTAATCTCACTGTTATTTCCAGACATGAACAAGTTCAAACAAACGGTTTCTAGACTTATATCAATGCTTGGCTTTATAATCAGTATCATAGCTGGTCTTAAGGGAATCCCGTAACAGAACTTCTTAGTATGTCATTGTATTTCATATTTCATATCATTATTTATTCATATCAGTATTTCATATCATTGTAACACCGTATTTTTGATACGGCTTAGTATATGGTTCGATTTCTCCAGATTCCAATAGACCTACGCGATAAATATTATTTTCAGTTTTAACTTGCTTTGCAGGAGTTATTGGTGGGATCTTAGTATCTCATGTAGTGGATTTTATATGTCATTCATAGTCTCATAATCTTGTATTTTGTAATATTGATGGTGTTTTAAGTAAAATAGATCGGTTATCGTGCATAAGAGAATTGGATGGGAATATCGGTACATTAATTCTGAGATACCACGAAAATTCCACGGAAAATTCTTATAAGGAAGTCACCATCTTGTTACAATATTGAAACTATCACAAGAAACTGGTAATATTATTACATATTCGACAATGGCAGTAATAATGAAGAAGTTGCCAAGAATAATGGTTGCCAAAAAAAAAACTATGGTTTTTATTATAGTAGGCAAACGAACATGCGGATCACCTGATGGTAAGTGGTGACTTCTGTTTTTACATAATTACACATTGATAACAACAGCTTAGTACCAAAGTACCACTGAACATTATTTTATAACAACCTAATATGAGCATAATCAGATAATGAGATAATTTATAACTGTTACATAATACTCACAGTTTTGTGCCGAGACATATCCGATCACAGATAAAATCAACGCAAATAATTTCAACTCCATTTTGTTGTTCACTAGATTTTAATATAAAATTAACACACAGTAGGACTATTCAGTCCCACAGAACGGCCACACCCTGGTCAATAAATCCTTATGGACTCGACCAACGCCTTTGATAACTTAGCCCTCAATGTAAACCGCATTCGAAGCGATTCTATAGTGTTTGCTGTGATATCTTATCAGTGTATTTCAAAATTCAGCGTAGAGGTATATGATATAATGCCAACTGATAATATGATAACAGTGCGTCAGACGTCCGACTGCGGTGTACCGCAGGGAGCTTTATTGGCGCCATTACTGTTCAAACAGCAAATGTTCTGTTGCATCTTTGATTTGTTCGTATATTTTTTTAAACTCAAACGTTTTATGCTTCTCTTAATGAAGTTGAATTGTCTTATTAATTAATTATTGTTATTGAGAATTATAAAATGTTTTTCCTTTTTATTATTGGATTCGGAATGGTAAAAAATAAAAATAGTAAATGTAAGTTATCACTAATAGATACATATACAATCAAATACGTTTTTGTTTAAAATCGGCTGAGTGCCTTAAGCGCTCGCCTTAGTAGCCCGGTGAAGCTGTTAAGACCTTGCAGGTTCAATAGCGTAGTCAGTTCGAAAAAAAAAAAAACGTTTTTGTAGATCGTTTTAAAATGCAGAATTCCGCAATAGACTATTTTGATGTATATCACTAGATATTATAAAACAAATTTCTCAGCCACGTCTGTCTGTCTGTCTATTCGCGAAAAACAACAAAAACTATTGACCGGATTTTCACGTGGCTTACCAGTAGATAAATTGATTCATAAGGAAGGCTTAGGTATATAATTTGTCAAGGTTTTTATTATCAGTGCGGTACAATGTCCACCTAGCCTGCTAGTCTAAACTTCTAATAAGAATGTAAATCTAATATGAAAGAAAGAAGAAAGAAAATGTCTTTATTGCTGGATAACATCAAAACAACAAGATGAACATATACATAGCTTATTTGAATATCCAACAAAGGCACCTCCATTCAGCAAAGTGCTGCAGCATAACTAAGGTGATACTGCAGCGCTGATTTTCAATGGAGACCCTAAGTAAGTAAAGTATGAGTGTAAGGGGTGTCGAATAACATCGAAGACTTGAGACACCCAAACCAACCTCACCTGCACGTGGTGCACCCTACTGAATAACGAACGAGGCAATGGCGAAAGCGGGGTGGTAGGGTTTTACAGTCTCACTGGGTCGCAACCACCATGTATATGGCGAAAAAGCCCGTCATATTGATTCGCTTTAACGGGTCGCGTTTCGGGATCAGCATATCCAGCTTTTCGCAGGCGGCGGCCGGCGATGGATAGCGTGTCACTCGGTGGTCGCCATTGTTTATGGATTATACTGTGCTTACCATCAAGAACAGGGGTGATTTTGCCGTGCTACTATAAAAAAATGTGTAAAAATATTGCAGGTGTTTAGGAATAATATTTTATTTTAGAAATGTCTGTCTGTCTCTCTGTATGAACATGCATCACCGCTGATGCTGCACATCACACTACTAAAATACTGCGTTCGATAAAACCTTTTCAAGAAAACCATAAGGCATAACTTCGAGTGACATTTAGTATTTATTTCATTAAAATCGGTTCACTCTATCTAAAGTTATTGTAATTTTAATGAGAGCACGACTTAAGTACGAGTGAAAAGCAGATAAGTAAATGGACTTAATACATTCAGGTGACTTTATTAATCACTGTTTTTTTTTTACATTAGATTTCTTATTAATTATTATTATTGGATTCGCAATGGAACAAAATAAAAATAATTATTGTGAGTTAGTAGTTAGTTTATACTATAATAATATTATAAAGAGGTAAAGTTTGTGACGTTGTGGCGTTGTAAGGGGGTAATCTCAGGAACTGCTCGTCCGATTTGAATAATTCTTTCAGTTTTCTATAGCTCATTCATCGAGAATGATTATAGGCTATATATCATCACGCTAAGGCCAATAGGAGCGGGGCACAGATGAAAAATGTTTCAAAATCGTGATGTTTTTTTCCTTTTTGAGAGCTTCTGCTGCGTATCAGCGTTAGCCCAGAGTAGTAACTATTACTACGCGGACAAAGTCGCGGACAGGGGCTAGTAATAGATAACCATATATCACCAAGAACGTTATTGTATGTATTTTTAATATGCACAATTTCGTAGTACATTACTTTGATGTATCTCATAAGGTTTTGACAGCGTTATCAATGTAAGCGCACGAAAGCCGCTTCTTACGTCTTCGATAGAATACGTCGATTTCTTTTAGTCCGGTGAAGCTGTGAAGGTCTTTCAGGTAAATAGGGCAATCAGTTGGAAAAAAACGTTGATTTTTCTGAACTTTGCATAAATATAAAATGCATGTATTATATACAGTTCCTTCTGTAAGGAATTATTGAAATGGTAGTGGAACCCATAGTAAAATTTATTGCGTAATTTCGAAGAACTAAAAAAACACACAGATCGACACTAAAAGCGTCTTGGTTCTATAATATTTATACATGTTTCGATAAATTTGAAATGTCTGCCTTTTCTCCGAACTAGTCTTCGAGAAAGTTACACCGTTTTTAACCAAACCTTTAGTGATAGATATGGATCTTTTTAGACTATATTCTATGCTATACATCTGTTGTGGATTTCAAGACCTTAGGCTAGTTTAAAAGGAGTACAAAGTTTTTGAAATAAAAACTTCTTTAGGCGCGTTGAGGACTTTTTTGGGTGAACAAAAATCATGGAACTCGCGTCATCGTCACCGAACGCTTCCCCAGAGCTATATGTATACCGTTTTATTATTATCAGGGCGAGACAACGTCTTCCGGGCCTACTAGTTTTAAATAATTCAGACTATAACTGATTTCAAAATTCAAATGACAAAACCGTTATTCCATTGTTTTGAGATTTCACTTCTGTCGGCAGTCGTTATGACAGCTTTGCTTTTTTTCTTCACTAGTTATTTTTTTATGTCATAGGAGACAAACGAAGACGTAGGTCACCTGATGTTAAGTGATCACTACCGTCCATATACACTTGCAACACCAGGGGAGTCGCAAGTACGCTACCAACCTGCGTTTGGAGGAGCGGTAGTGGGAGAAGGGAAAGAGGCGCTCTGTCTGACCGAACGAAACGCAACAATGCAAGCACTGTTACTTCACATCGGTGTTTCTGTGTGTCGGGTGGTAGTACCGCGGGCGAGCCGACACATTAATGGCGAAACCAGTAATAGCTTCAGCGTGGCTCTACCACCTAATAATAATAATGTCACTGCAATGAGTCAGTATTTATTTCCGACCTTATTATTAAAAACCTCTCACATGAGACGGATGTAAAAAAGACATATTACTACGTCACGACCGACGCAAAATATGATGCATATTATTTCCTCCATGAATTCTGTTACTGATAAGATCAGTTACCGTGTAGTACGAGTTACAGAAAATTGTATTATATTTTTTTGTAAAATGTAACGCGTTATCAGATAAACATACTTCTAGGAAACCGCTGTATCGATCAGCGAAGCATTTATGTAGCTCGCTGATAACACCGTTAGGTATTCAGTTTCGTCGTTCATATTACGAATTCTAATGTGACTACGCCCTTGGAACGCTCTGGACTAATTTTCTATGTTAAATCAAATAAATCCCCCAAAAAACTTTATTCAATTTAAGCCCTGAGAAGGCGCTTAAGAACATCAAGTTGGGTCAAACAACACAATCATCGAGAAGAATCGCCAAGTAACTCAATTTCGTTTCATTTTTGTCTGACATACTTTTATAATACATTAAAGTTATAGTCGTTTTTAGCGGGAGTAATCCGGTGTAGATGTTAAGGCCTTGCTAGGCCAATAGCATAGTCAGTTCGAGAAAAAAAACATTTTTAGCGGTTACACAGAGACACGTGTTAATTCCAGACGTCGCCGTCGTTCACATATTGATCCACTCTATAATAGCCTTTTGACAACAAAATCCGCTTGACATCATAAAGTTACAGTTCAGCAAATCGGTTGTGGCGTCTACAGAAAACTCAACACGAGAACTGTAACCGATCGCTATCCTGTTCCGAACATTCAGGACTTCACTCACAACATTTCTCCCTGCCAAGTCTTTTCTAGTATTGACCTGGTAAAGCTTACAACAAGATTTCAGTGAACAGCGAGGACTTAGCTAAAACCACCACAACGATACCGGTTGGCTTATATGAGTTTCCTTATATGACGTTTGCACTCAGGAACGCAAGTCAGACGTTCCAGCGTTTTGACGACGAAATCTCCAGAGGCCTGGACTACACATACGCCTTCTTGGACGATTTCGCGATCTTTTGAAGAGATAAACCTCGTACACACACGTCAGACCACATGGTAAAAAGCTTTGGGACTTTGTTGTCAACCTAACACTATTGCCTAAACTGTTACCGGTCTTACATTATCTAAAACACAGGATGACTAATTCATTGTCATTTTCCTTGTCAAATAAAGGCTTGTTGTTAATTATAATAGTAAAAGTAATAGTGGCTTCAGGTTACCTCTTTAAAAATACGATGTTTAAAGAGATCCAAATTGTACCATAAAATTGATTTTGATCATGGTCGTTACAAATACAAAAAACCGACTACACGCGTTTTCTCAAAGACTAAAAACATTTAAAAACACGGTCAACTATCCTAACATTATCAAAATCCAAAATACTTTACTTAAAGTTTCAAAAGTGTTTGAGTAACATCAATACCGCTGATAGAGAAAATGCTTCATGGTATGGCAACTCGCCAATGTACAAATCAAAAGTGCAATAAAGAATTCATTTATTCATTGAAGAATTCATTCATTCATTGAAGAATTCATTCATTCATTGAAGAATTCATTCATTCATTGAAGAATTCATTCCGATATCAAAACTACCACCGGTTCGTGCAAACAACCCACTAATCGAGAAGAACTGGCAACAAAGACGACCGGCTTTATTTCAATATTTTTTTAGTTTTGTCTTTGGTAACCAATCTTATAGTAGATTATTACTGCCATTGTCGAATAAGTAATAACTAGTGGGCGCCCAGTGGTCGACTTTCGACAATAGTTCATTGATTTTTTTAAAGTTGAATGTAGAATGTAAAAGTGTAATTGGAACGTAAGAGTAAAATAATACATACAGTCGAGCATAGCAACCTCCTTCACAACCTTTTTTGAAGTTCTTTATTGACAGATGTCAAAATGTCTTTTATTTACATGTGTGTATATGTTGTGTAAAATTGAAGCAGTAGTGTGAGTAATGCATATTTTAATTAATTTAATGTACTTCTAATGCATTTTATATAAAATAAATAGCTTTCTGCACTTCTCCTCCATATAAACTTTAACTATGCCAAGTTTCACGTTCATCCGTTCGCCCAATTCCGTTAAAAAGGGGTACAAAGATTAGGCTTCACGTATTAATATATAGATATTACAAGGTTCTTGAGATCACTTCAATGATCTAACAAGATAGTTATCCTCTTGTTTTTTTAAAACGTCCACGTTTTTTTAAACTTTTTTTTTTGGCAACCAATCTTTTAGATTATTACTGCCATTGTCGAGTAGTTAATAGTATTACAAGTTCTTCTTCCATTCCATTTTTGTCAACCACTCTTCTAGTAGACTATTACTGCCATTGCCAAGTGAGTATCGATATTACAAGTTTCTTGATATAATTGCAATGAACGAGATTTTTTTTTATAGTCCCTCGGCAAAATGACTGCACCATGCCTGATGGTAAGCACAGTACAGTCCAAAAACAATGGCGACCACCGAGTGACACACTATCCATCGCTGGTCGCCGCTGTCATGCCGGCCTGCAAAAGCTGGATATGCACAGGCTGATCCCGAAACGCGACCCGCGAATCACTATGACGGGCTTTTCGCCCTATACATGGATACAACAGATGGTAGCTCTCTCGTTAGAACTTTCCAGGGAGTTTTTGTGGCAAGTCAGAATCCATGCACCGTGTTATTATTTCCCATCCACTGCACTTCTGCACAATAGCCAAAACTATATTACGCAATACACCACCAATCGGGGTAGTACCACCCTCTCACAGAAAACCGACGTGAAATAACAGTGCTTGCATTGTTGCGTTTCGTTCGGTCAGTGAGAGCGCCGGAGACCCACCTCCCTTCCCCTTCCACTTTCCCCTTTCCTTCCTTCCCCCCCAACACAGGCTGGCAACGAACTTGTGACTCCCCTGGTGTTGCAAGTGTCCATGGACGGTGGTGATCACTTACATCAGGTGACCCACCTGTTCGTTTGCCTACTATGATATAAAAAAAAAAATATAGGATCAAATAACACAAGATTATGAATGAAATACAAAACTTACTACATGACATTCCCAGATCCCGCCAAAAACTCCGGGTGTATCATTTCAACGTACATATTTCCATAAAAGTATGATCGGTGTAATCTGCTTTAATTGGTGAAGAAGGACGCCATGATGAAACCGTGGTACGACGGTTGAGCATTTACGAAGCCCGTCTGGCTAGCTAAGCCATATACCAGGTCACAGGTTAAACACTGGCTGTATTCTAGAATATAAAACTTCATGGTCACATTCAACATATAAAATAATAATATCAAAACAAATACTAATAAACAACAAAGAGAACCTAAGTTAAACTTTGTTCTAAGTCATTCAAAAGTTTTTTTTTATATCATAGGAGGCAAACGAACCGGCGGGTTACCTGATTTTTAGTGATCATCGCCGTCCATAGACACTAGCAATACCCAGGGAGTTGTAAGTTCGTTGCCAGCCTGTGTTGGGGGGAGGGGTGGAGTGGGAAGATGAGGGAAGAAGAGAAGGAAGGGGAGGTGGGCCTCCGGCGCTCTCACTGACCGAACGGAACGCAAAAACGCAAGCACTGTTACTTCACATCGGTTTTCTATGAGAGGGTGGTATTACCCCGGACGAGCCGACACATTCATGTTGAAATCAGTAATAGCCTCAGAGTGGCTCTACGAACTTCAAAGTATAAACACAATCATAATAAACCTAGGTGCAACGACCGTTACCCGAAACTGTAATGGGCGACCCGGAGTTAATAAACCTTCGATAATAAAACGGACCATAAACCCTTTTGTTCTGGTCACTTGTTCAAGTGAAATCACCCGTCGGTCATTGAAGAAGAAGAAGCGTATAGGATTGCGTATAATTTTTGTATTTTTCTAAATAAATAGGCCAAATATTAAGCATATATTACATAGCATAGTTTTTTTATTGATTTAGGACGAGAATCGAGTGCAGAGTATCTTCCATAAACATCGCTACTGTCTAAACTTTCTGTCTGTATATAGGTGAGTTCCGGTAGCTGCACTTGACTAAATCCCCTCTATGTTCAGCGTGTTTACCTCTTAGACCATATCCATTTAACATAAGTAGAGATTGTGGTCACTTCAATTCAGCAATTATTAATCGCTTTAATTAAATAAGCATTAATCGCTTCTGGCCACGATTTCGTACGCGTGGAATAGTTATTTTGGACTAACACGCAGCGGAAGGTCTCAAAAGGAAAAAAAACCCCGATTTTAAAATATTTTTCATTGTTGGTCCGTTCCAATTGGTCTTAGAGTGATGATAATATATCCGTCGTCGATAAATAATCTATCTAACACTGAAAGAATTTATCAAATCGGACCAGTAGTGCCTGGGATTAGCGCATTCACGTAAAGAAACTCTTGAACTTTATAATATTAGTATAGATAGACTAGCAGTGCCCGCGACTTCGTCCACGCGGAACCTTATTTTTTATGTCATAAGTGGCAAACGTACAGGTGGGTCAGCTGTTAAGTGATCACCACCGCCCATGGACACTAACAACACCAGAGGAGTCGCAAGTGCGTTACCAACCTTTGGGGGAAGAGATTATGGCAGGGAGAGGGAGAGGAGAAGAGGGGAAGGGAGGTGGGCCTCCGGCGCTCTCACTGACCGTACGAAACGCAACAATGCGTGCACTGTTACTTCACGTCGGTGTTTCTGTCTGACGAGTGGTAGTACCGCGGACAAGCCGACACATTCATGCTGAAACCAGTAATAGCTTCAGCGTGCCGCTACCACCTACAACGAAACGCAACAATGCGTGCACTGTTACTTCACGTCGGTCTTTCTGTGTGTCCGGTGGTAGTACCGCGGGCGAGCCGACACATTCATGCTGAAACCAGTAATAGCTTCAGCATGCCGCTACCACCTACAACGAAACGCAACAATGCGTGCACTGTTACTTCACGTCGGTCTTTCTGTGTGTCGGGTGGTAGTACCGCGGGCGAGCCGACACATTCATGCTGAAACCAGTAATAGCTTCAGCATGCCGCTACCACCTACAACGAAACGCAACAATGTGTGCACTGTTACTTCACGTCGGTCTTTCTGTGTGTCGGGTGGTAGTACCGCGGGCGAGCCGACACATTCATGCTGAAACCAGTAATAGCTTCAGCATGCCGCTACCACCTACAACGAAACGCAACAATGCGTGCACTGTTACTTCACGTCGGTCTTTCTGTGTGTCGGGTGGTAGTACCGCGGGCGAGCCGACACATTCATGCTGAAACCAGTAATAGCTTCAGCATGCCGCTACCACCTACAACGAAACGCAACAATGCGTGCACTGTTACTTCACGTCGGTCTTTCTGTGTGTCGGGTGGTAGTACCGCGGGCGAGCCGACACATTCATGCTGAAACCAGTAATAGCTTCAGCATGCCGCTACCACCTACAACGAAACGCAACAATGTGTGCACTGTTACTTCACGTCGGTCTTTCTGTGTGTCGGGTGGTAGTACCGCGGGCGAGCCGACACATTCATGCTGAAACCAGTAATAGCTTCAGCATGCCGCTACCACCTACAACGAAACGCAACAATGCGTGCACTGTTACTTCACGTCGGTCTTTCTGTGTGTCGGGTGGTAGTACCGCGGGCGAGCCGACACATTCATGCTGAAACCAGTAATAGCTTCAGCATGCCGCTACCACCTACAACGAAACGCAACAATGCGTGCACTGTTACTTCACGTCGGTCTTTCTGTGTGTCGGGTGGTAGTACCGCGGGCGAGCCGACACATTCATGCTGAAACCAGTAATAGCTTCAGCATGCCGCTACCACCTACAACGAAACGCAACAATGCGTGCACTGTTACTTCACGTCGGTCTTTCTGTGTGTCGGGTGGTAGTACCGCGGGCGAGCCGACACATTCATGCTGAAACCAGTAATAGCTTCAGCATGCCGCTACCACCTACAACGAAACGCAACAATGTGTGCACTGTTACTTCACGTCGGTCTTTCTGTGTGTCGGGTGGTAGTACCGCGGGCGAGCCGACACATTCATGCTGAAACCAGTAATAGCTTCAGCATGCCGCTACCACCTACAACGAAACGCAACAATGCGTGCACTGTTACTTCACGTCGGTCTTTCTGTGTGTCGGGTGGTAGTACCGCGGGCGAGCCGACACATTCATGCTGAAACCAGTAATAGCTTCAGCATGCCGCTACCACCTACAACGAAACGCAACAATGTGTGCACTGTTACTTCACGTCGGTCTTTCTGTGTGTCGGGTGGTAGTACCGCGGGCGAGCCGACACATTCATGCTGAAACCAGTAATAGCTTCAGCATGCCGCTACCACCTACAACGAAACGCAACAATGTGTGCACTGTTACTTCACGTCGGTCTTTCTGTGTGTCGGGTGGTAGTACCGCGGGCGAGCCGACACATTCATGCTGAAACCAGTAATAGCTTCAGCATGCCGCTACCACCTACAACGAAACGCAACAATGCGTGCACTGTTACTTCACGTCGGTCTTTCTGTGTGTCGGGTGGTAGTACCGCGGGCGAGCCGACACATTCATGCTGAAACCAGTAATAGCTTCAGCATGCCGCTACCACCTACAACGAAACGCAACAATGCGTGCACTGTTACTTCACGTCGGTCTTTCTGTGTGTCGGGTGGTAGTACCGCGGGCGAGCCGACACATTCATGCTGAAACCAGTAATAGCTTCAGCATGCCGCTACCACCTACAACGAAACGCAACAATGCGTGCACTGTTACTTCACGTCGGTCTTTCTGTGTGTCGGGTGGTAGTACCGCGGGCGAGCCGACACATTCATGCTGAAACCAGTAATAGCTTCAGCATGCCGCTACCACCTACAACGAAACGCAACAATGCGTGCACTGTTACTTCACGTCGGTCTTTCTGTGTGTCTGGTGGTAGTACTGCGGACGAGCCGACACATTCATGCTGAAACCAGTAATAGTTTCAGCGTGACTCTACCACCATTTGCACAAAACAGTGATTAATAAAGTCATCTGAATGTATTAAGTCCATTTACCTATCTATTCTTCCCTCGTACTTAAGTCGCGTCGTCATTAAAATTACAATAACTTTTGATAGAGTGAACCGATTTTGAAGTTATACTTCTTTTGGCGCGTCAGGGGAAAATGATGAGAATAAATTTTTACGATGCGCGCGCAACACTGTCACGAAAAACCAACACCCTGAAGTTAGCTATAGTCCACATTTTGTTTCGTATAACTTATGTACACGTGTTCGAAGTTATACTCCATTGGATTAACGAAATAAAAAACTTTTTAAAATTTTTATCTTTCACCTTATTCTACGTTTGTAGAAAAAACGACATTAACAATAGAAAAAAGGTATTTAATACATTGATTTTTTATTTCGTTAATCCAATGGAGTATAACTTCGAACACGTGTACATAAGTTATACACGAAGATATGCTTTGTGTTATCACCCACCTCCGGAACCGCTGCATCACATTCAAGAGACGAGACTACAACACGACCGGAACATTGATATTAGCGCCACCATATTATAAATGTACATTGCCACTAGCGCCAACATATTAGAGATACATAAATAAGAATTATTAATATTATATAGATTTTAATAAGACTTAAATAAGAATGGATATCATTATATAGAATTGAATCATTAGTTTGATCATTATTAATAATAGTATATTCTTTGACTTCATAGTTCGGCCATGAAAGGCAAGATGTCGCTGATCTACATGTCGAAACAGATTAGGAAACATATTAGAGATACATAAATAAGGATAATTATATAAAATTGTTGTATAGCTTAAATAACATTAATTTGTTCATACTTTATTATTTTGGTGTTACTTAAATTATTTTGCGGAATTATGTATAAATAGTAATCGCTTTGACTTATATAGATGAGCCTTTAAAAGGCAAGATGTCAGTGATATATAGGCATTCTTAATAACTACCAAGTATTGTAAGGCGAAGCTCTGGCCAAACAAATAGTGGCAGTATCTACGAAGTATTTATTGCCATTTATTGCATCGACACTATACGTGATTAGTGTAATATTTGTGAGTTTATGAGACTTTATTGTGAACCCAGTACTTTAGAAGTGATGCGTGTCCATACAGACAGACAGACAAACAATTCTAAAAATAATTGAAACGTATTTTATCACTCATTCGTAGACACGTGCAACAATTCTTTTCACGAAAATCTAAAGTTCATCGAAAGTACAGACACGTTAGATTAATATTCTTATTATATATGTATAGATATATAATATGTATATATCACAGGATATCATAATATTCCCTTCGCAGGACAAACTTTTTTATAGCTCTCGGACGAATAGTGTCGGAATTTACCGATCTGAGATATACCTCAACATACACATATATATGTATATACTAGCGGGCGCTACGTTGTCCCGCCCTGATTATAAAAAAATCCTGGACAAATTATATATCAAAACCTTCCTCATGTATCACTTTATACGCTGGTGAAACCGCAAGAAAATCCGTTTAGAAGTTTTTGGGTTTGTCGCGAACAGACAGACAGACGCGGTAGGGAGACTTCGCCCATCTCCTCATTGCACGGGTCCGGCGGACGAGGGGGGGGCAGCCCGTGTGTACCCGGCGGTCACCTTCCGCCGGGCGGACCGTGGGGGCGTCTCTACAAGGTTGATTAGCTCGAACGATCCCTTGCCGCCCCCACAAAACGGTCTGTCGGTACACCGTGGGGTTTTAGTCCGTGCGACTCGGACATAACCCACCCTCTCCCCCGGGAGATCCATAAGGGATTTCCCCACGTTAAAAAAAAAAGGGAGACTTTGTTTTATACTATACTATATATCATCATAGTGAAACAAAATATTTGCTGCATTTCTCACTCTACAATCGATGAGTGTTTTTTCAAAGAAATCATTGAAGTTTTCCTTTGTCGAGAATGATTCATTAGTTTATCTGTAAAAGCCCTTCATTGTTATATCCGTGTTTATGTCACTAAAAATAAATGTACATACGTATCGACCGAAAGTGAATTGGTTACACAAAATCTGAAGACATTTATAGAATTAACTAGCTTCTGTCCGCGACTTCGTCCGCGTGGAATAGCTACCTTGGGCTAACGCAAACACGCAGCGGAAGCTCTCAAGACGAAAAAAAACCCCGATTTTGATACATTCTTCATTGCTGCTCAGCTCTTATTGATCCTAGCGATGGTATAGCCTATAGCCATCCTCGATAAATAATATATCTAACACTGAAAGAATTTTTCAAATCGGACCAGTAGTTCCTAAGATTCGTGCGTTCAACCAAACAAAAAAGGTTTATAATATTAGTAGCTATAGATTACTACCCTTCTTTCGTACTTAACTCGAGCCCTCATTCAAATTACAATAACTGTTGATAGAGTGGGCCGATTTTAATGAAACATATACTAACTTACTCCCGAAGATATGCTTTATGATTTGTGAATGGTGTGTAAATGAAATGATGATGAAAAGGTGTATAAAACTATTATAAAACCAGTAATGCTGTACGCATCTGAGTGCTGGGCGACGAGAGAGACGGATGAGAGAAAACTACATATGGCAGAGATGCGAATGTTAAGGTGGATGTGTGGTGTAACTAGAATGGATACGATTAGGAATGAATATATCAGAGGAAGTTTGAAAATAGCACCAGTAACAGAGAAGTTAAGGAGTAATAGGTTAGCATGGTATGGGCATGTTATGAGGAGAGATGAAGAACATGTAACTAGAAAAGCTTTGAGTATGACGGTCGATGGATATAAGAGTAGAGGATGACCGAAAAAAGGATGGATGGATTGTGTGAAAAATGATATGTGTGATGACTGAGATGACATCTGATAGGCGAGCGTGGAAAAAGAAAACATGTTGTGCCGACCCTACTTAGGTGGGATAAGGGTAAGAAGATGATGAATTTAAAAAGTACATTATCGAGTGCAAATACATGCAGGTGAACATTAATAAATCAATTCGAAGTCTAATCACCCCATTACCTACATTAATTAATAGTTGAAGTCACAGACAGCTACTTGTATTAAATTTTTTCTTCGCCGAGCGGTACGGCTCATAACACAAATTCGAATCTGCATCTATCGACGTGCTATCCGAACACCCTAACCAATGACCCATCATCGCTTCCATCATATTTTTAATTTATTCTTGGCAACCAATCCTCCTGTAGATTATTACTGCCATTGTCAAGTAGGTAACGATCCAATCATTTCAATAAACTAACAAGATGGTGGCCGTCTAGTTAGATCTTTCCAAGGAGTTTTAGCAAGTCAAAATAAATACTCTGTGGTATTATTTACCATTCACTTCACTAATGCACAATAACCAAACTATATTACATAAAACACCACCAATATTACAAAATATAGAGCAAAATAACACAAGATTATGAATGAAATACAAAATCCCAGTATATGATATCCCAATATCCCGCCAAAAAGTCCTCCATCATATTTTAAAATCATTTAAACGAAACTGGAAGCAATTAAAACAATTTTGCATGATAAATAATATATTTTATTTCTTCCAAACACACAGACAATTTCTCGAGTACAAAAAGGAGGGCAATACACCAACACTATGATACCTGAAAACGACAAGAAGGAACATAAATTTTAGGTTATTCTTAGTACTTTAACACCAATGTAATTTTTTATTGTACTAATTATTAACTGAATAAATGTTTCGAAAATGAAACCTGCATTTTGTAAAGGACCGGCATGATCTAAATACCAGAAACTGTAACAAACTGGTAGCCCCGTGTTTCAGACTTAGCAAAACCAGTAATAGTTTCTTAGGTAATAGTGTTAGGTTTTACAATAAAGTCCCAAAACCGATTCGTCGGACTGTAAATTTAAGCACCATGTCAAGCGGGTTTTTGTGTCGCTAGGCTATTATAGAGTGGATATGTGAACGAATTGTATAAACGCTTAACGAAGCGAGCGGAAATCAGCTAGTTATAGTGAAATATAGTAAATAATATTTACCACCAATATGATCTGAAAATATAAACTAAAATAAAACAAGTTTATGAAAAAATCATAGATCAAAAATATTTACATGATTAACTTCCCGTCCACAATTCCAAATACTAACAAGTCGTGTCAAAACTTTTCTATAGATGGGCAACGGTGCCACCATTTTGCTAAATATACTAAAGAACAAATTATTATAAAATCAGACCATCAAACAAAACAAATAGCTTGGCAGGTTGAATGAACATTTATTACTATTTTGTGTAAAAACTATCTAATAAATGGATTTAATTAAACTTTTCAGCACTATACCATAGATTATACATCAGAAGCTATTTTAGAAGAAGCGATAATTCATAAAGATATCCTCTAAATTGGGTAAAATATCAAGGGTCAAGTAATTTTGAAATGATTCTTCAATATTAAAAACTCGTCTCGTCATGCACTGTCACTACTTCATGGTGTCTAGATTTGAGGCATATAGAATCAAAGACAGCTAAGTGCCACAAGTTCTAAAAATGAACTAAGTATGGAGCCATCTACTGTTCTTGGTTGCAAATCACCATTTAATTCCTACAAGAAATTAAATACAGATAAAGCCTTTTAATTTTCATTTTAAAATTGATTTTGGGATCAGATACATTTAAGTACAACCAAGTCATCAAATAAGAAGTAAAGTAAGAATAAAATACTGTTAAGGAATTATCGCATTTTTTAATTTCTTGAACTTTTCTTTTAGAGCTAATGGCCATAGGCAGGCAAAACTAATAGCCTATGCCACTCCCTAAAATTGAAACTTTGAATATAAGTAAAACTCCAACTCTGAGAATAGATAAACATTTTTTTCGTTTCCTGCAAATTTGGTCTCTATGCACTTAGCTGTTTTTGATTTTATATGCCTCATTTATAAATATACTAGCTGACCCGTGCCTACTTCGTTGGGCGGTAAACATTTATAAAAAACTGCTTTTTGTGACTTCGCTGACGTAGACTTTTGTGTAGGCATCATCAATCTCTACAACTTTTCTCTAGAACTCTATCATAAATCTCTCATCGTTAAATCAGCGTTCGTAAGAAACGTTTTCGTTCGACCGTTTTTCTCCGACTTACTTCACAAATCCGACTTCCACAAAAAAGTCTTTTCATTTTTCGGGTTAATATATAATCTATGTCACTTACAAATAACGTGACTTTCTATTGGTAAAACAATTTTCAAAATCGGTTTAGTAAATCCAGATACAACGTCACAAACTTACGAACTTTACCTCCCTATAATATTAGTATAGATAAATCGCAGAAAGTTGTTATTAATTTATATAATACTCATAAAAACCCTAGCGATGTGTTACACTTTAGATTTTGAAAACTAGTAATCATTCCGGCTTAAAAAATGCAAATCCATTACCCTCAATAAATCAACGATAAAAGTCACTCACCAATAAAGCGATTGCATAGCTACCGCCGCTTGATACGGTACCGGCGATCGCAGCGACGGCAGCGCTTAAATTTCCCCGATCGAGACCGGCACCGCCATTGATAGCTGTCCACAAACGTAACACTATAATGAAATTTTGACATCAATCCGTCGCTGTTATAAAGTAAATTTTCAAAAAAAAGTATTAACCGACTTCAATATCAATCAAAATACCATAAGGCACTAAAAAGCAGAAAATAAATAGTTTATCAAATTAACCAAATGAAATAAAACATATATGTGTGCTACCTAGAGATGTACTGGAAGTCGTACTTTGTCACAGATCCCATAATCAGAACCTAACCAAACTCGCATCAAACTACCCTTGAAGTACATCCTTTCCAATAAAAAATGAATCATCGAAATCGGTTAGCGTGATATTGAGTTATTCGTCTATTTGTCGTGTACATACTTAATGAAAATTTAAAACTTATACGGTTTTGCACTGGCTGCCGTTGTCGGAACTCGACCAAATTGAAATGGGACCACATGGGAAGCACCAGCTTTCAAATAAAAAAAAATAATCAAAATCGGTTCACCCAGTCCAATGTTATGAGGTAACAAACATAAAAAAAAAAATACAGTCGAATTGATAACCTCCTCCTTTTTTTGAAGTCGGTTAAAAATATGGAGTGTAGAGGAGGTAAAACCATCCCTGTGTATGAAAAAGTTAAATGCATTAAATTAGGATGGCGATATTATTTCAATAAGTTTTATATCTTTATAAAATTAAATAAAAAAAATACTATTATAAGCATAAGTGTAAGGAAGTAGTTATTTTACTTTATATCTACAAGATTATTTCGAACTACGCATATCTTTTGCCTACGCTAGCGCCATTTTGGAGGGTCTTGGAACTATTATTGTTTAGTTCTTGGAGTTAGAAATTTTTGAAGTTATACTATTTTGGCGCGTTAGGGAAAAATGATGAGAGTAAATATTTACGATGCGCGCGCACACCGTCACGAAAAACCGACACCCTGAAGTTATTACGATGCGCGCGCACACCATCAAGAAAAACCGACACCCTGAAGTTATTACGATGCACTCGCACACGCGTCATGAAAAACCGACACTCTGAAGTTAGCTGTAGTCAACATTTTGTTTCTTTATATTTGTCGTTTGTATTTCTTTGTATTAAAACTTTCAATGTATTAAATATCTTTTGTTAGTGTCGTTTTTTCTACAAACGTAGAATAAGGCGAAAGATAAAATTGTTGAAAAGATTTTTATCTTGTTACGCCAAAGAAGTATAACTTCTAACGCGTGTACATAATAAGTACACACACTATTTTTTATCAACATGTCTTCTACCCTTTACCTATAACTTCACTATACTAAAAGGTTTACTTTATGAGGAGTTGCTTTACCCGACTTCATACGGGTATACTAACAAATAATAGGAGACCATATCTATTCTTTACAGTACGATCTTATAATGAAATAAAATGACAACTACTGAAAGTTTTTTAAAGATCTCCCAACTGTCTTCTATCTCACACATTTTTACGTAGACATTTTTAACCCAATTTTTTTACTTTCCCATACAATTTTTCAAACATTTCCTTTCATACAAATCTTGTCCTGAAAATTAGGAATACGACAAGAAAAGAATTATCCAAATACGTGTAGACATTCTGAAGCGATGCGCTGACATACATTCAGGTGTCAATTTTTAATTACATATACACATTATTGTCGAGGCGACATCCCTAATAGTGGGTGCGCGGGGCCATGAGTTGCGCGGGGCCATGAGTTGCGCGGGGCCATAAGCTACGCGGGGCTATGAGCTACGCGGGTGGTTCGGTGCCTCGGTCACTGATTGTTGTATCACTCACCAATGAACACATGCATATACTGTGTACCTATTGACTACATTAAAAATATTTATATAAATAAAACAATGCTTAAATGCTACGAAACACTACGGCTCACAGTGGTTTCTTTCTATATTAAAGCTCGGCCGTGAGGCACTAAAAAAGTCGTAATTTTACGACAATTTAAAAGCCTTTCCTCTAATAAAAAAGACTAAAAACACATCCGCATTGATTTTTTTAAATTGGACTTATAGTTTAACAGTAAATTGAATAAAACTGTTTTGAATGTATGGGAAGCAACCTTAAACGATGGATAACTCGTCAATTTCGTTCTGAAATTTCGGAACTAGTATCTTACCTCTTACCATTATATGCAGAGCCTATTCATGTAGGTAGTAGAGCCACGCTGAAGCTATTACTGGTTTCAGCATGATTGGGTCGGCTCATCCGCGGTACTACCACCCGACACACAGAAACACCGACGGAAAGTAACAGTGCACGCATTGTTGCGTTTCGTTTGGTCAGTGAGAGCACCGCATACCCACCTCTCCTACCCTCTCCCTTTCCCCCTCATCCTTTCCCCTCCCCTTCTCTCTCAAACACAGGCTGGCAACGCACTTGCGACTCCCCTGGTGTTACCCATCTGTTCGTTTGCCTCCTATAATATAAAAAAAAAACCACAAATACAAAAACTAACAGAGTGTACACATTTGCACTTTTTGAGATACGGTAAATAAAACAAATAAAAAAAAAAAACAAAATTAATTAAAAGTCGTATAGTCATATTTCATCAATCTTTTGGATCAATTAAATATAAATCAGACGTCTTTTTAGATAGGCCTTGTAGTTTAAGAGTACAACGAATTTGAATATTATTATTTATAATCTTTATTTATAGTTGGGGTTTGGTCACAAATTGACCATGTCACCCCAGTGATTAACAACAAAGTAAAACAGAAAAAAAAAAACAAAATGTACACAAACAATCGATAATTTACCGGTTTTTCATTCCAACCATAACTAGCCTGTAAAGCATTCTTGCTTCCTCTGATGTCGGGAAAGCAAGGATGACATTACATACACCCACAGATCTTAATGAGTCCATCATTTTACTCTCCAGTGCTAGTCTTTGGGCTCGGTTACGTGTGCATTCAGACATTATATGGTATACATCTTCTACAATGTTACATATATCACAATTTGGTGACGACTTTACTTTTATTAAATATAAGAAGCTATTCAGAGGAATGGCAAAAATGTATGCGACATTGAAAATAGTTCCCCTAAAATTGCAAATATGTGAACTCTGTTAGTTTGGATACTTATGGCATATAATATTAAGATGCTGGTACGAAATTTTCAGAACCCCCGCGCGGCTCATGATCCCGTGCAGCTTGTGGCCCCGCACAGCTCATGGCTCGCGCAGTCCGTACCACCCTCTCCCTCGGCCATAAGTGGTAGAGTTGTCGCCTCGACAATTATACGTTACCGCGGTCGACGGCTGCGCGAACGCCTTCTGCTTCTCCGGTGACGACAGCTGCTCCTCCGCCGACGACAGCACGCCTGTCGGACGCGGTACCTCCTGTCGCACGACTGGCACCGCTTGAACTGACCACTCTTACTGCGGCAGCGACTAGATACGCGCGAAATTCAATACCTACTGTGTGTTATTTCAAGTACATTCGAAACGATCATGGCTTAGTTGATAGCGGAGCTTTCGGTAAAGGAGAACATCGTGATACCAACAGCATGGTGTTAGGGCATTTCGTATTACCAACTGCCTGACTGACTAACTGCCACCCTCAAGTTGGGAATCTGACTACAAGCATCTGTTGGTGTGTTCCGGCAGCTGCACTTGATAGTTACTCATTAAGCTTAGCGTGTTTTGACCATCTTAGCCCAAATCGACAATTAACTTTTTTCTTTTTTTTTTTATAGTAGCACGGCAAAATGCCTGCACTGTGCCTGATGGTAAGCACAGTAAAATCCACAAACAATGGCGACCACTGAGTGACACACTACCCATCGCCGGTCGCCGCTGTCGTGCCGGCCTGCGAAAAGCTGGATATGCACAGTCTGATCCCGAAGCGCGACCCGCAAACGCGAATCACTATGACGGGGTTTCTCGCCATATACGTGGTGGTTGCGAACCAGTCGGGCTGTAAAACCCTACCACCCCGCTTTCGCCATTGCCTCGTTCGTTATTGAGCAGGGTGCAACATGTGCAGGTGAGGTTAGCTTGGATGTCTCAAGTCTTAGATGTTATTTGACACCCCTTACACCCCTTGAGATTGTGCTCAAACGATAAAACTTAAACCGTGTTATTACAAAAAACCTAAATACGTATAATGCATCGCGCTCGCCCGAGGCAAGTTCGCGTCATCCCTTTTCGCAAGTCTAACCTTTTTTTTTATCGTGGGGAAATCCCTTATGGATACACCACCCTCTCGGGGGAGAGGGTGGGTTATATCCGACTCGCATGGACTAAAACCCCACGGTGTACGTCGTCCGCTATAGTTGGGGCGGCACGAGATCTTTATAGACTTTATCGTGCCGCCCCAGCAGTTGGCCCAGCAGCAAAAGCGCTGCCGCCGGGCCCCGTCATGTTGCGAGACAGCCGTGTACACACCGGCCATCTCCTCCGTCTGCCGGACCTGTGCAATGGAAAGATGGGCCCCCCGACCCATCTTCCCTGGTTCGGTTACAGTGGGAAGAGGCGGTCAAACTGACGCCTCCTCCTGCCCGTCCTCCGTTGGCGGAGACGGCCACTTTGAGGGTCTTGCCCACGGACCCTCTCCGCCGCCTCCTTCTGCGAGACGTCGCAAGTCTAACCTAACTTGACCAAAGCGAGACAAAAGAGTAAGATGGCGTACATTCAGCGAGCGCGGTGCATTTAATAGGAAACCTTTTTAAAGCAAGTACCTACTCAATACGTATTTAACTTTTTGTAATAACACCCGATAAAGTTTAAAAAAGCCTACATTAATACAATTCGGTAACACGTTCATAATAACACATTACTTTTCGCAAATCTTATCTCAAAGCACTCCCAGGTTAGATTATTTTTATTTATCGATACACAATACCTTCGAAGTAATTATAAGTATAATAGCGGGCACAACGGACGTTGTCCCATCCTATAATAAAACAACTTTGATAAATTATACACCTACACCTTCCTCAGGAATCATTTTATCTAGTAAAACCGCATGGAAATCCGTTCAGTAATCTTAGAGTTTATTGCGAACAGACCAGACAGGCGTAGTAAAGTAATATGTATTTACTCAATGTAGGCCCTGAGAAGGCGTTTATGAACGTCAAAACTACCACCGGTTCAAATCAAATCAAAAATCAAATCAAATCAAAAAATACTTTATTCAACTGGTGGTCCCACGTTTCAGACTTAGCAAAACCAGTAATAGTTTTTTTAGGTAATAGTGTTAGGTTCTACAATAAAGTCCCAAAGCATGTTACCGATTTGCCGGACTGTAAATTTAAGCGCCATGTCAAACGGGTTTTAGTTTCAAAAGGATATTATAGAGTGGATCAGTATGTGAATGATAGTGATGTCTGGAATTGACTCCTCTCTGTGCATCCACTAAAAGCATTGTTGTATAATGTATTAGAAATATATGTTAAAAAAAATGTACCCGATCGAGTTTCTTGCCGGTTCTTCTCGATGACTGGGTTGTTTTCCGAACCGGTAGTAGTCTTTGACGTCCATAAGTGCCTTATTAGGGCCTAAACTGAATAAAGTATTTTTGATTTGATTAGATTAAGCAAAATGGTGCATTTGTACCAAAGCTAGTTAGTTCTAGTGCCCGACTTTAAAATGACCACATAAGCTGTATAGTATTTAGATTAATAAACGTAAGCTACTATAAAACAAATGAATCGAATATTCCAACTTTGTATTGCTTTACTCGCATACACGTCTCTACAAGTAATTTTATATTTATTGAGTAAATAAATTGTGTAATATATATAGCACGTTTAATAAAATATAAATCATCGAGTCATGAAAGCATATGTATACCATATGTACACACTACCATGTTTCTTTATTACTCTTTCTAGAATGTATTTTAATTTCCTTTTTTTATTTTGTTACAGATGCACCACCCTATACAAATGAAACCGGCTGATAGTGAAAATAGAAATGGTAAGTTTTTTTAATCACAATTTTCTCGGTTCTACCAGTGTCGTACACATACCATTGGAGGCCCAAATACATCGGACGGTGCCTTCTCTCTATTTAGAGATACTACAGTGCCACATCCACACGTTGATCCTTTTTTTTTAACATGGGGAAATCCCTTATGGATACGCCACCCTCCCGGCGGAGAGGGTGGGTTATGTCCGAGTCGCACGGACTAAAACCCCACGGTGTACGTCTGCCGCTATAGTTGGGGCGGCACGAGATCTCTATAGACTTCATCGTGCCGCCCCAGCGGTTGGCCCAGTAGCGAAAGCGCCAATTCCCTTCGATCTTGATTCTACTATCAACCTGTCTAACATTTGGTAAAGTAAATCTTATACATTTCGTTTTATCTGCATTTAGCAATAGGTTATTTAACGCAAACCAATGACAAATTTCACTTAAAGTATTATTCAGATGCCCGACCTCTGAATCTATCCTTTTCACTTTAAATATTAGAGAAGTATCGTCTGCAAAAAGCACCATGTCAGCAGAGTTATTAACCACTAGCGGTAGATCGTTTATGTATAACGGACAAACAACCCATTCATCGAGAAGAACCGGCAAGAAACTCGATCTGGTTTATCTTTTCATCATACATATTTTAACAAACAAAGATGTTAGTAGCTGTAGGTGGTAGAGCCACGCTGAAGTTATTACTGGTTTCAGCATGAATGGGTCGGTTCGCCCGCAGTACTACCACCCGACACACAGAAACACCCACGTGAAGTAACAGTGCACGCATTGTTGCGTTTCGTTCGGTCAGTGAGAGCGCTGGAGGCCCACATCCCCTCCCCCCACTCCTTCTCCTCTCCTCCAACACAAGCTGGCAACGCACTTGCGACTACCCTGGTACTGTTAGTTAGTGTCTATCGATGGCGGTGATCACTTAACCAGGTAACCCGCCTGTTCGTTTTGCCTTCTTTTTTTTATCTCATAGGAGGCAAATAAATACGTGGGTCACCTGATGTAAGTGATCACCGCCGTCCATAGACACTTGTGTGTTGCAAGTGCCTGTGTTAGGGGGGGGGAGGGGGGAGGAAGGGAAGGGAAAGTGGAAGGGGAGGAGAGGTGGGTCTCCGGCGCTCTCATTGATCGAATGAAACGCAACAATGCAAGCACTGTAACTTCACGTCAGTTTTCTGTGAGAGGGTGGTACTAATCCGGTCGAGCCGACCCACTCATACTGAAACCAGTAATACCTTCAGCGTGGCTTTACCACCTTTGAAACCATTCAAACTTTTTTTTTTAATTAAAAAAATAAAACAATACGATGAGTCATAGAGACGTGGGAAAAGAACACACACATTGACAACATATAGGTCGTCATTGATATCTTTTATACATATAACCAGAATGTTAATCTAACGTGTCTCTACTTTATAGATTTTCGCGAAAAGAATTGTTGCAGATGTCTAGGGATAAGTAATAGAATACATTTCAATCATTTTTAGAAATGTCTGTCTGTTTGTCTGTTTGTATGAACACGCATCACTGCTAAAGGACAGGGTTCACAAATCACAAAACATATCCTCGGGAGTAACTTAGTCTCTGTTTCATTAAAATCGGTCCACTCTATCAAAAGTTATTGTAATTTTAACGGCACCGCGACATAAGTATGAGAGAAAGGTACATAAACAAATGGACTAAATACGTTCAGATGACTTTATTGGTCATTGTTTTGTACATCAGGTTCCACGTAGACGAAGTCGCGGGCACAACTAGCTATAAATAAAATTATGACCACCTAACAGACTTATTCATCCCCTACCAGTTCCCGCAACTTCGTTCGTATGGAATAGTTAATTTGGGCTAACAGTAACACTGAAAGATTTTTTCAAATCGGACTAGCAGTTCCTAAGTTTAGCGTGCAAGCAAACCCTACATAATATAACCTTTATAATATTAATATAGATTTTAATTATAAACAGGTGTAGCGTTGTTAAAAGAAGCCATTAAAGAAATTGCAATATCAGATTCACTATACCTTTTTTTTTTTACTTGGGGAAATCCCTTATCTATACTCCACCCTCCCGGGGGAGAGGGTGGGTTATGTCCGAGTCGCACGGACTAAAACCCCACGGTGTACCGACAGACCGTTTTGTGCAAGGCAAGGGATCGTTCAACCTAATCAACCTTGTAGAACCCCCCCACGGTCCGCCCGGCGGAAGGTGGCCACCGGGCTCCTACCTATAGAGGGACAGACCGGGTACACACCGGCTGCCCCCCCTCGTCCGCCGGACCTGTGCAATAAGGAGATGGGCCCCCCGGCCCAACCCCTCAGGTCCGGCTACGGTGGCGGGAGGATTTGGGCAAAGCGCCGCCTCCTCCCGCCTTTCCTCCTTTGGCGGAGAGGGCCACTTTGAGGGTCTGCCTCGCGGGCCCTCTCCGCCTCCTCCTTCTGCGAGACGACCTCCTCGCAGAAAGATTCACTATACCTGTAACATCATAAGCGTCGGCTAATAAACAATAACAATAATATACTCACGTTCTGCACATCCTGAAAACAGAGAAAAGTATGCATATTCATTTACATAATTAGAAAAAAAAACAAAGTATGTCGTAAAGACATACGATAGAAGTGAAACGTTTGTATTACAGAGTTACATTCAAATTTTAAAAAAGCGAACGTGACGCGGTTTTCCCATGCGTTTACCCATCCAAGTACTGACCGCGCCCGACTTTGCTTAACTTCGGTGCTCAGACAAGAATCAGTGTTTTTTTTTTATAGGAGGCAAAGGAATAGGTGGGTCACATGATTTTAAGTGATCACCACCGTCCATAGACATATGCAAAACACCAGAGGAGTCGCAAGTGCGTTGCCAGCACGTCGGTTTTCTGTGAGAGGGTGGTACTACCCCGAGTGAGCCGACCCATTCTTACTGAAACCAGTAATAGCTTCAGCGTGGCTCTACCACCTACAACACAACACACAAACACAATATCCGACACAGTGTTTACCCCTTTTCGTCATATAAAAAGGTTACGTATCTGAATTTGAAAGCAGTGCTATAAGAATTTAATTTGAAAATAAAAATGACCACTTATTAACAGATAAAATCACTTTAAGCTTAAGTTAATTATAAAATAATGCTTTATAGTGATTTAATGTATATTAATTTTATTTTGAAGCGATGACAGCTCAATGGCTAATAAATGAAGAGTGGATGAAATGGCGACATGTGTCCGGGGTAGCTTGTGAACCACGAACGCCTTTGAAACTCAAAGGTTTATAAAACTATTATATGACGAGTATATATATGTATATATGTATGTATATATAGACGTGTATATGATAGTCTATACGTTACACTACTCTGTTCGCTCAACTTCTTCACTTCGCTCCAGTTGTGAAACAAAACGTCATTAGCAACGAAAAGCGTACGAGTTCCGTTTCAAACGCTCGATACTAATTGATTATTGAAGAGTTTTGTAGGTGGTAGAGCCACGCTGTAGCTATTACTAGTTTCAGCATGAATGGGTCGGCTCGTCCGGGTCAGTGCCACCCTCTCACAGAAACACCGACGTGAAGTAACAATGCTTGCACTGTCGTGTTTCGTTCGGTCAGTGAGAGCTCCGGAGGCCCACCTCCCTTCCCCTTTTCCCATCCCCCATTCCCTATCCATCCTACACCCTCCCCCGTACACAGCCTGGCAACGCACTTGCGACTCCCTTGGTGTTGTTAGTGTCTATGGACGGTGGTGATCACTTAACAGCAGGTGACCCGCCTGTTTGTTTGCCTCCTTTTGATATAAACTATTACTGGTTTCAGCATGAATGGGTCGGCTCGTCCGGGGTAGTACCACCCTCTCATAGAAAACCAACGTGAAGTAACAGTGCTTGCATTGATGCGTTTCGTTCGGTCAGTGAGAGCGCCGAAGGCCCACCTTCCCTCCCCTCTCCTCCTCTCCATCTCCCTCCCCTAATCCCTTCCCCCTAAAGGGTGGCAACGCACTTGCGACTCCTCTGGTGTTTTTGGTGTCCATGGACAGTGGTTATCACTTAACAGCAGGTGACCGACCTGTTCGTTTGCCACTTATGACTTTAAAAAAAAAGAGTAATTTGTACCTACTTGCGTTTCCGTCGGCATCTCGCCATTTTTTATCTGTAATTATAAGCACACATAACTTCTCTGTTGACTCAATTATCAATGAACTAATACGATTCAGATGCAATTTATTGTTAGTATTACACTCTCATAACGGTAAACATCTAATGCCCGGTTTCCTGATATACTCAGTTAAAGTACCAATAGTTATTGAATCAACAAAGTTACCCATAAGATAGACTGTCAAATGGCCCGTTGAGTTTTACTTACATTTATCGTACGATTGTGTGTTTAGAAACGCAATTCGACACGTTATCGAACCGATAACGCTATTGAACAGATGAACTCCAAATAAAGTACCTCAGAAACCGGGCATAAGAGATTTACCAGATATCTATCTATAAACACAGTATCTCCGCCGTGAGATTACGGTTGAGCCATTGATATACAAACACCCAAGATGCACACTTAAGTCTCACAGACGGCACACAAAAATGAGTGCATAATTTCGGATTATGCACTCATTTCGAATAGTCTCGCGTCGCTTGCGTCCTTGTAAAACCAACTTTAAATCATTCAGGTAAGGTCGAATTTGCAAAAATCTTTGTTTATCGCATAATTATAACCACGTATATATATATTAGGGAGATTTTGCAGGACGGTTTCGAGCGCCACTTTTATTCGAGACTATGTCTCTTGGGTTTTTATATGTCAATGGGTTAAGCCAATAATTTTATATAAAAAAATGAAATAGATACGTGTTTTTTCGAAGTAAACTACTAAGTGAACCAAATGCAACTTACGTATATACCTTTCGATGATCACATTAAATTCATATTAAACTGAAATTTAACTTTAAAATGATATAAAAGTAGAATACATTAAAAAAACAGAATTATGATATACTACATAACATAAAATTTTCTGGCAGAACGTGATTTTCTTTGCCTTCGAAATTGGAACTTCAAAAAGTTTATAAATACTTTTTTATTTTGACAGTCAGAAGTAAAGAACATGGAGGTTTACGTCAGAAAGTTTTAAATGATCTTGGGTATAAAAAACTATTGGCATAGGGATTTTCGCGTGTTCTTGTTTATCATCTAGTGGTTTTTGTTTTTTAATCATAAACTAGCGTTATATAACTCATGTCGTGTAACATTGGTGACATTTTGCGTAATATAATTTAGTTATTGTGGACAAGTGGGAGGGAAATAATAACATGTGTTATTGTCTATGTTCCGGTAGCACCGTTAGCGCTGCGACATATCCGAGAAGCGAGACTACAACGCGACCGGAACATTAACACTAGCGCCACCAATGACAGATATATCAATTCTTTACATAAAAAAGAACGATTTTTTTTTTCGAACTGAGTACGCTATTGACTAAACAAGGTCTTAACAGCTTCACCGGACTACTAAGGCGAGTGCTTAAGGCACTCAGCCGATTTTACTTTGACAACTAGCTCAAGGGTGCGCGGCACACCTCGGCTTTGGTTGTTACCTGATACATGCAATTCGCGACCTATCTGAGCTAAGCTAACTATTCATACATATATGTGTACCAAGCATACATACATAAGGGGAAAAAATAAAACCCTTCCACCTGCATGTGTAAGTGTGTATGCGTGCACGTGTGTGGAGGTGATATGTGTAATGTTGTCGCAGTGATGTAAGATTTTGTGTCACTGTATCGCGCGAGCAGCGTACTCAAGGGCTCCACGCCGAGGGAACGGACCTAGGCTTGAGCTGCTGCCGAGGGGGTAGATAAAGAACGATTATATACCAGGCGATTGTTTAGTCGCTCGCAACATTCAAAGAGATGTTCAAAACGTCATGGTCACATTTAATATATAAAATATCAAAACAAATACCAATAAATAACAAAGAGAACCTTAGTTACCGTTTGTTCTAAACTTTCACAAGTATGGACATAAACCTAGTAAACCTAGGTGCAAAGACCGGTGCCAAAAGTTGCAAGGGACAACCCGGAGTTAATAACCTTCGATAATAATACGGACAATAAACCCTTTTTTGTTCACGCTTCGAAAAATTATCCCGTGTTAGTAGGTCGTTGTTCCCAGGTTTTTTACGCTTAACTGAACATCGCCCGACGCGACGGTCAATGACACCGTCTTAACGCGTGCTTTTACAAAGCCGCGTAATAATTTGAATATAATTTTTCTTTTAGTTTCGATAATTAGGTCAAATATTAAGCATGTATTTTTTTACTTGATTTAAATCAACTACTGAGTATCCCGTAAAAATATTGGTAACGAGTAACCAGTCACGTAGTAGAATTGTTTTACTAAAATAACAATAATGTTATCTTTATTATTATTTTAGTGTTACTACATTCGTTTAGGGAAATATGAGTAAATAATAACAGCTTTGATATCCACAGTTCGGCATATTAAAAACAAGATGTCGTTGTTCGACGCACTACTATGTCGCAGTTATTGTAAGGCGTAGGCTCTGCTGGGATAAATATTAACAATTCCTACAGAGTCTTAATTCTAGGTTTCCCCGACCGACTATAATGTTGTAAAACGTTTTCTGAGAAATTGGAAACTCTGGAAAGTTCTAAAGAAGGTAGCCATCTTGTTGGAACAATGAAGCCATTAAAAGAGACTTTAAAATGATTACCTATTTGAAAGTAAAAAGTATTTATTTAACAAAATGATGTTACATGGCATAAAAATAACTGTAGATTCCTGCACTAGGAACTGAATCATGTGTCGCGGGTAGTCATTCAAAACTACGTTACAAAATGTATAAACTTTTAGTGCCGTCAGTGGCTTACTTATTGGATGAAAGAGATTAATATAATGTAAAACATATGTATATATATGTTTTAAAAAATCGTTAAATTAGCGCAGTATTAATAACTAAACACAAACACAACACATGGTAATCATATCTATATATTAATACGTGAAGCCCAAACTTTGTATCCCTCTTTGAGAGAAATGCGCGAACGGATGAACGTGAAATTTGGTATAGTTAAAGTTTATATGGAGGAGAAGTGCAGAAAGCTATTTATTTAATATAAAATGCATTAGAAGTGCATTAAATTAGTTAAAATATGCATTACTCACACTAATGCTTCAATTTTACACAACATATAATACACACATAAATAAAAAAGACATTTTGACATCTGTCAATAAAGGACTTCAAAAAAGGTTGTGAAGGAGGTTGCTATGCTCGACTGTATATATTATTTTACTCTTACGTTCCGATTACCCTTTTTCATTCTACATTAAACAATGATATTAACCCTAATAAAATTCAAACTTTAAAAAATCAATGAACTATGGTCGAATGTCGACCACTGGGCGCCCACTAGTCTTAAGTAAATAAGTGTAGGTAGATATATAAATTGTCCTTAAAGCTATATTTATTTTTATATCCTGTGTCTGTTTAAGCGAGAATATGAAGAATATTTTCAGTCTCCTGGTATGTCATAGATAATAACCAGTTTGTGACTCTTATTTTTGCTTCTCTTAATTCTACGTTAATTAACTCACAGTGTTTGTTCACTTGTCTACATATGAATGGGAGGGCAAACTCACTATTTGATAATGGTAATCGAAATAAGTAGACTTTAGTGTAGTTTTCACAGCGATAGATATATTTTATTAGACTTTGTGCCACATATAACTCACTATAACAAACACCTATCACTTGTAAAGATGTTTTAGTAACCGTCTTAAAGACCCCTTTTTTTGTAGGCTCAAGTGTCTTAAATCCGCAAAAAGATTCTTCAAGCTAATTCTCAATTCGGCCAAAAAAAGCACAATTATCTCTGGTTGGTTGAAAAAAAAGTCAAAATTCTGTAAAATTGTTTATAATTTAACGATAGACGACATATATACAACTTATGAAGGGTTACGCCAAATAGTTATTGAATTTTCATCCCAACTCATATCATAGCGAAACAACAATACAAGCGGACATTGATTAATACATCTCTGCTTATTCCCTTTCTTACAGAGACCATATAGCATGATTATAGGTCTAACGCAATGAAAAATACAGAATTCTATTGTTTAAAGTTTATTTTATATCCCTTCGTCTCCGGATCCTGCTCCATCTGGAAATTGTTTGTTGATAGACCAAAAGGTTTGAGTATCATGTTTCCTAAATCCTTCAATTTCCCTAACATTTCCTTCTTCAATTGCTCGTTCTTCTGTTCTATTAGAGGTGGGAGACGGTCTACTGCCCTCAGTGCTTCGTTGTTCGAAGGGTCCAGTTCTAGAATCTTCTTGAAGTCCGCTAAGCTTTCGTCATATTTCTCTTTGGCTTCATAGGACTGTGCTCTCCTGAAAGTGTCAGTTTATTCTATTTATCATTACCTGACCAGGTCACCATCAATAGCTTGTAAAAGAGCCACTGTAGGGTCATAGAGGTCTTCCCAAAAGAAGGCATGGGCATATTATATAGAAAAATACAGTTCTATGTTTTGCCCCCATACATACATGGTACTACAAGAACAAACATTAGTAAATGTACGCTAACTTCGAAAAATTCATTCATCGAAATATTATTCCACCGGTCAAACCACTGGACCAGATAAGTAGGAGTTATCTTGCCACATAAGTCTTGATGGACGGGTGATTTGACCGGTTATTCGAACCCGGGTATTATACTAACGAATTTTGGGCAATTGGAGTACATTTAAGTGAGCTAGGCTAGCTACTTCATTGAAATATATGTATGCGTACCTACATATTTGTCGCAAGAATATGTACACGTATTACGGATCTGTCAATTTTGGCCTAGCCTAAACGAAAATATCTACAAAATAATACAAAATATCTATGTCCTAATGTTTGTGATTGAGAGCTCTACTCCGGGGACATCGAATCTAGTCTTGAGACGCGGGGGAGTGGGGCCACGACGAGTGTGCGGGAGCTAATTTAACCGCTCGTCCTTGGCTGCATTATGTTAGAAACCTAGTCGCGTAAAGACAATAACATCTGATTTGCCAATATATTAAGTATAACTATTGGTGTATGGTGATGGGAATGAAGAATACAAATATACTTACCGAAGATACGCTTTTAAGTATTTATCATCGAGTTCAATGGCTTTCGTACAGTCCTTTATCGCTTTGTCGTACTTCTGCAGTTTCATCCTCGCCGCACTCCGGTTACAATAGAGTATCGACCTTTGCTCTGGGAACTGTAGCGGGCAGATGTTTAAACCTGGAAGTGATATTCAATAAACAACACAGGATGATAAACCATACCAATCAACGCTAACACTGTACGGCTGTACTGCAGCATATTTACTGAATGGGTTTGCCCGTTGTTGGACTTTCTTTTTTATTCACATATATGCCCGTTCTATTGTCAAGAAATATTTGTACTGACAAAAATATTATGCGCTACCCTCTAATACAAAGCAAGCCTATAAAATACATAGCAATAACGGAACGGGGTTCAGTCTCGCCCGGATCTTCGGACCATTCACGTCTCCGAAAATACATTTGACATTTCCTCACTGAGCGTGTTCTACCGTCTGTATCATGGCGAGTGTTCTGAGGAGCTATTTAACACCTTCCTCTCCTTTTCATACCCGAACCACGCGCGCTGGGCTTCGGAGCCATAGTTTTACGGTAAATCCTATCTCGACACGAACTAAAAAGTTAGCGACTTCCTATCTCTGCCGTACCGTGAAGCTGTGTAACAATCTCCCGGCTCCTTCCTATAATATGGGGTCCTTCAAGCGTAACGTGAAAAGACATTTATGCAGGCCGGCATGACAGCGGCGACCGTTGAGGGATAGCGTGTCTCTCGGTAGTCGCTGTTGTTTTTGGATTATACTGTGCTCACCATCAGGCACAGTAGTCACTTTACTGTGCTACTATAAAAAAATAATAATAATACGTATCTATATTGTATAGTGTCATACTATATCTGCTTCCTAAGGTAAACGCTTTTATTATTAACTAGTGGGCACCCAGTGGTCGACATTCGACCATAGTTCATTGATTTTTTTAAGTTTGAATTTTATTAGGTGTAATATAATTGTTGAATGTAGAATGAAAAAGGGTGATTGGAACGTAACAGTAAAAAATATATACAGTCGAGCATAGCAACCTCCTTCACAACCTTTTTTAAAGTTCTTTATTGAATGATGTCAAAATGTTTTTTTTAATTTAAATGTGTGTATGTTGTGTAAAATTGAAGCATTAGTGTGAGTAATGCATATTTTAATTAATTTAATGTACTTCTAATGCATTTTATATAAAATAAATAGCTTTCTGCACTTCTCCTCCATATAAACTTTAACTATGCCAAATTTCACATTCAACCCTTCGCCCAATTCCGTTAAAAAGGGATACAAAGTTTAGGCTTCACGTATTAATATTATGATACCTGATTGGTCTTGAGTGACTGGTCGATTAAATTACAAGCTATTACTAGTTTCATCATGAATGGGTTGGCTCGCCCGGGGTACTTCCACCCGACACACATAAACACGTGAAGTAACAGTGCTTGCATTGTTGCGTTTCGTTCGGTCTGTGAGAGCGTTGGAGACCCACCTCCCTTCCCCTTCCTTTCCTCCCTCAAACATAGGCTGGCAACGCACTTGCGGCTCCCCTGGTACTGCAAGTGTCTATGGACGGTGGTGATCACTTAGCATCAGGTGACTCACCTGTATGTTTGCCTCCCATGATCATCATCTTCTTACCCTTATCCCACCTAAGTAATGTCGGCAAAACATGTTTTCCTTATCTACGCTCGCCTATCAGATGTCATCTCAGTCATCACACCTTTTAAACACATATCATTTTTCACACAATCCATCCATCCTTTTTTCGATCATCCTCTACTCTTATATCCATCGACCATCTCAACTCGACGCAAAGCTTTTCTAGTTACATGGTCTTCATCTCTCCTCATAACATGCTAACCTATTACTCCTTAACTTCTCTGTTACCGGTGCTATTTTCAAACTTCCTCTGATATATTCATTCCTAATCTTATCCATTGTAGTTACACCACACATGCACCTTAACATTCGCATCTCTGCCACATGTAGTTTTCACTCATCCGTCTCTCTCGTCGCCCAGCACTCAGATGCGTAGAACATTACTCGTCCCATAATAGTTTTATACACCTTCCCTTTAAGTTTCAAGAGCATTCGTTTGCCTCCCATGATATAAAAAAAAAATCTATAATTGAGGTCATACCTTTATAATAACTACCCTCAACGGCAGTTGCCACTATACTATATTAATTTAATTGTTTTTGCTGGTTCTAACAATAAACTATTTCCTTCATTTTCTAAAAGAAATGAAAAGTTAAACACAAACCTTGGGTATACTTTTCTATACTCATTTCATAATCTTGCACTCTAAAAGCATCATTTCCTTTAAATTTATACTCTTGTGCTATACTTCTTCTCTTCTCTTTCTCTTCATCAGTGAGATCGACCTCTGCATCTTTCAGTGACACCTCATCGACAGACTCAGTGTCGCTGGTGTCACTTACTTTGTCTTCATTCTCCATATAATCGTAGTCCTCTTCGATGTCCGATGGAGGTATGGCTGAAATACAAATTTTATATAATCATTACATATTGAGTTGTCACTTTTTTTTTTTTTACATGGGGAAATCCTACTGGATACGCCACCCTCCCGGGGGAGAGAGTGGGTTATGTCCGACTCGCACGGACTAAAACCCCATGGGTGCCCGTAACCGCCATGATGGGGGACAAGGGATGGCAAAGCACTCCGCATGTCGCCCCGACGGCCGGCCCAGAAAGAAGATCCTGGGCCTCCCGCTAAAGAGAGACAGCCTGGCACGCGTAGACTGCCTCCCAGACGGTCGAACCAGTGCAATGGAGAGACGGGCCCCCCGACCCATCCCCCTTGGTCCGGCTTAAATATTGAGTTGTCCCTGATTCTAAGCTTTGCAAGATGGACCGGAGAACACACGTGACCTATCCCCAGTCTATAGATAGTAGATGCAGCAACTTTACAACAGTTACAATACTTATAGAACCATGGCTTACTCGGGATATTATCTTGAATGGACGCATATGATTTGCCTTTAATTAGTTTGAATACATTCCAGTTTGAGGTCCATGATGCGAACAGATCAGTTTTGGCTACAAAACATAAATCCTGAACATAGGTTTTGTAGTGGTCAGAATATCCAGTCCGGATAGCTTCTTAGCAAGAAGATCAGCAGTTTCATTACCCTGGATTCCACTATGCCCTGGTATCCATGCCAAAGCTACATGAATTCCTAAACAATGGCATTGATACAAATATAATTTAATACTTATCATAACCGGGGACTTTACTTTAGAATATATCTGGCTATCCTGAATAGTCTGCAAGCAACTAAAAGAGTCTGTCAAAATGATGGTTTGATTTAATTTATGTGATAATACATATTTGATTGCTTCTAATATAGCAACTGCTTCACCTGTATAGTTTGAGGATAAAGGAGGGCATTTATAACTTTAAATTATGCGATATTTAGTTGTTTTTTTTTTTTTTCGTACTGACTAGCTATTGACCAAGCAAGGTCTTAACAGCTTCACCGACAACTTAGGCGAGCCCTTAAGGCACTCAGCCGATTTTACTTTGACAACTAGCTCAAGGGTGCGCGGCACACCTCGGCTTTGGCTGTCGCCTGATACATGCAATTCGCGACCTATCTGAGCTAATCTAAGCTAAGCTAACTATTCATACATATATGAGTTGTTGAAACATATATGTGTACCAAGCATACATACCTCAACAACCCTTATATATATTTCGTATCAGATAATATTCTGAACTATTTCAGTTTGATAAGGGGAAAAAATAAAACCCTTCCACCTGCATGTGTAAGCGTGTATGCGTATATGTGTATCGCGATATTTAGGGATCCACACTGCAGCTCCTACATAACTCTGGGGGCTTGACTTTGATGCACCAGTAAACATTAAAGTCCAATCTCTTTTGAAGATTGGAATGAAAGATTGGATCTTGCTCAATTATATGCTTGAATTCCCAGTCAGCATTGAGGTTGCTCTTCTTTATACCAAAATTAAGCAAAATTGTAGGTTTATATATCAATGCATCATAGGGAACATTGTACAAGGGATGCTTATCTTGCTGAAATATTGGACTTGGCAAAGCTATAAATTTTCTGTAACTTTTAATTAGACATGGAAGGTCCTTGTGTCTCCCATAGTCTGATTCTGTTATACTTTGTGATAACTTGCGAAGTCTCGAAAGAAGTGGATGTAGTGAAAACTGTGCAGCTTTATAAAGAAACCGATCAGAGAGGAATTGTCTCCGTAGACTAAGTGGAGGTTCAACACATTCTACCTGTAGTACATTGATAGGTGAAGATTTCATTGCTCCAGTGATAATTCGTAGGCATTGGCTTGAATATGATCAAGAACATTCAATGCCAGCTTATTGCAAGGTTCAAACAGGATTGTTCCATAATCAAAATGGGAGCGGATAAACACATTATATAAGAGCTTTTGAGTATAAGGATGGGAACCCCACCACACTCCGGAAAGAGCTCTTAAAGTTTAGGTATGTTTGCTTGGTACACATATATGATTCAACAACTCATATATGTATGAAAAGTTACTTTAGCTTAGGTTAGCTCACAGGTCGCGAATCAGACCAAGGAAAATGGGTTGGAGGGCCCATCTTCCCGTTGGACAGGTCCAGCGGATGGAGGAGACGGCCGGTGTGCACACGGCTATCTCCTAACAAGACGCCCTGTGGCGGCATTTTTGCTGCTGGGCCAACCACTAGGGCCGCATAATGAAATCTATAGAGATCTCGTGCCGCCCCAACTATTGTAGAAGACGTACACAGTATGGTTTTAGTCCATGCAAGACAGACATAAGTCAACCTCTCCCCAGAGAGGGAGGTGTATCCAGAAGGGATTTCCCCACCCAAAATTGCATGTATCAGGCAACAGCCGAAGGCGAGGTGTGCCATGCACCCTTGAGCTAGTTGTCAAATAAAATCGGCTGAGTGCCATAAGCACTCACCATAATAGTCCCGTGAAGCTGTTAAGACCTTGCTAGGTCAATAGCATAGTCAGTACGAAAAAAAAAATCTGCAGATGTAAATAAAATAATTCGAAACAATAACTTAGAAACGTCGAAGAATTAAACTTTCGCGACAAATTTACATGTTACATATTATTCAAACATTTTAAAATAAAACCATAAAGATTAATTTGTTTTATGGCGTGACGGTTTAAATTTACTTACTTATAAAATGGTTAAATAAAATGGTTAATCGGTAAAAAAACAGGAAATCTCAATTCGACGGTATGTAATCTAAAATTCAACCATGTAAGCCCTAAAAACAAAGTCTTTAACGGCTCATATCAATTAAAAAGTTACCTGTCTTTGGTTTATCTCCAGAGCTCTGAGGGTCTGTAGGAACCTCTTCAGCACTACTTTCAGCGCCTAAAACAGGTTCTTCATTGTTTTCTTTCGTTCCGAGTGACGATTTTAGATCTTTCGTTAAGTCTTCAATAATATCCTCATTTGACGTTTGAATTGTGTTTCTAAGCCTTTCAGACATTATGGTTTATAATTAAAACAATTTTTAACAGGTAATTATAGAACCTTTTAGAAATAAATGTAGAAAACAAATTTATTTACTATAATGAGTGAATCGTTCTTTAGATGACTTATCCAGAAACTTCAATAATGTCAAAATTGTCGTCGTTAGTTTCGCAACTTTGACAATACAATGATATTACTTTTTTTTTTAAAGCAAGTACTCTAAGGAATCTTATTTATCACAACTTAATGAACATTGACTGAATTATGGATGTTATCATATATTATTTTTAGAGTACTCCATTCAAAAATTATGATTTTAACGGTTAGTACTCTTCTCTTTCTTCCATGGTTAGTACATTTGTTAGTATATTCGTGAATATTTATAATAGTCTGGTGAAGCTGTTAAGACCTTGCTATATGCCTTGCTAGGTCAATAGCGTAGTCAGTTCGAGGAAAAAAAAGAATATTTATCTGTTAATCTGTGATAAATAAGGTATAGTGAAAAACTTTAATAAATATATAAAAAATAGTAATATTTTTTCGTGGTATCTATAATATATATGCCGCTCGAAAATATTATCATAGATTATTATTACGTGAAGCTATTAAAAAAAAGTTGATACTTATCAAGACAAGTTATCAATAATGATTATGACACGTCTCTGAGCGCACGAGAAACGGAACGTATCGTAATCGTAACCTCTTGAAACCGAGATGTGATGTTTATATTTTCTCTGCTTTTTATTAGGTGGTGTAATTTGAATATTTAAATAAGTATTCTGTCGGGGAACAGTGATTCAGCAATTCCAGCCTCTCGTTGTATCAAAAATGTTCAGAAGTTTAAAAAGTTTTTCGGGCTCCAACATACGCTATTTACTAAAGTATAACGGGTTGGGAAGCAGTTTTAGTAATTATAGAAACGTTGTTCCCGTATCAACAAGTAAACCGGCCCTGAAAAACGATACGTAAGTAATATTTTCATTATCGTATAACATACGGAAATACTATATATGCTCTTGGCATGAAGAGTAATCTAAATTGTTTGTGGACGCTGTATCAAGGTCATGACGTGACATTGAACGAATGAACGTTAGCGTGGAAACTGCAAAAGAGTCTATATGTTCTTGTTACCCAAAAAGTTTTAATCCAAAACAGGTTTTACTGTAAAAACATTTTGTTCAAATAGCTGGCTAACCATTGTAGAAGTAATTACTAGCTTATACATTCTCTTATATGAGAATTCAGATTATCTTTGCTTGAAACAGATATATTTGATATATCTGTCCTATCCTTTGCTCTTCTATTCGTCAACTAATTATTTCTTTTTTCAAATTTATTAAGTACTAATAACTAATAATGAAGTTTAGTATTATAAAAAGAAAAAAAATTAAAATAGTTTTTTTTCCCATATTTAAGATGAATGAAAAACCTTATGTATAGGTTTCTATTCCTCGTACTTCTTATTTCTTTATGAGTTATAAATCTCTTGAAGGTAATTTTATATTTTGATTTAGCTGTTATTACAATAATGTATAGAACAGTCTGTTGTGTCATAAATATTGTGTTCGCGAATTGTGTGAATCAGGCAACAGCCAAAGCCGAGGTGTGCAGCGCACCCTTGAACTAGTTGTCAAAATAAAATCGGCTGAGTGCCTTAAGTGCTCGCCTTAGTAGTCCGATGAAGCAGTTAAGACCTTGCTTGGACAATAACATAGTCAGTCCAAAAAAAAAATTCATAAATATTATAATTTTATAAGTATGCAAATGCGGGCATACGGTAGACTAATTATAACTTATGAGCCCTACCATTCAATATTTTGACACATACTGTTGAGAACAGACAAGTAACATATTTATCTGTCTTGGCTTATATTGTGTCTATCTTTTTTATTTTGAATTTATGTAAAATGTAGTCAAAACAATACAGTTTTCCATCGAATGTTAAGTGACCACTCTATCTATCCAAAGATAATCTTACAATTTTTATCATAGACACATACATCTCCTTTTTTTATTTATGTGTGGAAATCAATATATAATATATATTATTTACACATAACAGTAATAAAAGTAGTGAAGGAACTGCTTGCGGGTGGGACACTTGTTTTGTAAATACATTATGTCAAAGTTGCAATACAAAGTGTCACAGTGGGTGTAGGGTGACTATGAATTGTGACATAGTTTTTGTATTACATTTTATATGATGGCGAAATGTCACTCTGATGTTAAAACAGCCCGGCCCACTTTGCATAACATCTGGAATTATTATGTACTGGTATTTGACTATTCTATTTTTTAAGTTTTGTAGATTGTAATGTGGTATGTTGTAGTGTGTATCTGTTTTGTCTTAGTACATCTATACATATAATAAAAATGAAGTGTCTGTATTTAATATCAAAATAATTTTTGTTTACTGATTGGGTACGAAAGTATACATGCTACTGATAACAAAAATGCAATTTTTAAAATTTTTGTCGGTCAAGCTGTCTGTCTGTTTGTTCCGGCTAATCTCCGAAACCGCTTAACCGATTTTGACGGGAATTTCACTGGCAGGTAGCTAAAATTACAGCGGGTTACTTAGGCTACTCTAAATTAGACTAACTATTAACCGCGGCTTCATCTGCAATACTATCTCCAAAATGGTTGGACCGATTTTCACTGAACTTTCACCAGCAGATAGCGGACATCATAGCAAGTAATTCAGTCTATTTTAATTTAAACTAGCTGTTAACCGTGGCTTCGCCCATAATACTATCTCCACAACGGTTAGTCCATTCTTCACGAAACTTGCACGACAGATCCTATAAAAAATAATTCAAACAATTTTAGTTCATACTAGCTGTTAACCGTGGCTTCACTTACAGTGCTATATCCAAAGTGGTTATACCGGTCTTCACGAAATTTGCTTTGACATATATCTGATCTTACAAAAAGTAATTCAAGCAAATTTTGTTTATACTAGCTGTTAACCGTGGCTTCGCCCGCAGTGTTATCTCCAAATCGGTTCGACCGATCTCCATGGGACTTTCACTGGCAGATAGCTAACTTTACAAAAAGTAATTTAAGCAATTTTAGTTTATACGTGGCTTCGCCCACAGTGCTTTCACCAAAACGGTTAGATCGATTTTCACGAGACTTTCACTAGTAGATAGCGAACCTTATAAAAAGTAATTGAGGTTATTCTATTTTAGACTAGCTGTCTCCCGCGACTTTGTCTGCATGAAATTTAGCATTTTCAACTCATTCTTTATTTTTAATAAGATAAATAATTATCAGCTTATTGTTTATAATTTGACATTATAATTATTAAGAACTTTAATGATATAGAGGTGTTCCTCTATATCATAAGAATATGATCTATATTCTATATGATCTATATCATATAGAATAAGATCTTAGGTTATAAACATATTACGTAAAGAGTTCCATAATACAATTTCTTGCGGAACAGACAAGCGTTTACTTTTTGTATAGTCACAAAATCTTAATTATAATAATGGTAATAATGTATATTAAATGTAATGTAAATCTTTATAATAATATTTTAAGTGATTGTTTCATTAGTTCCTTATACAGTGTAAGTGAGCACTGAAGTAGTTATATTGTGGGTTAAGGTTCCAAATAAGTTAACGATGACAAACCTCATTTGGCACACTGTTAGTATTTATATATCTAATGTACACGATACATGTTACTGTAAGTGGCCTGCGTGTCTTACTTACAATTTATTTAAAAGAGCATTTCTATAATTGTACATAGTCTCACAATTTTAAAATTCTTTAATACGAATAAAAAACAACGCGTGCGGAGCTGCGGGTACAGCTAGTCCTTCAATAAGACTAATAATAAGAGACGGTTTACCTCCGCTCTCAGACAGGCTGAAATTTAAGACAGTAGTAATATTTAAGGAGGGTACTCTGTACTCGATTCTCGTTCTAATCTAAATCACTTTTAAAAAAATTGGTGCTAATTATCTAGAAAAATACAAAAATTATGTACAATCCTCTACGCGTCTATGTTATTAACTCCGGGTCGCCCTTTGCAGCTTTCGGCGCCGGTCATTGCACCTAGGTTTAAAACGTGTGTAGCTATACTTTTGAAAGTCTTATAACAAACTTTAACTTATTTTTTTTTTGTTTATTAGTATTTGTTGTGATATTATTATTTTATGTGTTAAATGTGACCATGAAGTGTCATACCCGAGAATACTGCGAGTGTTTAACCTTTCACCTGGTATAGTTCAGTTATTTTGCGCTCCAGCGCTCACTTATTTACACTATAACCCTCTAAGACTATAATTTAACGGGAAGATAATGTTTGCCAGATATAATTTTTAGGGTTGTTCCTTTCGGACGTTCTATATGTAAATTACTCCATGCATGTTATATTTATAGCAAGTAGAAAAGTGTTCGCATTATACTAACAGTTCTCACACTGGATATCTGTACTTATCTTTTATCCCTTACAAAAGAATGGCTATGCCCTCAACAATAACGGTCTAATAGAACCGAAATATATTCCAGGGTGAAAGTGACTTTCGTATTGAACGACGGGAAAAGGCTGGAAACTGAAGCTAAAATCGGCGATACTCTTCTAGATGTCGTTGTCAACAACGACCTGAATATCGAAGGTTACGGAGCCTGTGAAGGAACTCTGACCTGTTCCACTTGTCATGTCATTCTCAAACAACCGGATTACGATCGGTGAGTTGGTATAAAGGTACTTTACCAAGCTTTTGTAGGAGGACTGAGCAAGTCGAGGGTTGTGCTACAAGGATCACCTCTTGCTGTGATTATTTTGTTATGTAATAGCTTCTAACAACGAATATACGATAACAGTTAATGAACAATCCAAAGGTTGTTAAAGGTTTTGGTGTCGGCTCAACAATATTAAACCATAGCAAGAAATTAGTATTATGATTTTATTATATATTATATTATTTTATTATATAAACTAGCTGACCCGTGCAACTTCGTCTGCATCGAATCGGTTATGTAATTATTTACGACATCACATTAGAAACCTCAAAAATAACAGTATTTCTCCACTTTTTAATGGATTATACGTTATTATACGTATAAACCTTCCTCTTCAATCACTCTATATATAAAAAAAAACCGCATCAAAATCCGTTGCGTAGTTTTAAAGATTTAAGCATACATAGGGATATAGGGACAGAGAAAGCGACTTTGTTTTATACTATGTAGTGAAACTGTAATACTATTATTTTCATAGACTCTAGTTACATTTAATATATACTAGCTACTATACTAACTAAACTTTTCTCGGTCATATTTGTGTCATTTTAACATTAGGCACATCTGTAATCAAACACCAGACATATTATATACATAACATCTCTTCCAGGCTACCAGAGGAACCTAGTGACGAAGAAAGAGATATGCTGGATCTAGCGTACGGTCTCACAGATACCTCGAGACTGGGCTGTCAGATCACCCTTACCAAAGAGCTGGACGGACTAGAAGTCGTCGTACCAGAGACAATTAACGATGCTAGAAGTTGATAGTGTAAAATTACAAATTGTAGAATAATTTACAATAGATAGTTTGGGGTAACTGGGAATATATTAGTGTTATTATATCCCAGCTTAAATTAATTGAAGGAATAGAAGAGTATATTAAAGTATATGCACAAGTTTTAATAACTTAGTATAGGTTATGAGCCCCTGATCATTATAGTTCCGTGTATATTGGCAGCTTGTTTATTTCTGAAAAAAAATTAACGTCAGTTCGGTAACTCCGTATAGGTGTGAACCGTTCAACGATTCGAGCAAGAATGATCCCCACTCCTTTTACGTGTTGAAAGGTTAATATTTTAGACTACAAAAGGAATACTTTTGAGGGTAGATGGTTAGATAAATAAACAAATAGTAAATTAGTGTTTAAGTGTATTAAGACATATTTTTCTATGCAATAAATAATAGCATAATAGAGGTTTTTATTTTATTAATTTATTATATTATAGAAAAACAGTTAAATTACTAAGCGTATATCAGAGGTCTAGTAAGAAAGATGGCAAATACCATATAATGGCAACAGATATATTTTTGAAGTATATTTTGCGAACAGGAAAAGATCGTGTTCGGAGTTTTTGGCGGGATTTTAGCCTGTCATGTTGATTTTATATTTTATTCATAATCTTGTGTTATTTGACTCTATATGTTGTAATATCGGTGGTGTTTTACGTAATATAGTTAGGTTATTGTGCACAAGTTAAATGGATGGGAAATAATACTACGATGAGTTATGAGATGACACAGAAACTCCCTGGAAAGTTCTAATAAGTGAGCCAACACCCTCACTACCTACTCGACAATGGCGTAATAATCTAGATTTTTTGCCAAAAAATTTAAAAAAAAATGGTGTTCTATAACTGTATATAATGTTGGTAATTTGTAATAAATCACATACAATGTTGTTTTGTGGTCTTTTTGTTATTAAATCTTTCATTATATTATTGTTATGAAATAATGTTACGTTTCCTATGTCATAGAGAAAAGAGAAAAAAAAACAGGGGGTGCCGTAAAGATAGAAGTGGAGCATTTGTATTACAGGGAAACATTATATTTTAAAAAATACAACAAAAAGCGAACGTGACGCAGTGTTTTCAGGCGGTCACCCATTTAATTACTGACCGCACAAGACGTTGCTTAACGTGTTAACCGGACGAGAACCGATGTTTTCAACACTACGCGACACAGTGCTTACCCCCATCGCTTTTCATCTCACAAAAAGTTTGCGGATCAGAATTTCGAAGGTCTTCCATAGGAAGCTACTTTAAGAAAATCATAGTATTTGAAAATAGTTAAAAAAAGATTTGAAACTGCATATTTTTAAACTAATTTTCAATAAAAAATGTCCTGAAAAAAAATCCTAAAATCCTTGTCATTCTCGTTGTTTATCTGTACAATAGTTTTATCACCTTAGTCTATCCTTTCTGTTTATAACGTACTTTCTCTCTCTCACGCTGTTCAAGTATCTATTTTCCATCCCTGTCTTCTATCAGTTGATGAACGCTGCTCTTGGATTCGGTCTTTGTATTATTCTGCGGTCGTGCCTAAGAAAGGGAAGTTAATAGATTTTTTTTATTATTTGGCGCTAAAGCAAATGGAAAATGGAGCAAACTGTTAATTTTACTGTGTAATAAATAATAACAAAACAATTTTTATAATGAAGAATTCATGATTGATACCCGAAGTGAACATATTTACTACAGACTGGAATTTAGCAAAAACAATTGTTCACTGTAAACTTGCGCGTGTACGCGCACGCTACTGGGCATTGCTTCTTTAATTTATTTGCGCGGAACCCTAATTTTTTTCCAAAGTAAATCCTAATTTACTCCTTATAACATCAACTATCTGCCAGTGAAAATCCCGTTAGAATCGGTCCAACCGTTTGTGAGATTAGTAGGATGAAAAAGACACAAAAATTAAGAACAATGTTTTCTTTTGTTGTAAGTACACTTTTATATCGATTTAGTAAAAAGCTGTTATTTTCACGGACGGACATTTCAGTTTTATTTATTTTTATACATTAATAAATTTATTTAAAAGTGGATTTACAATTTACAAAGAATACTTGACATTTCTTATCGACCATTGTTATAAACAAGAATAGTGCGTGGAGTCCATCCTTCGTAATGTGGAAATGTAAATAGGAAGGGGTAGAAGTTGTTTTTAGTGAAATTATATTGTCTCTTTAAAACAAACTTTATTAACATTGCTTACAATTCACAATTGATCGCATCTTTTAATTATTATCATTTTCGAGTGGAGAAATATCCAAATCTATAACATTTACAATGGGATTATGATAATTAAAGTAAGATACAAAATGTTTGATTATTTTTCTCACCTTGTCTCTTTCTATTCCCCCTCCCCAGGAGCGTTGAACGTTTAACGCAACAGTGCTTTCATACCCCCTCCATGGTAGCGTTAAACGTTTAACGCAACATTATTGGAAGTCGCATTAGAAGTTTCACTTCAAAAAATGGTTTAAAATATTCAGTTAGATAGTTTACAATGAAATAATTATTGAAAAATATGTTGTTATCTCCTATTAATTCACCACAATCTTTTCTGTTAGATACCGTAAGATAAAATGAGTGTAGAATTCGTTTCCCTGTAATTGACTCGGTATCCAAAAGTACTACCTACCATTGTGGCATTAAATGACTATTTTCAGAAATAGTAGATTATTATATATATTTTTACAAAAATAAATTACTTTTAAAAACATATAGAAGAATTAATGTTGATAAAACTATTTTATATATAATGTAAAAGAAATATTTCGTAAATTGGAATGTAATTTAATGTTTTGTATATTACGGAGGTGTAACTATTGTTATATTTTTAATAGATAAATGAAATCTGGACCAAACTGTGTTTATTTATTTATTTTATCCTGTGTTCTTACAATTGAATCAGAAATCTTTTAACTAGGGAAGGTGCCTATAGGGATGCAAAAGATACATTGACGTTTTAAAATATCGATGTTTTTTTATGAACGATGTTGCATCCCTACGTGTCTATGCCTTAACAGAGCAATTATTTCTGGCTAGCTGTTTGACGCAACTTTATTATTACTTTAGCTATTTTACCTGTATTAAGTATGGGTTGTTGTTTAAATTATAATTCTGTTATTACCCAATGAACACTTATCGATTTAGATACTTCTGTTAAGTTTTAATAACACTGCATGGTCGTTAGGGGAAGGCGTAATGATTGTTTGAGTGATAACCCCGGAAAGATGACACTACTGTTGATTTTATGTATGGAACAAGTTGGCATTACATACTTGTTTGAATCTTTTTAAATTTGGTACATGCTATTACAATAAAATATTTGTTGATTAATTTCTTATTAAAAAAACACGACACTAAATCAGTAAGATTTGCTCCAGCATAATTTGATTTACAACAGATAAAAACGCTGGAACTAATGGTCCGATTTGAAAAATTATTGCAGCTAACTCATTTATCGAGGAAGGTTATAGGCTGTATATCATCACGCTAGGAGCGGAGCCCCAATGAAGAATGTTTCAAAATCGTTTTTTACTTTGAGAGCTTCCGCACGCTTTAGCGCTTGCCTAAAGTAACTATTCCACGTAGACGAAACCGTGGGCAAAAGTTAGGAATAAATAAATGTTAAAATGTGTTAATATTTCAATGATGTACGTGTGTTTATGTGTATATATTCCTGGTCAATCTTTTTGGACGCTCCGAATATGAGCTTACGAATAATACACTCGAGAGTATAAAATATAAGACAATGTTAAAATTATTATCGTGGGAATATTTCATGTTTATTTATGCTTAAAATGTTTCAAGGTTACACATATAATATGTATGTATATCTACATATATTATATTATTCTCTAGCTGACCTGGCAGACGTTGTCCCGCCCTGATTATAAAATAATCCTTGACAAATTATATAACCAAAACATTCCTCATGAATCACTTTATCCACTGGTGAAACCCGCTTGAAAATGCGTTTTTGAGTTTATCGCGAACAGACAGACAGACGCGGTAGGAGACTTTGTTTTATACTATGTAATGATATTATAAAGAGGTGAAATTTGTGAGTTTGTGACGTTGTAAGGGGTAATCTCAGGAACTACTGGTCCGATTTAAAAAATTCTTTCAGTGTTATATAGCTCATTTATCGGGGAAGGTTATATATCATCACGATAAAACCAATAGGAGCGAAGCACCAATGAAAAATGTTTCAAAATCGGGATTTTTTTCCTCTTGAGGGCTTTCGCTGCGTGTTAGCGTTAGTCCAAACTAACTATTACTACGCTGACGAAGTCGCGGGAATGGGCTAGTTTAAGACACTGTTACTTCACGTCTGTGTTCTGTGAGAGGGTGGTACTACCCCGGACGAGCCGACCCATTCATGCTGAAACCAGTAATAGCTACAGTGTGGTTCTATCACCTTCAAGATTCAGATAATGAATTAGTGGTACCCATAGGTGCGTCGTTATTGAGGTTATTAACAAGACTAGCTTACATGGATCCGAGTTATCGGTAAAAGAAAAATATCATAATGAAACTGTAGTATAGAGACTTTTAGAAATGGCTGCCTAGCTAGTAACCAACTGCAATTTTAAAATATGTGAGACAGAAGTATATTTTCCAAGAAAAACTATAAAAACGATACGGAAGTCTTCCGTAAAAATTTAATTTCACGTTTCAAGTAGAGTTGATAATTAAATTTCAACAATTTAACGACTCATGTGTAGGAACGTAAGATATATTATTACGTCACATTGGCGGCCATGATTAAATTTTGGTCTTTTATTATTTTTGCAACAAGTAAGTTGTTTTTATATTTTATTTTCTTAACAATAAACACATGCACTAGGAAGTTGTGGTAGTCGAATGGTCTGATCGATGGAAGGTCAATTTGAATGCTGCAGGTTCGAACGCCAGTAGGTATAATATACCAACTAATTTTTCTAATTTCGTGTACATTCACTAATTTAATTGATAACACTGTCGAGTGACAGCACGGCTGTAGCTAGGGGGTTGGGGCGATTGTCGGGCAATGCCCTACCTTGAAATCACAATGCTCTACCTTAAAAATACCAAAAACTAAGATAAATTGCTTGTTCATAGTTAGAGATATAAAAATAAATGTAGCGATAGGTATCTTTGCAAAATGACTGCACTATGCCTGATGGGTAAGCACAGTACAATCCAAAAACAATGGCGACCACCGAGTGACACACTATCCATCGCCGGTCGCCGCTGTCATGCCGGCCTGCGAATATCTGGATATGCACAGGTGGATTCCGAATCGCAATCCGCAAAAGCGAATCACTACGACAGGCTTTTTCGCCATATACATGGTGGTTGCGACCCAGTCGGGGTGTAGAACCCTACCACCCCGCTTTCGCCATTGCCTCGTTCGTTATTCAGCAGGGTGCAAAGAAAATCATAAAGTATATCCTCGAGAACATTTAGTATTGGTTTCATTATAATCGGTTCATTCTATCAAACGTTATTGTAATAAAAAAAATTTTTTTATTGTTTTATAGGTACGGTATTTTTTTTAAACTTATGCTACCAAGTCTCTTGACCAGTCCATCATAAGGCCTACATTCGTTTGTATGGCACTAAAAACCTTATGGTTTTCGACAGTTCAGGGGTTAAAATACTTTATTACTGACTACACATGTTTTTCTTTCAAGTGTTACCACCATCAGCTCCCGCGAATAGTCGAGTCCTGCCGCAGTCGCATAAACATTTAAGGATCGCCAGCTTCATAACACCATTGGAAATACTCAATAATGATTATGAAATATCCGATTACGAGAATACTGCTTTAAGGAAATCACGCTTCGGGAAAATACCAATCTATGTTATCTCAAAGAGACCTAGAAAGAAAGGGTTAACAGCTTTGGAACGGTTATTTGATGAAAAAAGTGGCAAAATCTCTTTAACTAAGCCTCGTAGAAGAAACGATTTATGCAGTAAACTCATAAAACTTTTAAGACAATGGATGTACATGAGACGCACAGTTAACGCAAACGATTCAGAGAAGAAAATCAACGTAAATCGAAACTATAACCCCAAGACGGTGTTCGATTTTGCAGATTTACTAACTTAAGAAGGTATCCATAAACTTCGGGTCACAAAATAAAGTTTTAGATTACAAATTTAATAACATATTCATAAGTTTTTCTAAAAAATTAAAGAGGGTGTACCGCTGAGTGAAATGAGTTGCTCTACTGCACACCTGAGCACGCCACTTATAGACTTGAGCGTTTCATTTCGCTGAGCGACTCATTTTACTGAGCGGCTATCGATGAAATACAAAAATAAAACACGGTAAACATAATAGATCATTTTATTACTAATCATTATATAAAATACAATATAACTCGTCCCACATAATTAAAAAAAAATCTCTCGTCCCTCCTTACATAACTATACAACCATAACATATAAACCAATAAAAAAAAAATCAAAATATATCCCTGCATTATTAAATAAAACCAAACACTTCAAACCCCCATAAAATTTAACATACAGTTTTCAAAATCGATTGTGACTATTTTACCTCTACTTTTTTATCGATAAATTATTCGATATCGAGACAGTATTATACGTTCCTAGAACATTCTAGAAAGTCACTGCTAAAATTACACAATTAATCAACAAAAACCAGTATCAAGTTGCAATCCCTTAAATATGACGCATAGAAATTAATAGTAAATTCTAGAACTTCAGAAACAAACGTTATAAATAATTCAAACTCCATTAAAATTGAACATACAAGTTTTACAATCGATTGTGACCATTTTTGCCCCTAGTTTTGTATCGATAAATGATTCACTATCGATAGATGTGTTACAGCAAACGTTTCTCGAACATTCTAAAACTTCATTATTACCATTGCGGTATGACCATAAAACAAAAACCGCTAGCAAGTAGTTGCAACATCTTAAATATGACGCATAGAAATTAATAAGAAGTCCTAGAACTTTCGAAATAAATATATATAATCTACAAATTATCCTATATATATTTTTAAGCCACCTCCGTCTGAAGAAATATATATATATATATATAAAGAACTGGCTATATGAAAAGCTTATCACAGTTATCGATTCCTACTATCGGTCCTTATGTGAAATGAAGTTCAAATCGATTTTTAAGCTGATGTGATATTATAACTGAAAATACGTTACCTACATATTTTGACAAAACAAATTGCAGGATAACGCACACATACGTAAAGTAATAATGTAACGTCACAGATAAAATGTGGAAGATGGCATATTCTCCAATATTGGTGGTGAAAACGAAACAGTTATACGTTGCTTAGATACGGGCGGATTGACAGGGCAGCCGTCAAAGTAAGCTACTTAGCCAAGTTTTAACAAGGCGATATCGAACCGCTTATGACGTATCTACTGATTTTTAATTATAATATCATGGAGTGTGATCCCGTATCTTAAAGCGGGAATGTCAAACAGTTACAAATACCAATGATAACTCTTTTAAAACAAAGCTACTAAACCTTATACCCTTGTCATGTAGTGGCCCTTATATTTCATTTATAATCTTGTGTTACTTGACTCTACATTGTAATATTGGTGGCATTTTAAAAATGTTGTGGCAAATGGTTGAGAAACAATACCGCGGATCACGAATTCTAAGATACCACAAAAACTCCCTGGAAAGTTCTAACAAGGGGCCGCCATCTTGTTGTAGAACGTTGAAATTGAATGGATCGGCTCGCCCCGGGTAGTATACCACCCTCTCACAGAAAACCGACGTGAAGGAACAGTGCTTGCATTGTTGCGTTTCGTTCGGTCAGTGCGAGCGCCGAAGGCCCACCTCCCCTCCCCTTTCCCTCCCCTAACCATTCCCTCAAAGGGTGGCAACGCACTTGCGACTCCTCTGGTATTGTTAGTGTACATAGACGGTGATGATCACTTAACATCAGGTGCCCCACCTGTCCGTTTGCCACTTATGACATAAAAAAATATATATATCACAAGAAACTTGTAATATTACTCGGCAATGGCGGTAATAATCTAGAAGCTTGGTTGGCTAAAATAAATAAAATGCGGCTTAGGAACGAGTTTCAGATGGCCCGCTCAAGTATAGAATTGTTTTACTGCTCAAAATAACTGTACTGCCAAAACAGTCAGAATAGTTTGTTTAGTTCGAACTGACTACGCTATTGACCTAGCAAGGTCTTAACAGCTTCACCGGACTACTAAGGCGAGCGCTTAATTTACTCAGGCGATTTTATTTGACAACTTGCTCAATTTATTTGACACACCTCGGCTTAGGCTGTTGCCTGATACATGTAATTCGCGACCTATCTGAGCTAAGCCAAGCTAACTATTCATACATATATGTGTTGTTGAAACATATATGTGTACCAAGCATACATACCTTGTTTGATAAGGGAAAAAAATAAAACCCTTACACTTGCATGTATAAGCGTGTATGCGTCCACGTGTGTGCAGGTGATATGTGTAATAATTCGATTGAGGAAAAAGTTAAGAAGCCCGTCTTTAAAAACATATACAGATTTTTCCCACTTGAATTTAGCAAATTTTAAGCCCCGAGCACCCTTATGCTTCACAAAAGAACCCTTTGGCAATAGATTTTATAATACTTCATACATTTTATCGTTTCACCACAATCTCATATGGTGTTAAATGAGGATCTGGCCTCAGACAGATGTTCAACTCAAGGATGGTAGGTATTCCGACGGACTTAGAAAAAGTCTTCTTATCCTTTACGAATAGTAGGTTAACCATATAACTGTGACAAGCTTTTATGTAACCATTTCGTTCTAGACCGTACTTTTAGTACAAACATAAAAAAAAAAAAAATAACATGGCGTCATAGAAATCTTATGATCGAGATTTTTAATCGATTTTCTACAATCATACATCTCTATGGAATGTAGTTATACGCGAATAAATCGATTCCAAATCTAATCACGTCATCATATAAATCAGAGGAGCACAGACTCTTTTTCTCATAGACCTACTTTCAAAATTTAGCTGTCTCCGGTGGACCCCTGGAGCCATATTCTCAATGGTGGTAGAGCCACGCTGAAGTTATTACTGGTTTTTGCATGAATGGGTCGACTCGACCGGGGTACTACCACCCAACACACAGAAACACCAACGTGAAGTAACGGTGCTTGCATTGGTTCGGTCAGTGAGAGCGCCGGAGGCCATCTCCTCTCCCTCTCCTAACCTTTCCCCCATAGGATGGCAATGCACTTGCGACTCCTCTGGTGTTGTTAGCGTCCACGGACGGTGGTGATCACTTAACATCAGGCGACGCACCTGTTCGTTTGCTACCTATGACATTTCAAAAAATCCCAAAACTCGACAAAAATGAGAAGATTAGATTTAACTACAGAAAATCGCAAGTCTCGACATGTTGTACTGAATATGGAATATGCAAATTTTTACAAGTAACTGTCGCCGACTTTCTTAAAATATTGATTATTGCTACATTGATAAGTGAAGGCAAGCCAATATTTTCATTGTTCACTATCAAGAGCAGATCAAATATCGTGGACCCCCACCTACGAAGTGTTAACCCCCATTTTTCTTTGCCATCAAAGACCCACGTCAAGTCTCCCGTGGGCCCCTGAGGGTCCATCTGGACCACTCTGGGAACTATGTATCTAAATTAATCAACGAACGAAGACGCGGGCAGTTGCTTGTATAAAAGTAGAATATTTTTTGTGCTTGCAACACTAAACCGAACAGAATACACATCACTACACAAGTATCGATATAAACATGTCGCATCTCTAGCACCTATTATTACGAGACAACTTTTTCCTATAGACTTTATTTTTCAGAATCACCCTTTTCAACTATAGACTTTTCGGATGCTGGTATTATTGACGGGCTATAGATTATTCCCGTAAGAGAATATTTCTTCAAATTGTCATGAATTTCTCATCACCTTTTAACAGAAATACAATAATTTACATTTTACATTTACATTTTTTTTTAATACGACTTTAATCAAGAACCGACTTTATAACCATAAAAATCAATTCATAATCCTCGTCAATCTTTTTGTCCGCTCTGATTACAGTCACGAGTTCGTATTTGCGCGTAATAAAGTCAATAGTTTAACACAGAACAAAGTTATAATATCACTATAGGAATTTAAAATTGCCATTAATTTAACCTTAGTGTTATCTCGATATAATACATATAGCATCTATTTATACTATAAATTTGTGTCCTCCAGAATAATGTTCAGAGCGGATAAAGTATTTATCGAGGACTTTACATATAAAGTAAAGGCAAGTCAGTAAAGTATCTCTATTTAAAACACAATTCACAGCAATAACATAGATATACTATTTATCAACGACCCGTGAACAATCAGCGAATAATATCATACTTATAACCTTAAACGAACAATTATTTTATATTTATATGTATAAAATTTATTTCGCGTATCTCAGAAACTACTCTAACGATTTGTATCAAATTTTGTATTTAGATAAGGCTTTACTTTCTAAGTTTATATATATAGCTATTTTGCCGGAAGAAACGCGACTTCACATACAAAAATTACATAACTAATAATTCAATGTCACATAGCGCCATTTCGTACATTGTGGTATGTACATACTCCCATTGTTACCAAGGGTTACCTAAAGGTACTTCAAAATGTTACAAGATGGCGATGAAGAATTTAAGACTTTAATGTTGGATCAACGATTCCTCTAATCAGTAAAATATGGTCTCTATAAATATTAAAATCTAGTATTCAAAGTTCTCTTAAAAGTCGTCAGGTTTTAAAGCAATATAAATTTAATATTTATTAAAAATTAGTAATTGATAAAATTAAATAACTTTTTATTAGACATCGAAATTAAATTTAAAAAATTGCGAATTGTTTTCAAATTTTACTTATTTTTACTAGTTTGTAATAATTAAGTCATAAAATCTTAGCAATTAATCAATCCTCTTGGGTCATCGGGGATAAAGAAAATTTCATACCTCCTGAAAATCTCATACAAATTATAAAGTGATTGGACGCTAAATGTAATCCATACATAATAAATATGTATTAAATGTCAAAATTAAATAACAAATGATTTTATTTTATAACAATAAGGAACTGTTTTCAAAATTGTATATTTTTACTAGTTTGTAGTCTTTCAATTATGAAATGTTAAGGGTGTATCAGTAGTCCCTCTGAGTCATCGGGGATAAAGTAAATTTCATACCTCCTGACATTCACAGAGAACTAATAGAATGGTTGAATGCTAAATGTAAATCGTACTGCTTGTTTCTTTTAGTCTAGGATACCAATATATATAAATTAAAATGTTGTTTTGTTTATAATAGTCACAAAAAGAATTGTATGAACAGGAATATTTGAAAAATTGTAAGAAAAAGAGAAAATATTCAGTTAAAAAATGTCCATATAAAAAAATGAGATAGTACCTATTTGGCGAATTCTTTTTGAAGTTATACTTCTTTTGGCGCGTTAGGGAAAAATGATGAGAGTAAATTTTTAAGATGCGCGCGCACACCGTCACGAAGAACCGACACCCTGAAGTTAGCTATAGTCAACATTTTTTATTGTTAGTGTCGTTTTTTCTACAAACGTAGAATAAGGCGAAAGATAAAATTTTTGAAAAGATATTTATCTTGTTACGCCTAAGAAGTATAACTTCTAACGCGTGTACATAAGTACACACACACACACTTTTTTTTACCGTGTTTGTAATTATCAGGACAAGGTTTGTGTTAAAGAGAATGTTTCGAAAACCTGTACACAAATATCAATAATTTGGGTTAAAAATATATAAAAAAAGAGTGTGAGACAGAGGTACTAGATATTCAAAAAATTTTGACAGTATTAATGTTCAATTAACGTATTATTTCATTACATGGTTATACTTTAAACGAAAGATTTCTCTAATTAGCTAGTCTACTATATTACCCACAAAAAGCATAATCTATTCGCCTATTTTATTTATTGTGAACAATGTTTTTAAAACTAATCATTTTCTATATATGTATACCCAAATCTATATTCACGTATTAGTGACTTTTATATAATGCTCATGTAATAAATACTTCAAGGGAAAGAGAAGTGACTCGTATCAAATAGCGTTCACCCCTCTCTTTTATATTGCTAATTCCAAAATATCTCTGTGCGAAACGAACAAAATTGAAAAAAAAATCTATATCCACGTGACAGTCAAATCAATTCGAATGACGAAGACCAGCGAAGGATGGAAAATATTTCGAGAATCAAAGAGTACACAAACATCATTCAACCCTCATGACCGTTCTCAACCCCGTCGAACCTTATATCCCCCCTAAGAACCTGTATAAATTAAATATAACTAACGGGCGATATTAACTGTTTTAGACACTAACGACTCTAAAGTCCGTCAGCTTTGGGGTCATAGACCAGTTCATCTGTCCGCCTGGTTACAGTCTCCAGTCTGTGGGGACCTGTGCCTGTTCTTCTTGTGATTTTCCACGTCCAGATGTAGGAGGCATCCGACTGCACCAAAGTATCTTTAAATTAAAAAAAGAGGGTGCTTTAGACCACACGACTGAAGTAAAACTTCTTTTGCTCCATCAATATGTATATATTTCTTTATTATAGGAGGCAAACGAACAAGCGGGTCACCGATGGTAAGTGATCACCGCCGTCCATAGGCAATAGCAACACCGAGAGAGTCGCCAGTGCGTTGCCAGCCTGTGTTTGGGGGAGATGGGTTGGGAAAGCGGGAAGGAGAGGGAAGTGGAGGTGGTCCTCCGGCGCTCCGCTATAGATGTATATATGCATAATATATACGTATATACATTATGGACTTTCATTGATAATACGAAACGTCACTCTCTCTTTCTACCTTCATTAACTCATACCTCACTCTCAACGTTCCGTTCACCTCGCCCGATCACACGTTTTCGTAACGCTCTCGTCACGCACTCACCAGCTTACTCCCCAAGTCAAGCGTGAGTAAACAAGTTTTATTTCAGCAAATGAAATAGTGAAAAAATCTCTCCCACTCCGTCTGCGTCTTTTATTATCTTGTACTGTGGTAAAAATAGAAATAACACACCGCTTGCCCCATTTCTCCATGGGAAGAAAACACACAAAGCTGAACGCTTAGTGCTTATAAAAATGATAGTTTCTTAACCATCATAACTGTATATCGAATGAAGCTATAGTGATAGTCTTTATTTTGGATAAAGACCAAGTGTCTGCAAAACAAATGGAACTAAATCTGTTAGGTAGTTTTAGAGTGAGGCACGCACAAAGACGGATCACGTAACGTCGAACTTCGACTATAGAGAAAAGAAATCTTTTCCAATTTGAAAAAACAATGAAGAGATAGTGTGTTTGTTGGTTCTTATTATTCCTAAGTCATGTGTTCTAGGATACACAATATATTCAAGGGTAAAAAGTCCCCCCACCCTTTCCCCTAAGAACTTCTGATACGTGGTCCCCTCCAGATCGGCTACGACACTGGTTGGACCAAAACCTGATCTATTGGTAAAGAACAATGTGATTGAAAATGGTAAACAAGCCAAACCAAGAGGAGGAACTGTTTTATAAGAGCATGCTATCAGAACACACCTACAGGTTGTGCTTGGTTAACGATTCTCATCTGGAAAGTGATACACAGCAAAAAAAAAGTTATGGAAAACGCACCCTTCATGTTCGAGGAATAACGCCTTCAGAGCACCTCTCGACCAGTAAGACATGGCATACGATAGTAACTTCATCGAGAGAGGGTTCACCCGTAGGAAGTTCCCGCAGAAAACCACCTGGGGATCAGAAACAATTTTAATAAATCAGCTATAGGCCAATGTATTTTGTACAACACAGCACAGAAAGCGAAATATTGAGATTCTGCGATTATTATTTTTGAAACGAGGATCATGTGCCTAAAAAGTAAAATAAAATTATCGAAATGTAACTAATAATCTTTGCATGATAAGCGCGCATTGCGGTAGCACAGCATCCTATAAAGGACCACTTTAATCGTCATCATTATCATCATCTTGTAAGAGACCCACTGCAGTGTCATTAGCGTCTCCGTGAAGGCAGGTATGGGCATATAATCAACATCATTAACATCAGCCTGTAAGAGACCCACTGCAGTGTCATTAGCGTCTCTCTGACGGCAGGTAAGGGCATATAATCAACATCATTACCATCAGCCTGTAAGAGACCCACTGCAGTATCATTAGCGTCTCTCTGACGGCAGGTATGGGCATATAATCAACATCATTATCATCAGCCTGTAAGAGACCCACTGCAGTGTCATTAGCGTCTCCGTGAAGGGAGGTATGGGCATATAATCAACATCACTAACATCAGCCTGTACGAGACCCACTGCAGTGTCATTAGTGTCTCTCTGACGGCAGGTAAGGGCATATAATCAACAACATTATCATCAGCCTGTAAGAGACCCACTGCAGTATCATTAGCGTCTCTCTGACGGCAGGTATGAGCATATAATCAACATCATTATCATCAGCCTGTAAGAGACCCACTGCAGTGTCATTAGCGTCTCCGTGAAGGGAGGTATGGGCATATAATCAACATCACTAACATCAGCCTGTAAGAGACCCACTGCAGTGTCATTAGTGTCTCTCTGACGGCAGGTATGAGCATATAATCAACATCATTATCATCAGCCTGTAAGAGACCCACTGCAGTGTCATTAGCGTCTCCGTGAAGGGAGGTATGGGCATATAATCAACATCACTAACATCAGCCTGTACGAGACCCACTGCAGTGTCATTAGTGTCTCTCTGACGGCAGGTAAGGGCATATAATCAACATCATTATCATCAGCCTGTAAGAGACCCACCGCAGTGTCATAAGCATCTCCCCGAAGGAAAGTATGGGCATATGATCATCTCACGCCAGCCCACAACGTCTTGCCGATTTTAAACGCCAAGAACCCACATTTCTATATTTTCCCACATAGTACTATCTAGTACATTACTATGTGTACATAGGAATGTACTAGAAGAACATTTATTTCTCAGGTTCAGGTTTCCTCACGATCTTTCCTTGCATCGTCACCTGATACTGTTACCAAATCATTGGTACGTGCCGGAATTTGAACGAAACGACATTTCACCTATCATCATGATACTGTGCTATAATAAACAACCTTCAAAAAGGAAGCGAGAAGAGCGTATGTCTCACTGCTCTCCAATACCTTATAATCTCCCACTCTACTCGACACAGTGCCTAATCCCACCACGTTTTCTTACTCAAAAAAATTGCGGGTCACAATTTCAAAGAGATCCCATACGAAAATTCACTTTAAAAAAATGACCAGCGTCTAGCATTTAATATCGATTATTCATTTATGTTCCGCGCCAAACTTTTCGACCGATCTACGCACATCTTTACATATATATATATATATATATGACGGAGAGCCAAAAAGAACGCTATGTTCAGGGACGCTTTCCTCCTCGTACATTCGTTATATTTTTTCATTTCATCATACCATTTTCGACATATCCCCGTTCGTAATTTACAACTGATAAACCGATAGAAAAACCTCTCGACTGCCAGTAACAATTGTTAGAAGCTTGTCACTCTTTAATCGCCTCTGTATAACGCTGCGACATATATATATATATATACACGCCGAACAGTGTTCAGCTCTCATAAACAAAAGGAAGTACATGATACAATTTACCTCCGGCGCTCTCACTGGCCGAACGAAACGCAACAATGCAAGCACTTTCACGTCGGTTTTCTATGAGAGGGTGGAACTAGCCCGGGCGAGCCGACCCATTCATGCTGAAACCAGCAATAGCTTCAGCGTGGCTCTTCCACTTATGAAGTTTTGGAAATATGGTAGAAATGTAGCTGCAAGGAGTCAACCAGAACCAGCTAAATTTTGAAAGTTGTCTAAGAGAGGAAAAAGTCTTGGAACCTCTGGTTTCGCGGTTAGCGTGTTCAGATACCGCGTCCAAATAAAAAGCCCATTTATTCCAAAACCAAACATTCGTTAAATCAATACAAATGTTTTAAAAAAAAGTAATATTATTAAGTTAATATATATTGTATGTGATTATAAATTATTTGGACCCCTCTCGGGTAAAGGCCTCCTCCAGCTCCTGCCATTTATTTTTGTTTATTGCTGCGTTAGGCCAATCTGTTTCTATTTTACGGAGGTCATCTGACCATCTCGTGTTAGGTCTACCTAGTCTTCGTTTTCCAATTGGACCCATCCACATCGTAGCAACTTTAGTCCACCTTTCCGGTTGCATCCTTGCAACATGGCCTGCCCATTTCCATTTTGATCTCAAGCTATACTGTAGAGCATCGATTATTTTTGTTTTGGATCTTATGCTGCTATGCAGTATCTTGTCTTTTAGTTTTATTTTTAATATGTTTCGTTCTATTGCTCTTTGACAAGTCTTGATTTTTTGTTGTGCTTTTTGTGTATATTTCCAAGTTTGGCTACCGTATGTCATGGTTGGGAGTAAACATGTGTCAATAACTTTCTTTTTCAGATTAAGGGGGAGTTGGCTTTTTAAAATCTCTTTCATGCTCCAGAATATATTCCAGGTTTTCTATTTACCAGGTTTACTCTATTTCGGTATTTTCTATAAAAATCGGTGTTTCGGTATGGTTCGACATCACTTTTGTTTTTTGTAGACTAATTTCTAAACCAATTTCTTTACTAGCTGCATTTAGAGACGTTAACATAAATTGCAGGTTGCTTGCTTTCTCTGAAATGAGAACTATGTCATCTGCGAAACAGAGATGTGTCAGGTTTTGTGTTGACATGGTTATACCCCTGCCTTTCCATTGTAGGGCATTCATCGTATACTCTAGAGCTGTTATAAATAGGGTTGGCGACAGTGGATCCCCCTGCCTTACTCCTCTTTCTATTTGTATTTCCGGTCCGGTATTTTCAAGCTTAACTCTACTCGTGCAGTTTTCATAAATGTTTTTTATTATCTTTATATATGTAGAGTGGACTCTTGCTGCTTTTAGTGACTTCCAGATTGCGAAATGTTCTATGCAATCGAATGCCTTTTGATAATCGACAAATGCAAGGTAGAGTGGTTTTCTGAACTCTGTGTATTTTTCTATTAGCTGTTCTACTACTTGCAGGTGGTCAATGGTACTGAAACCTTTTCTAAATCCTGCCTGCTCCATTTTTAGGAAGTCTTCTATTTTTGGTGATATCCTAGCCTGTAGACTAGCTGAAAACAGTTTATACAAGCTAGGCATTAAGCTTATCGGGCGATAGTTTGTAATGTCCGTAGGATCGCCTTTTTTATAAATGATCGTTATGTCTGATTTTCTCCAATCGAGTGGTACTCTTTTTTCGCATATAATTTTATTGAATAGAATCGTTAGGGGTGTGAGTATATATGGACAACTATCTTTTAATAGATCGTTTGTTATACCGTCTGATCCAGGGCTTTTTCTTGTTTTCAGTTTCTTTATAGTTTGTATAATTTCTATTTCGTCAAATTTGCTTATTTCTTCTTGTTCCTCTTTTTCATCTGTTTTTTGGTCGTTAGTTTCAAGGATAGCTGATGTTCTAGTTTTGTATAAGTCTTGGTAGAATTTTGTTGCAATTTCCTGTATTTCTTGTCTAGTTTCTTTGTATGTAGAGTTTGATTTTAACTTTGATATCTATGTCTTGCTTTTGTTTAGCTCTTGGTATGCCCTTTTTGTGCTCCCTGACGCAGTCATATATATATATATATATAATAATTCATCTGCCCGTGTGTGACTGGGTTCCTCCTAGACGGCTGGACGAATTTCAATGAACTATGGTGTGTGTGTGTGTGTGTGTTCAGGTGTATTAAAAAATTATATACATTCACAATTGAAACCGGTAGGTGGCGTTGCGGTTGAATTTTAGTATTTTTTTTACTATTTAGACAGGAAAATCTTCTAATTAAAATACCGTCTTCTAATTATATTTCCAAACATGAAATTTCTTTAAGAAACTTTAAACCCGACCGCAGCGCCACCTACCGGGTACAATTAAGATATAAACTCACTCGTTCGATATGCTCGTTGGAGGCACAGAGCCTCGCGATGGAGCCTATATTGTTGGTGATGGTGACGAGGGTCGCACGAGCGAGGTCCTCCCTTGATATCTTCGAACGTCTCTCCGCAGAGCACATGTGCCCGAAGCTGTTAGAACACTTGTCTTTCATTACCCAGACAAAATGACGGTAAGTGGTAGGTCGATAAACGACGGCCACTGTCGTGAAAATGGCTACATGTTTCGAAGCGATGATGGCTTAATCGATAGCATGTTCGGATTGAGTCAGAGTGACCCCGGTATAGGAAAACATTGTGACGAAACTGTAGCATGGTGGTAGAAGACCGCCCTGGCTCCCTAACGCTAGACTGATTCAAAAGAATCGACTATTTTTTTTCTCTTAAATATATCGAAAATGTTGTGGGAAATGATGAAAAAAAGTGTGTGTACTTATGTACACGCGTTAGAAGTTATACTTCTTTGGCGTAAATCTTTTCAAAATTTTTATCTTTCACCTTATTCTACGTTTGTAGAAAAAACGACACTAACAATTGAAAAAAGGTATTTAATATATTGAAAGTTTTAATACAAAGACACAAAATGTTGACTATAGCTAACTTCAGGGTGTCGGTTTTTCGTGACGGTGTGCGCGCGCATCGTAAAAATTTACTCTCATCATTTTTCCCTAACGCGCCAAAAGAAGTATAACTTTAAAAAAATCCTGTGACAACCACAGACAGCCCTTAATATTAATTTTGAGATATGCCGCTAGGTAAATTTCAATTTCCCATATGATTAACATGGGTTATTTTTTTGAGTTTAGAATTTTATAACTCTTTAATGGTTCATCAAAAAAAATAACAAATCATTTTCTTGTATAAAATTGAGCGCTCTATAAAAAGGCTATCCTATTTTTTTTAATAAACTGACGCGTTTCGATTTTATTCAACTTTAAAATATAATTTACTAGCTGACCCGTGCAATTTCGTCTGCTTCGAATTGGTTATGTAATTATTTACGACATCACATTAGAAACCTCAAAAATAACAGTATTCCTCCACTATTTAATGGATGTTATTATACATAAAAACCTTCCTCTTCAATCACTCTATCTATTAAAAACCGCATCAAAATCCGTTGCGTAGTTTTAAAGATTTAAGCATACATAGGGATATAGGGACAGAGAAAGTGACTTTGTTTTATACTATGTAGTGATAATATTTTCTCATTTTTTCCAATTTTTTGACCGAAACTATCAAGTTTATCAGAAGTTGTTGTCGAATCAAATCAATGTATGTAATGTATCAAAATAAGTATCCTGTAAACATTCGGTTAGCGAAAAAGGCCGTTACAAGGGCGACTCTCATTTCTAACACTAAGATGAATTTCATCGCGATTTATCAATTCCCACTTCATCAACATGAGAATTTATTGTTTTTTACAACATATTTTCCAACATATTCCTGTTGGAAATAGAACACTCTGCAAAAAACAACTTTTGTAACTAGTGACCCGAATTATACATTTTTTTAATACCCACTGACCCAGTATTTAAATACTAATACCTACTGACCAACTTTACATTTTTAATCCACACTGACCCAATATGAAACATACAGACAGCATTTTAATTAGTCCGTAAATATATTTTGTTAGTGGAAGACATCAACGATGCATTATAAAAGGGTCGGAGGAATTTAACTAAATTTAAAATTACTTGGAACTTTCTTTACTTGTATTCAAATTATGTAGTGACCTTTATGACTTTGAAGTGACCCGTATCGACTTGCGATCACCTCTCGCTCACAACATCTTGTCAATTCTGAACATACTTATGGGAAAACAGGAAGAACTATTAAGAAGATTGATGACTCCACTGACCTGCTGGCGACCAGGTCCCCGGGCAGTCCGAACCTCGCGTAATCCCCACCGTATATATCCCGGACCAGCTTATCCACGGTGATATTGTCCCCTGAGGCGGCCAGGGATATAGCCTCCTCGAAACTACTGCAGCCGGTTAACAAACAGCACAGCCCTAGGAAAGTACCTCCCCCCAAACTGTCGAAAGACATCAATTTATGATACCGTCAATGGTCAAGACAAAGTGATTGACCAATTTGCGTTACCACTAAATCAAAATCGAGTATCACGATGTTTGTCCACGATGAACTCCGAAACAACTCAAACGATTTTCGATGAAAGTCGGTATTTCTGTATAATTCGGTCCAACAACGGTCTCAATATTTTTCAATCACAACTTAAATTATTGTCAATGTTGGTTATTGTATATAAATTGTAAGTTCCATCAGTCGCAAACAGATGGCGCTTAAATTAGTTTGTCGACAGAAAACTGTAAGACCGACTGTCATAGATATCTCATAGATGGCGGCAAGTTTTAATAACGCGTGTTCTGGGCAGGTTGGAAGTGTCCTTATAATACTAATTAATGATGTTTAAAACCTAGGCAATAGATATTGAGTAACTGTAATAGAAATGCCTTGTAAATTACACTTTTTTCTATTCCATATTTATTTTCTTTTTTTTATATTTTCTTATAGCTATATGCGACAATTTACAAATGGCATTAGATCATGTCTATGTAATGTATTTTTTTTTTGTACAGCTGTAAGTTTAACGAGGGTTAAAAGCAGTCACCTGGTCCCGCTGACTCTGTAGTAGTTGTCGGGAGCGTTCACTACCAATAGGGAGACTCCGCTGCCGATGTTCACCAGCAGGAAGGGATAAGGCGCCGAGAAGTCGAACGGCTTCCGTACGTACTGACTCAAAGCAGCCTCAGAGTACGGGGGCTGAATAGACCAATAAAAATAGTCCTAATTTTTAAAGGTTCCAGAAGAATCTCTAACTCCCATCTATAGGGTGTAACGGTACCTACGCATTAAGCGGTTAACCGCAGGATGCGGTTGCGCTTGCGGTTAACCGTACGGCGGGTAGGTGACCGCATTCCGGCTAACCGCATATTGCGTGGTACCCTTACCCCACCACCATCTCCAATGATCACTCAATTAACGTAAGATCGTTTTTTTTTTAATTTTTTGGCAACGAATCTTCTAATCCAAGATTATTACTGTCATTCTCGAGTGGGTAATGATGTCACAAATTTCTGATGGTGGCCATCTTGTTAAAACTTTTCAGGGAGTTTTTGTAGCAAGCCAGAATCTATGTGCCGCGGTTTTATTTCCCATCCACTTTAATTGGGCACAATAACCGAACTATATTACGTCGTAGAATGCCACTAATATTGCAAAGTATAGAGTCAAATAACACAAGACTATGAATAAAATATAAAGGCCACTATATGACATTCCAAGACCATAGAGCGCCGGGAGCCCACCACCCCTTCCCTTCCTTCAACGCGCCAACCTTCCCCCACAGGCTGGCAATACACTTGCGACTCACCTAGTGTTGCAAGTATCTATGGACGGTGGTGATCACTTAACATCAGAACCGGTGTTTTCAACACCCTACCCGACACAGTGTTCACCCCCACCTCTTTCCGTGACATAAAATCGTTTAGGATCAAAATTTCAAAGCCCTCACATAAGGGAGTTTTATATGTTCACCCACAAAATGGCCGATGGTGCAATACAAGTTTGAGAACCTATGTCTTCATTGACACAATCACACGTCACAGACAAAACGAATCAGCATATGTGTCCTTACATTTCGAAATGTTTATTTTTTTTAAACGTTTCCAGTATTTATACACCGGGAACGGTATCTTCGTATGTGTACAGATTTGAAGATGTTTAAAAATAACGTAAAATATTAGGAACGGCTGTTATTGGACACAGATATATTATAGAACGGCATAGAATACTCACAGAGTCACTAGCTTGTTGGTGTACTGGGAGTTCGTCCGGAGGGGCCCAGTAGTAACACTCCTGGGGGTTCATAGAGTCGACGAACTGGACTCCGGCTATGAGGGCATCCAGTTCGTCCATCTTCGACAATCGCATATTTACCTCCTAGAAAATATACCATACGTACGATCTATATATACAGGCTGAAAGTTTAGACAGTAACAATATTTATGGAAGACACTCGGCATTAGAATCAATTAAAAAAATAGGTTAATATTTAACCTAATTATCTAGAAACATACAAAAATTATACGTAATCTTCTACGCGTCTATGTTAAAGCATAGTGTGTCAGTGACAGTTGGGTAATTTCACTTTCACTAGAAAGTAAACGTGGGAAGGGCATGAACAAAACAAAAGGGTTCATTGTCCGTTTTATTATCGAAGGTTATTAACTCCGGGTCATCGCTTACAGCTTTCGGCACCGGTCATTGCACCTAGGTTTATTACATTTGTGTTTATACTTTTGAAAGTCTTAGAACCAACTATAACTTAGGTTCTCTTTGTTCCTTATTAATATTTGTTTTGATATTATTACTTTATATGTTAAATACCACAAACCTTTCACTCTGAACTTTATAGATTATTCTGGGAAAAAAATTTTGCTGGTATCTACTAATCTATATATATAAAAGAAAGTCGTGTTAGTTACACTATTTATAACTCAAGAACAGCTGTACGGATTTGGCTGAAAATTGGTGAGGAGGTAGCTTAGAGCCAGGAGACGGACATAGGATAAGAAGACATGTGAAGAAACTGCAGCTGACAAGAAACATGAGAGTTGCATTGCTTAATGATACATCTACTGAAGATTTTTATGAGCAATTGCTGACTATTGGACTGACTATGATTCCTTTACAAATAATTTCTGTAACTTTGTCTCATCAAAAGACGAACTCATCATCAATGTATTTCCAAAATTCAAAATACAGGAACAACATTTTTTTATTTGTATTTTCTATTAAACAATTAACTTAATAAATTCAAAAATTTGATTATTTATTGCCTTTAAGGCGGAACAGAGTTCGCCGGGTTAGCTAATAAGTAATAAAATACATATCAATCACTTTTAGTAACGTCAGTTTCTCTGTATTAAATACTGCGGTCATGATAAAATTTAGTCATTGTTTCATTAAAATCGCTCCACTCTATTATAAGTTATCGTACTTTTAATGGCGACGCGACTTAAGTGCGATAGAAAAGTATATAAGTAAATGGACTTAATAAATTCAGATGACTTTATTAGTCACCGTTATTTTTTACATTAGTACCACGCGGATGGAGTCGCTGATACAGCTAATTACCTTAATGAAATCCTCTTCGAATTTATAAGCGCCTCCGCCTGTCGCGTATATGGTATTCACGAGGTCGGCCATGCCTTTAGACCTGGCCAACTGGAGGAATGCACCCACTTCCGACGTAGGGAACCTGATGAAGTGGAGCGTCCCTCGTCTACCCCGGATCGTTACATTCTCCATCTGGAAATAGTCATCAGTGAACTTTGCGTCATGACATGCTGCGTAGGCGTCACCGACCGTATTGCGCTTGCACGGCTTTTGCGTCGGACTAGCGACGCGTCGTATAAGGGCCTGTGTTGATGTTATATTGATATGTCGATTGATCAATAGACTTTATAAAAATGTAGATAGGTAGGTATTCACGAAGTCGGCCATGCCTTTAGACCTGGCCAGTTGGAGGAACGCACCCACTTCCGATGTAGGGAACCTGATGAAGTGGAGCGTCCCTCGTCTACCCCGGATCGTTACATTCTCCATCTGGAAATGGTCATCAGTGAATTTCACGTCATGACATGCTGCGTAGGCGTGACCGACCGTATTGCGCTTGCACGGCTTTTGCGTCGGACTAGCGACGCGTCGTATAAGGGCCTGTGTTGATGTTATATTGATATGTTGATTGATCAATAGGCTTTATAAAAATGTAGATAGGTAGGTAGGTGGCTGAAGCTATGAGCTGAAGCTGGTTTCAGCATGAATGGGTCGACTCGTCCGGGGTACTATCTCCCGATACACAGAAAACCGACGTGAAGTAACAGTGCTTGCATTGTTGCCTTTCGTTCAGTCAGTGAGAGCGCCGGAGACCCCCTCCCTAACCTTTTCCCCAAACATACACCGACAACGCACTTTCGTCTCCCCTGGTGTTGTTAGTATCTGTGGACGGTGGTGATCACTTAACATCAGGTGACCAACTAGTTAGTTTGCCAGCTATGACTAAAAAAAAACGTATATAATGATTATTGCTCCGAGTGCTAATAGATATGGAAACCACACTAATGTGAACAATTTCTATTTACAAATTTAAATAATTCACACTTTAATCTATACTAATATTATAAAGAGGTAAAGTTTGTGAGTTTGTGACGTTGTAAGGGATAATCTCAGGAACTACTGAACCGATTTTGAAAACCATTTACCAATATAAAGCCACGTTATTTGTGATTGTCATTGACTACATATAATCACGCTACGACCAATAGGAGCGGAGTAACAATGAAAAATGGTTTAAAATCGGGGCTATTTTTCCTTTTGAGAGATTCCGCTGCGTCTTAGCCCAAATTAACTATTCCACGCGTACGAAGTCGCGGGCAGAAGCTATTAACTAATTATATTATCTATACTAATATTATAAAGAGGTAAAGTTTGTGAGGCTGTAGGGGATAATATCTGGGGAGTCGGAGAAAAAATGGTCAAACGAAAACGTTTCTTACGAACGATGAGATATATATGACTGAGTTCTAGAGAAAAGTTGTAGCTTGATAATGCCTATTACCGCCCAACGAAGTGGGCACGGGTCAGCTAGTTAATTATAAAATTCAAAACAGAACACAGTTATTCTATTGTATTGAGTTCTCACTTCTGACCGGCAGTCCTTATGACCGTCTTCGCTTTTTTTTTTACCTTTTTTAAAGGGGTAATGACTCATTTGACGTCGTTTGAATACCACAACGACCTTAGCGTAGGAGTTGGAAGTTTTGAAGATAATAATCATAATGAAACCAGAGTGGGTTATTTCCGACTCGCACGGACTACGGTGTACCATACTACCCCACGGTGTACCGACAAGCAATATTTGTTGAGGCGGCAAGGGCTCGTACTAGCTACTCAATCTTCGACAGCTGTCCCAACGGCCCGCTCGGCGGAACGTGACCGCCGGGCTCCTGCCTAACAGGGAGACAGGCTGAGTACACTCCAGCTGCCTCCTCTCGTCAGCCAGACCTGTGCAATGAGGAGATGCGTCCACCGGCCCATCCCCTCAGGTACAGCTACGATGGCGGAAGGAGGCGGTCGAATTGCCGCCACTTACTACCGAAACCTAAGCTAACCGAACCGAGACGGAAAAATCAAGAAAAATAAATCGGTTAGGTTAGACTTGCGAAACAAAGACAGCACTGCGGTGGCGTTAATACCTATAAGTAAGCAAGTACTTAAAATAACTGCAAATAGACAAGGTACATATTGTTTAAGGATTCCAGACCTGCAGATGGACGTCCCGTCTCCCAGTCTTCCCATAGGCTGAATTCCTCGTGAGATAACGTCTTATGTTCTTCAGTACCTCCGTCTCCTTATCCAGTTCCCGTCGGTTCGTCTCCCTCGGCTCGAAATAGACGAGCTTCGTCAGGGTCCCTCCGATGTCCATACCGAACCAGGGCATAGCTGGCAAGTGACGGTACAAATGGAAATAAATAAGTTTCCTAGCAATTTCTGCCAATTATTTCCTGGTCTAATAAGAATCTGGTAAAGGGATACAATTTCTAGATGATACCAGAGGAAATTATATAAGAACAAGTGCATTATGTTTGGGCGTTATCTAAAGCTTGCTTGGTTAATCATCTCTACATCAGCCTGGCCACTACAGGGCCATAGGCCTCTTCCAGGAGGAAGCTATGGACCACGCCAGCCCACGACGTATTAGCAATTTCAAACACCTATAAATCTACAATTCTATACCTTGCCACATACGGTGATATTACAAGAACATTTCTCAGGTTCAGATTTCTTCACGATGTTCCTCCTTTACCGTAATTCCACGCGAATTAAAAAATAAATTTTGGTTAGTTGTAACCTATGAAAAGTCGAATAAAGAGACACAATTTTCAAATTATACCGGAGGAACAAGAACATTTGCCTAATGTTTGGACATTTTATAAGACTTGTATAACCAGCTGTAATATGCAAATTAGAAATCTATCGTAGCATCTATATCTGTGTACAGATGACCGCACTCGTGGGCAACATAATTCACAAGTTTTAAACCAATATTTACCCACATCTGGCGCTGGTCATTCTATTGGGCTTGGACGAACAATTGTGTTTTTGAGAGACATTTTTTTGGCAACCAATCTCCTAATAGATTATTACTGCCAATGTTCATTACTGAACATTTCAATGTTCTAATAGGTTGGTGGCCAAAGGTGTCAGAACTTTCGAAGGAGTTTTCGTGGCAAGCGTCTTGTTACAATTTTCCATGGAGTTTTTGTGTCTAGTCAGAGTCCAACCACCGTGGTATTATTTCCTACCCACTTTACTTGTGCACAATAACCGACCTATACTACATAAAACATCACCGATATTACAAAATCCACTACATGATATTCCAATATCCCGTCCGAAACTCCGAGTGATGTGTTTATATGGCAAAATAAATAAACGTAACTCACGAGGCGCATTATTATCAGGCGGTGTCGGTGGTCCGGGCTCGGACACCTTCGTCACGCAGTTACCTTTACTCATTGTCCTGAGCAGCGGATAAGGTGTTCGTCTCGCTTTCTTAAACAGCTTACTTCTGTCGAGTGAAAGAGAAATATATACCAAAGTTAATCTTACTTCGTATTTATCACATTTATATGATAATTTGCTGTACCCGCGACTTCGCCCGCGTAGAACCTGATGTACAAAGCAGTGACTAATAAAGTCATCTGAATGTATTAAGTCTAATTACAACTCTTCCCTCTATCTACTTTAGTACATTAAATTAATTAATTTAGTACATTCAATAAATTAATTAAAATATGCATTACTCACACTACTGCTTCAATATTACACAACATATACACACATGTAAATAAAAAAGACATTATGACATCTGTCAATAAAGGACTTCAAAAATGGTTGTGAAGGAGGTTGCTATGCTCGACTGTATGTATTATTTTACTCTTACGTTCCAATTACCCTTTTTCATTCTACATTCAACTCTTTAAAAAATCAATGAACTATGGTCGAATGTCGGCCACTGGGCGCTCACTAGTATTAATTTATTACGTCCATTGGATTATCTACTTTTCTCTCGTACTTAAGTCGTGCTCTCATTAAAGTTACAATAACTTTTGATAGAGTGAACCGATTTTAATGAAACAAAGACTACATGTTACTCGAGGATATGTTTTGTGATTTTCTAGAAAAGGTTTTATCATGAACGCAGTACTTAAATAGTGCTGCATGTACAAACAAGAAGACAGACAGACAGACAGACATTTCTAAAAATGATTGATGATTTTACTTTTTCCTAGACACCGGCAACTATTTTTTTTTCACAAAAACCTAAAAAGTACAAACGCGTTCCATTTACATTCTTATTGTATGTTTAGATTAGGGTGGTTCATTTCCGCAAACATTTTTTTTTTCGTTGCTCATGCAAAATATTAATCTACATATAGAAAAAAAAATCTCACCAAGTTTGAGCTCTTGATATTAATTTTAAGTACTTACAATTTAAATTTAAAGATTTACCATTCAAAATGCATGTAAAAAAATCATTTTTTTTTTTTTTTCAAAAAGCGAATATATATGTTTATTAATATTTTGCATGAACAACGAAAAAAAAAAAATGTTTGCGGAAATGAACCACCCTAGTATAGATGTAAATAATATGGCTTGTTAAGCACCAATGAAAATTGATCTAACAGTATTAGCAGTGTCTGGACTGGAATCGAATAACTTTTTTAAGCATAATAAAGCAACAAACGAATCCATAGATGAAGTGTCTGGGGTATCACATTCATGGACCTCTAAAACGATAAACATCGTCCGTGCCACATCAGTTTTAAATGTGATAAAATATGAAGTTTCGTACGCGATAACACCGATGCCACACATCGGACTGCTAATGAAAGTACGACAATTTCCAACGTCCGCTGCACTAGCAACGCCTCTCAAACTGGAAACACGTTACGCACATATGGGATGTGTTCCGATAGGCACACTTGTGAGGCTGTTTACTAATCTTCTACACCTTGTAATAACATCAGATTAAATCGCTGCCAAACGGTGAACCTTTATAGAAATCCACATCAACTTCGTAGCAGCAGTAGTGGTAACGCTGTGTTCTGATGAGAAAATTATGGCTTCCAACCTACGATCAACAATAACTAGATATCGGGTCGACGTGAAAAATACGTCTCGTTAAATAACAGCTCACTTGAAATGTGAGCTTTTATTTTGTTTAGTTTGTTTGAAACAAAGCCAATGTAAGCACGTTTCACAATGCCGCAGTGTATTCAAGAGATGCAAAAATAATACTCGAAAAAGCAATCGAACGGCCGGAGTATCTTACTTTCGCTAAATACATGTTGAATAAGTTATATTAGCTTTAAACTAACAAATAATATCAAATTTTGAACAAAATTACCGATTTTAAATCTGTGGTCGAATGTTTGGCCAAGGCTCGCTTGCCACGCACAAACTCGAACAATAACGGGTAAAAGTACTTTGTCCATTGCGTGTTAAGGTTGAATTCACTCTAAATGTTGTTTCTGTTGTCTTTTCATTTGTAAGTGACGGGAGTAATTTATTGCTTTGCTCATTTTATCGTAACTATTAAATAGTATTTTGAACATTTGTGACTTTATTACTAGGTGCCATGGTTGTAATTATGTTGAACTTAAAACTGTTTTCTCCCTTTCTAAGTAAACAAATAGCTACATAAGTATATATTTACACGGACAGCAGTTAGCTTCGATTTTGTACGTGTCCCTTTATCTAGTTATTGTTGATCGAAGCTTCCAACACCGTTCTAATAAGTCAACAATTTATCAATGATCCCTTTTTATATTTTTTATGAATATGAGAATGATAAAAGGAAACAAAAATGATTAATAAAATAGAAACCTTGGCAGAAATCGAGGGCTGGTGGGGAGCGGCGTCGCGCGGCCTTCGCGACCGCACGCCGCTAGACACCCTTCACAACGATGCAGCCGCATCTGGAAACAACAAACACCAAATAAATACATACTAGATCTTATTTCTTTTCAATATTTACTTGATACGATGATACATTCTTATGTCACAGCATATTGATACGATATCTAACGAGACAACCGACTTAGGCAAGCGTCAGACTTCAAATCAGTGTGACATGTAAATCATTCACTTAACTCATGTAAATAAGGTAGTTTTTAGATTTTGGTAAAAAAAAATTGAGCCGTCGCGGGACTCCTGGCAGATGTGAAACATCGAAATTATACGAATCTTAAATTCTCAAATTACACTATAAGTATGCGAGCTCAGTGCGGCAAGAGAGAATGCACACAGTCGCTTGCGTATGGGGTCGCATCGCCACGTCTCACACACTCGCCACGTCAACAATCAGGTCTACCCGCGCCTAAAGATGTTTTACATCAATAATTGATTTTTTTTTTTCTCGAATGTTCAAAATCTTACAATATTAAAATCACGTTTGTCATTTGAAATTAACGCCATCTATTAATAATATTGAGAACTAAAACAAGATGGATCTATTACGATCGTGTTATCTTTACTTAGTCCATTTCAGTAATAACAGATGTCCCACACCTCAACATCGCGTCGCCACGCCAACAATCAGGTTTACCCGCGACTTTAGATGTTTCACATCAAAAATGTTGTAGGTGTTTAGAAATAAATAATAAAATATATCTCATTGAACACGTCACTGGTAACGTACTGCGTTCATGATAAAGCCATGGTCAATAGCGTAGACAGTTCGAAAAAAAAGTGCGTGCGTACAAAGTACACATGTCAGAAGTGAAACTTCTTTGGCGAACTAATTTATAAGAAAAAAAAAAAAAAAAATAATAATAATTAAATTAATTAAATGTAATTTCGTTAATTTGAATTGAATTGAATTGTTGAATGTAGAATGAAAAAGGATAATTGGAACGTAAGAGTAAAATAATACATACAGTCGAGCATAGCAACCTCCTTCACAACCTTTTTTGAAGTCCTTTATTGACAGATGTCAAAATGTCGTTTTTATTTACATGTGTGTATATGTTGTGTAAAATTGAAGCAGTAGTGTGAGTAATGCATATTTTAATTAATTTAATGTACTTCTAATGCATTTTATATAAAATAAATAGCTTTCTGCACTTCTCCTCCATATAAACTTTAACTATGCCAAGTTTCACGTTCATCCGTTCGCGCATTTTTCTCAAAAAGGGATACAAAGTTTGGGCTTCACGTATTAATATATAGATGACGTTATTGGTTAATGTTTTGTACGTCACGTTCTGTTGATCCTGATCACAGTTAGTGTTTGACTATATATTGTGAATGTTCTACAAGGTGATATCGGAACAAGTTGAACAAGTCCAAAGGGGATTTCCTTGAATATCCGCGTACAATAAATACGTAATTTATGCGACAAATTTCAACATAAACAAACGGTTTAATTTGCACAGTCCTCGCCAAATTTTATGACCGCTCTGAATGTACTAGATGCGCGGTCATTACCTGGATAGGTTTCGTCACGTTAGAACTTTTTTTAGGCGCGTTGAGCCGTATTTTTTTTGACAGGAGATAAGATTTATAAATTGACTACGCTATTGACATGGCATGGTCTTAACAGCTTCACCGGACTACTAACGCGAGCGCTGAAGACACTCGCCGATTTTATTTGACAACTGGCTCAAGGGTGCACGGCACACCTCGGCTTGGACTGTTGCGTGATACATGCAATTCGCGACCTATCTTTTTTTTTTTTTTTTATCGTGGGGAAATCCCTTATGGATACACCACCCTCTCGGGGGAGAGGGTGGGTTATGTCCGACTCGCACAGACTAAAACCCCACGGTGTACGTCGTCCGCTATAGTTGGGGCGGCACGAGATCTCTATAGACTTCATCGTGCCGCCCCAGCGGTTGGCCCAGCAGCAAAGGCGCTGCCGCCGGGCCCCGTCTTGTTGGGAGACAGCCGTGTACACACCGGCCATCTCCTCCGTCCACCGGACCTGTGCAATGGGAAGATGGGCCCCCCGACCCATCTTCCCTGGTCCGGTTACAGTGGGAGGAGGCGGTCAAACTGACGCCTCCTCCTGCCCGTCCTCCGTTGGCGGAGACGGCCACTTTGAGGGTCATGCTCACGGACCCTCTCCGCCGCCTCCTTCTGCGAGACGACTTCCTCACAGAAGGAGGCCATTGCGCTCCAGTTATTCTCACTACCGAGCATGGCCGCAACCACGCTCGGCAGTGAGAGGTCTTGCCCTACCGCCGCAGCCAGAGTGCGACGTTGCTCCTCCCATGCAGCACACTCAGACAGAGTGTGCTGCGCGGTGTCCGGGTCAACGCCGCACTGATGGCATACGGCGGTCGGCTCCCTGCGTGCTAATTCGCGACCTATCTGAGCTAAGCTAAGCTAACTATTCATACATATATGAGTTGTTGAAACATATATGTGGACCAAGCATACATACCTGAACAACTCTTATATATATCGGATAATTTTCTAAACTCTTTCAGTTCGATAAGGGAAATAAAATAAAACCCTTCCACCTGCATGTGTAAGCGTGTGTGGAGGTGATATGTGTAATGTTGTCGCAGTGATGTGAGATTTTGTGTCACTGTATCGCGCGAGCGGCGCACTCGAGGGCTTCACGCCGAGACGGACCTAGGCTTGAGCCGCTGCCGAGGGGGGGCCTAATCTGGATAGCGTCATGACATGTTAGTAAGCGTGACCGACGGTATTGCGCTCGCGCGGTTTGCGTCAGACTAGCAATACGTAGTATAGCAACCTGTGTACATCGAATATTGATATTTTTTATTGAGATTATGTAACCCGTCATATGTTTGATGAATTAATAAAATGTATAAAAAAAATATATAATCACTAGCTGGCCCGGCAGACGTTGTCCCGCCCCGATTATAAAAAAGAATCTGGACAAGTTATATACAAAAACGTTCCTCATGAATCACTTTATCCACTGGTAGAAACCGCCTGAATATCCGTTCAGTAGTTTTTGAGTTTATCGCGAACAGACAGACAGACAGACAGACAGACGCGGTAGGGGACTCTGTTTTATACTATGTGTAGCGGCGCCGTGCGTGGCACGCTACTTATTTTCGTAGACATTAATAAAAGGAATTTTGCGTTTAATTACAATTTTAATGCGTGTAACAATATAATGAATGCGCGCGAATCGAATGTAGTTCTGCGAGTGAAGTTCGTCCGGATGCAACTTCAGAGCGGTTGATGTTTCGTTCCGAAACACTATGTGGTGCCAATAGATGTGAAAGAGAGATTTATGATAGTAAATTCAATTTGCAAAATATGAAATTTAAATAATTCACACTGTTAATTAATTTTAAAATTAAAAAGGCATCCCAGTTACTTCATTGTTTTGACTTTTCATTTCTATCGACAGTCCTTATGACTGCTTTGACTTTTTTTTATTAATTAAAATGTTTTCCTATGATAGAAAAGTTTCACTTCTATCGTGTGTCTTGACGACACAAGCTGTTTTTTCTTGTTTTCGTTTGTTAATAAATATTATGAGACTTCATTAAAAATCAAAAATAATAAATGTTTAAAATTTTTTTATTAGAGATACCTTTCAAACTAGAATGTATCGTGCAAATTCTAGGAAAATATTCTATATTGTGTCATCGCAATGCCTACACTATCGGCGATAAAACTAAATCGTTTAAGTACGTACCTGTGACGTAGTCAAGTGAAACTGATACCGAGTTATGAGATAATACTTAGTCGATATAGTGATGGGACACTATCGATATCGGTATTCGAAGAGTGAATTCAAAATTAAAACGTGGCGCTATATGTGACACGTTACTTACTTACATTGAAACCAGATGGCAGCACGGTCGCGCGCTCATATATACATAATATCTATTGAATGATTTTTATGATGCTTCTTTTTAAGGATTGCACTAAACGTGACATGGCTACATTCAATATCCCAAGCGGCCAATGGGAGTAGCTAGCCTTGGACCGGGGTAAATGGTGTCGCCTAATTCACGAAGGCCAATCAAAGCACGACAAGACCTGGTTTCGGCAATTGGAAGAAAAACGCATGAGGCGTCACGAGCGGGCCTCCTACCCTCGTCCCCCGTCCATCTGGGGGTACAGATGTACATAATTGCCGAATTTGCGGCCGAGCGATTCGTTCCCGGATCGGTCTTGTCAACCATTTACGAAAGTGCCGCCAGAATGCTACTTAAATCATCTGTTACAGATGAAAAGGCCTATGATGATGATGTTGATTTTTATTATTGCTGAAATTAGTTTTGTTTTTTTTTTTTTTAATTTTTGATTGATTTGTTTATAAACTATTTACTTATTGACAAAATCAAAAATATTTAAAAAGTTTTACTTCAATCGCGTGTTACGGTTACACGCACTCATTTTTTTTTACCAATCGCGTTTTAGTTTTATTAAGCTTTTAGTAGATTTATTTTTAGACTCAATTTTATTACAATAGGCTAAGTTTAGCCCGTGTTATTATAAAAAAAGTTAATACGTATTAAATAATTGGTTTAAAAAAGTTTCCTAATAAATGCACCGCGCTCGCCCGAGGCAAGTTCGCGTTATCCTTTTTCACAAGTCTCACCTAACGTAACCAAAGCGAGACAAAAGAGTAAGATGGCGAACATTCAGCGACCGCGGTGCATTTAATATGAGACCTTTTTAAAGCCAGGGCTCAATACGTATTTAACTTTTTTTTTTTAAATAACCGAAAATGTGTGGTTCTCAAGTCTCTCTTTTCTGTTTACTTCTTCAATTTTCTTCTATAATATTCATCCTCTGCGCGTTCATATATCGTTTTGGGCCTCAACTGAAAAACAGCACTACAATATTCCCTTATACCTAATACTCATATTTCTCAAAAATCCTCTATAAGATCGCTCTGACGTCATTTCAACGCTCAAAACCAAATTTGTTCAAACTTTGTCAGTTATTTTTGCTTATATATTTTTTTAATTATCCATTTTACGATAAAAAATCATAGAAATACAGTTGCAGACAATTTAATTTCCTAAAAACTATATCTTATAAAATTTTGTGTAGGGTTGCTTGTTTACGAGATACAGAGTAAAAACCCTATGCAACCCTTTTTCCAAAATGGCGGCCGGGGGACAAGGGTGACAACCACACAATCTTAAGTTTATACTAACAGAACAAAAATAAAATGGCGTCCTCTGAAAAACGCAACCCTAAATGTAACTATTCAATGGACTGTGTAGAATGTAGTTGGATGGGGTTACCAGTTGTTGAACATTCCCATCTATATATATTTTAGTTATCTATTCCTATAGCATTTTTGTTACAACGATAAAAACTAATTATCTTTCTTTTTTTTATCTTTAGACAATCCCTTTTTTTATATCATAGAAGGCAAACGAACGAACACCCGATGTTAAGTGATCACCGCCGTCCATAGACACTAGCAACACTAGGTACACCCGGTAAGGGGTGTCGAATAACATCGAAGACTTGAGACACCCAAGCCAACCTCACCTGCACGTGGTGCACCCTGCTGAATAACGAACGACGCAATGCCGAAAGCGGGGAGGTAGGGTTTTACGGACTGACTGGGTCGCAACCACCATGTATATGGCGAAAAAGCCCGTCATAGTGATTCGCTTTTGCGGGTCGCGTTTCGGTATCAGCCTGTGCATAACCAGCTTTTCGCAGGCCGACATGACAGCGGCGACCGGCGATGGATAGTGTGTCACTCGGTGTTCGCCATTGTTTTTGGATTGTCCTGTGCTTACCATCAAGCACAGTCCAGTCATTTTACCGTGCTACTAAAAAAAATCGTAAGAGCGACGCCAGCCTGTGTTAGGGGGAGGGAGGGGAGGGGTACCTCCGGTGCTCTCACATACCGAACGAAACGCAACAATGCAAGCATTTGACGTCGGTGTTTCTGTATGTCGGGTGGTAGTACCGGGAGCGAGCCGATCCATTCATGCTGAAACCAGTAATAGCTTCAGTGTTGCTCTACCACCTACAAAAAAAACCCTTACAAACTTTCTCATTTATATGCGTAACGTGATAAATATCGACTATCGGCAGTACAACCCTAGAGTGCTATCTATAAAAGAATTTATGGACACCAACAAACAGATAACACAGTTTATCGAAACCAGTCTTATATCTAATGCAAACAATGTCCGCGCGAAGATATAATTCGCTGCGAAAGTCGATACTTTTGCAACTTTAATCGACTGCTTGTAAAAGGGCTATTAAACGAATCGGTGGAATATAAAACAAGATAACGATTGACTTAATTCACTGCATCTACACATATATAAGAATATAAATACAACGTGTCCGTACTTTTTAGATTTTCCGGGAAAAAAAAATTGTTGCAGGTGTCTAGGAATCTATACTAATATTATAAAGAAGTAAAGTTTGTGACGTTGTAAGGGGTAATCACGGGCCCATCTCCTCATTGCACAGGTCCGGCGCGGCGGACGAGGGGGGGCAGCCGGTGTGTACCCGGTCTGTCCCTCTATAGGTAAGAGCCCGGCGGTCACCTTCCGCCGGGCGGAGACCGTGGGGGCGGCTCTACAAGGTTGATTAGCTTGAACGATCCCTTGCTGCCCCCACAAAACGGCCTGTCGGTACACCGTGGGGTTTTAGTCCGTGCGACTCGGACATAACCCACCCTCTCCCCACGTTAAAAAAAGGAAGTAATGGTCAGATTTGAAAATTTGAATAATTCTTTCAGTGTTATTCATCGATAATGGTTATAGGCTATATATCATCACGCTAAGGCCAGTAGGAGCGGAGCACAGATGAAAAATGCTTCAAAATCGAGATGTTTTTTCCTCTTGAGAGCTTCCGCTGCGTCTTAGCCCAAAATAACTATTCAACGCGTGCGAAGTCGCGGGCAGAAGCTATTAACTAATTACATTATCTATATTAATATGATAAAGAGGTAACGTTTGTGAGGTTGTAGGGGGTAATATCTGAGGAGTCTGAGAAAAATGGTCGAACGAAAACGTTTCTTATGAACGCTGCCTTAATTATGAGATATATATGACTGAGTTCTAGAGAAAAGTTGTAGCTTGATAATGCCTATTACCGCCCAACGAAGTGGGCACGGGTCGGCTAGTAAAGACATAAAGTTTGGGAATTTGTGAGGTTGTAGGGGGTAATCACAGGAACTACTGGACAGATTTTAAAAATTCTTTCAGTGTTAGTGTCAGTGTCTTTTTCTCATAAAACGCAAGGGATTCTCCAGGATCTGCCTGTTTGTCTGTCCCTTTAAACACGTATTACTCTGAAAGTACTGAACCAATTTAGACGAAATTTGGCACAGTAATAACCAATATTACAAGGTTACATCTAGGATACTTTTTATCTCATAAAACACAAGGGATTCTCCAGGATAACGGACGAAAGTAAAAAAAATGTAGTTCATGATATTCTTGACGAATTTTGGTAAATTTTCTTTGTGCTATATATAGCAGACAGATTAGCTAAAAAATTAAGCTATATTTCCATATGCTACTTCAAAAAAAAATACCAAAAAAAAACGACCACCGTGATTCGAACCGTCGGCCCCGTCGAAACATTTAAAGCCCCGTACGTTACAACTGAGCTACGCCTACATGACATTTCTGTACGTAATTATCGACCACGTATGAAACATTTATGTAGACGAAACTGTCACTTATGTTGTTACATTTATTTCATTGTATAAAAAAATGTTTGCTAAACAAAGGTGACAAGATTTATTTATTTATCTATACTATAATAAAACTGTAACAAAGCCAAATCTGTACATTACAAGGTTACATTTAGGATACTTTTTGACCCATAAAACGCAAGGGGTTCTCCAGGATAACGAAAGAAAAGAAATTAGTTAATGTAACTAGACTTTTTTGCGACACCTTAGTATAAGAGCCAGCAACGTTGGAAGAACGAGAATTTGAGAAAAGTTGGTTCTTTAATATGAAGATATATTATGCCCTTCCAAACACGATTCAGGATACCTGGTAGCCGGTTAACGTTGTATTTTTTAATGCGAATTACACCTTTACAGATCAACATTTTGATTTATAAATAATTTAAGGAACATTTTTTGTCAGTAACTTTTATAAGTTTAACGTTTATACGTTATTAAAAACATGAATTTTTCACTGCCAGACAATTTTGTTATTGACAATAATGTGCCTGGTGATATTCTTTATAAACAAAATAATTCATTTCAAACCATTTTATTTTTTCCCTTGCAAAGAACATATTTCATTTTGTTAACCAGGCTCTTCCACAATTATGGCTATCTTTATTATACAGCCAGTGTTGCGCTAAGCTAGAGTTATAACTAAGTTATTCTATACATAGGTTTTGGTAGGGGGTAGAGCCACGCTGAAGCTATTACTGGTTTCAGGATGAATGGGTCGGCTCGCCCGGGGTAGTACCACCCTCTAACAAAAAGCCGACGGGAAGTAACAATGCTTGCATTAGTGCGTTTCGTTCGATTAGTGAGAGCACCGGAGAGGCCCACCTCTCTTCCCCTTCCTCCTCTCCCCTTCCGCTTCCTCCCCCTCCAACACAGGTTGGCAAGGCACTTACGACTCTCCTGGTGTTGCAAGTGTCTATGGACGGTAGTTATTACTTAACACCAGGTGACCCACCTGTCCGTTTGCCTCCTATGACATAAAAAAATACATTATATTTTTAATTTACCCTTTTTTATGTTGAAATAAAATAATATTAAAAAAAAGTGTGTGTGTGTACTTATGTACACGCATTAGAAGTTATACTTCTTTGGCGTAACAAGTAAAAATCTTTTCAAAAATTTTATCTTGCGCCTTATTCTACGTTTGTAGAAAAAACGACACTAACAATAAAAAAAAGGTATTTAATACAATGAAAGTTTTAATATAAAGAAATACAAACAACAAATACAAAGAAACAAAATGTTGACTATAGCTAACTTCAGGGTGTCGGTTTTTCGTGACGGTGTGTGCGCGCAACGTAAAAATTTACTCTCATCATTTTTTTGTTACGGTGTGCGCGTTCATCGTAAAAATTTACTCTCATCATTTTTCCCTAACGCGCCAAAAGAAATATAACTTCAATAAAATTACAGATATCTTAACATGGTTTGAACATACTTCTTTATTTACAAAAAATTGCATCGGGCACATTATTGTTAATATCAAAAATGTCTGGCAATAATAAATTCACGTTTTAGTAGCGTTTAAAAGTTAGTGAAAAACAAAACATTCTAAAATTATATAAAGTTCAATATTTTTGCCTGTAAAGGTTTACCAGCAGCCTATTCGCTGTCAAAACCGTTGCCTAGCTCTTAGACAAATAGTCACAGGCAAGTGACAGATGACACATGTTGCTCATATCTTTTTAATATTTATGTTTTTCTTTAATACAATGTAGTGTGAAAAAGTTTTAATACAAGTTGAAAATAGTTATGATGTCATTCAGTGTTTAATTTATCATTATTTATTTTATGAATATATTTTAACGTTTAAATTACAATTTAACTCTATCAACTTGATATTTTATAATGTAAACTATACTGAGCGTATAGTAAACGCCTACAAAAAAGGGAAAGGAACTACGTTCCAACTGGAGGTCCATGGACCTCTCAAGCTTTTTTTACATTACTGCCAATATACGTAGGTTAGTTTTTATTTTAATTGAACCCGGTAGATGATGTTACGAACGGGTTGTAGGCTTATTGGGACATAAGTTACTGGGACAACGTACTGGGAAGACATTTATCGGCAATATATGTAGGTTATTTGTTATCTTAATTGGACCTGGTAGGTGATGCTGCGAACGGGTTCAAAGCATATTTTAAAATATTTCTCACATACCAACTGGGTATATGTTTGAGTGAGTCCCTGGATAGTTGGGATTCACAATTTGAAACAGTAGGTATCGCTGCAATCGGGTTTTGAGATGTATTTAGATTTTTCGCGTTTAAAAGTACAATCGAAACCGGTAATAACCGATTTGGTGCAGACGAAGTCGCACGGGTCAGCTAGTTTGATATAAATTTAATTGTCATGTATTAAAACGCAATATATCTTGTTCAATTAATTAACAACATGTGTTGTTTATACAAGTGCTGTTATCGGAATTCAATCGTATAAGGTTATTAATACTGATTGGCCTCGCCGGTTACATAAAACCTGGGAAAATTCTTCATACGATTATAGTATCAAATAATTAACATGTTTCATTTTTATACCTTAATAAGAAATCTGTTTGAAGTAAAAACTTCTACAGATCTTTATAAGTGGTAGAAGCACGCTGAAGCGATTACTGGTTTCAGCACAGAAACACCCACGTGAAGTAACAGTGCACGCATTGTTGCGTTTAGTTGTAGGTGGTAGCGGCACGCTGAAGCGATTACTGGTTTCAGCATGAATGGGTCGGCTCGTCCGGGGTACTACCACGCGACACACAGAAACACCCACGTGAAGTAACAGTGCACGCATTGTTGCGTTTAGTTGTAGGTGGTAGCGGCACGCTGAAGCGATTACTGGTTTCAGCATGAATGGGTCGGCTCGTCCGGGGTACTACCACGCGACACACAGAAACACCCACGTGAAGTAACAGTGCACGCATTGTTGCCTTTAGTTGTAGGTGGTAGCGGCACGCTGAAGCGATTACTGGTTTCAGCATGAATGCGTCGGCTCGCCTCCAGGGGCAACAGCTGGCGGGTTATGCCGCGATTCGTACCGGCTAAAAACCCCACCGGCCGCGTGGCGCGAAAGTGTGAACCAGGGTTTGGATCGCGTGAGCATTCTCCGCGCCCTGGTCACGCGCTCAGATCGCCCGCAGGTGGTAAGTGGGTCAACCTACGTCTCGAGGGTGTCTAGCACCCTCATGCCTCCTCTAGAAGCAGCGGTCTGTGGCCCGTACTTCATTCGACGGGTTCCCATTATGACAGCGGGCGCCCCCACCCACTGCCGGGAAATTACTCCACTGCCGTGAGAGTTAGCGAATCACAGCTACTGCAATAAGGTACAACTTGCACGGTACCATAAGAAACAAAGACAAGCACAGAGAGAAAAAGAAAGCAAGAGCAACTGATCCGAAACCAAATGAACCAAGACCAACCGACCCCAGACAGTTTAACCCCGGACCAACCGACCCACACGAACAGGGACAAACCAACAATCGACCGCGGATCTCCACATATGGCAGGTGGAAGTGCCGGAAGAATCCGCGAGACCGACGCCGGACTGACCGCCAGAAAAAAACGGGATACACAAGAAGCAAGGATCTCACAAACACAAGCTGGACCAGCCGACCCAAGACTGATTGACCTGAGACAAAACGACCCAAGACCAATCGAACCCGAGACCGACCGACCCGACACACAACACAACACAGCCGGAGTCCCACATCCCCTAACGCAAACATAAGCCGGCAACGCACTATCGACTACTCTGGTGTTCCTAGTGTCAATGGACGGCGGTGATCACTTAAAATCAGGTGACCCACCGGTTCGTTCGCCTCCTATGATATAAAAAAGGCGCGTTGAGTGATATCTTTGGCAGAAGATAAATTTATAATTTCGCGTAATGAGAAGCATAAGTGGCCGTATTGCGCATGCGCGGCTTGCGACAGACTATCTACGCTTAGTATAGCGACCTGTGTACGTGTACTATTGCTATTATGTGTTGTGTTTCTGTAGCCCATCATATGTTTGCTTAATTAATAAACTGTATAATTACATACGTTATGTTAAAATACTTCAATTATTTTTGTGACTTTGGAAAAAAGAAAGGAGTTTTTTCAACACTACTGGTGAAAAACAGACAAACTTTTAAACTCTATGTTTTAATATAAGAAAAGAAATGTTGCGTTTACGCTATTGAGACAACGATAGTTTCGATGCTCATTACACATTGGCCAAAACAGGACAATTTTTCCGGTATTTTAGGTGATGCCGCATCGTTAGATCATTCATGGCATCCCTTAGACATACCGTAGTCCGGTGAAGCTGTTAAGACCTTGCTAGGTCAATAGCGAAGTCAGTTCGAAGAAAAAAAATAAAAACCTTTGACATACAACACCTGCGCTATAATAAAAACCCTCATAGTTATTTATTGCGATTAATCTTTTTATTACTCTTAATCTTCTTACTTATTTTATTGTGACGTCTAATCGTTTTATTGCCGTGTTTAATTATTTTACAATTGTACCAATTCTTATATTATTCGCATATTCCGTCAAACTCAACACGTTACATTAAATAAAACAAACTTCTCCGCCACTGTTCGCGATAAAGTCAAAAACTACTTAACGGAGTTTCATGCGGTTTGCACCATTAGATGAAGCGATTCTTGAGGAATATTTTGGTATATAATCTATGAAAGCTTTTTATCATTATCAGAGAATATACTATAGTATATATATATATATATATATATATATATATAGTATACTAGCTGATTCGGTAACGCGTTGCTATGGTTCAGTTATTAGATGCTGAATTAAATAAAACCCATGCACCGTAAAATAAACTGGAGTTGATAATAAAATTAAAATGTGGCGCCATCTATGAGATATCTATAACAGGCGGTCCTACAGTTCTCTGTTAACAAACTAATATAAAGCGCCATCTGTTCGAGACTGACGAAACTTACAATTAACCACAATAATCAACATTGACGATAATTAAATTTGTAATTTAAAAATATTGAGGCGATTAATCAAAATATGAATTATGGTATATCTCAAGTCGGACCAAATTTATACCTTTAAAGCAATTCTTGTATATTTTTATATTGTTATACATTCATGATTTCGGCGACGATAAATCGATCTAGCTAGATTTCGTTCATAGAAAACTTTTTTTATCCGAGTTTTCAGGCAATGAAAAAATATAGCTAGAGCATAAAGGTAAATTTCGCTACCGCTGTTAAAACAAAAATAGCTCAGATGGAAATCAGCTCCTTCGGAAATCCGTCTAACTCCCAGTTCGAATCCGAGCGACAGCAAAAGAGGTCTTTTTTTAATATTTTTTTTGTATAAAAATGCTAATTTCGTGAGGCAAACCTAACAGTATATTTTAAATAAAAAATATATTTTATAATTATAGGAGTGATTTTTTTAAATATATTTTGTATGATAAAAAATGCTAATTTTGTGAGGCAAACCTAAAAGTTTATTTTGATTTAAAAATGTTTTTTAAAAAACCGAGCCAGGCTCGGTCGTCCCGGTACTGTATATTTGGTTACCAATTACAGTCCGGTGAACTACAAGAATGGCATAATGATATAAGCAGTTCATTTCCAGTGTTTTGAGTTCATATCGCACATAGGACAATTATTTGTGTCGTTACATTTCAAAAAACTGGAAATATTAAAAAAAAAAATGTTATAGGAAAACATTTTGGTATATAATTTGTCAAGGATTTTTTTATAATCAGGGCAGGACAACGTCTGCCGGGCCCACTAGTTTATATATAAATGCCAACGTACCATGAATATCTCGGTTGAGTAGTTTCGGAGTTCATCGGGGACAAACATCAGGACACTGGTATTTTACATATATTTATATATACTCCGAGTGTACAATAGATGTGAAAACCAGTCTGGTGTGGATTATTTAAATTTACAAATTGTCAAACTTAAACAATTCAAACTTTGATTTAAAAATTGATCAGTTATTTAATTCTTTTGAGTTTCAACTTCTGTTGGCAGTCCTTATTTTTCCTTATCCTCGACTCGTTTTTCTTTTATTTCGTATCTAACACTAATATTATAAAGAGGTAAAGTTTGTGAGTTTGTGGACATTGTGGGGGGTAATCTCTGGATCTACCAAACAGATTTTGTAAATTCTTTTACCAATAGAAAGACACGTCATCTGTGAGTGTCATAGGCTATAAATTAACCGGAAAAATGCAAAGAATTTTTTGTGGAAGTCGGATTTGCAAAGTAAGTCGGAGAAAAAACAGTCGTTTCATACGAACGCTGCCTTAACAATGAGAGATATATGATTGAGTTCCAGAGAAAAGTTGTAGAGCTTGATAATGCCTACAAAAAAGTCATCGACAGCATATGTCTAACTTCAAAGGTTTTTTTTTATCAGGGCGGGACAACGTCCGCGCATGCCTTATAGTAAAGATGTAAAGTTTCCGAGTTTGTGAGGTGGTAGGGGGTAATCTCAGGAACTACTGGTACCTGCACCGGTTAGCACGCAGGGAGCCGTGAGCACTCTGTCTGAGTGTGCTGGGTGGGAGGAGCAACGTCGCACTCTGGTTGCGGCGGTAGGTCAAGATCTCTCACTGCCGACCGTGGTAGCGGCCATGCTTGGCAGTGAGGAAGTGTCAAATGCAATGGAAGTCGTCTCGCAGGAGGCAGCGGAGAGGGTCCGTGAGCAGGATCCTTAAAGTGACCCTCTCCGCCAACAGAAGACAGGCAGCAGGTGGCGGCAGTTTGACCGCCTCCTCCCACCGTAGCCGGACCAGGTAGGATTGGTCGGGGGCCCATCTTCCCATTGCACAAGTCCGACGGACGGAGGAGACGACCGATGTGTACCCGACTGTCTTCTAACAGGACGGTACCCGGCGGCGGCGCTCTCGCTGCTGGGCCAACCGCTGGGGCGGCACGATGAAGTCTATAGAGATCTCGTGCCGCCCCAACCATAGCAGCAGACGTACACCGTGGGGTTTTAGTCCGTGCGAGTCGGACATAACCCACTCTCTCCCCCGAGAAGGTGGATAAGGGATTTCCCCACGTTAAAAAAAAAGGAACTACTGGTCCAATTCGAAAAATTATATCAGTGTTATACAGCTCATTTATCGAGGACGGCTATAGGCTATATATCATCACGCTAATAGCAATAGGAGCGGAGCACCAATGAAGAATATTTTAAAATCGGAGATTTTTTCCTCTTGAGAGCTTTTAACACGCAGCGTGTTAGCGTTGGCCCAAAGTAACTATTCCACGCGAACGAAGTCGCGGGCAGAGGCTAGTACCGTATATGTTCGTAATTATGTATGTCTTCTGTGTGTCTGTTTCGCAACACAGCTTCACGTCAACGATTACATAGTTCACCGAATGTCGTAAGTGAGACAATTCGACGCGTGATATATTTAATTCATGATTCCAAAACAAATGAACTAACTCGCTGACACGTCATTGTTATTCATTGCGGGAGTCACTTAGTGCATTGGACTAATTATTATTTAGAAACTAGCTGTTGCTTCCAACTTGGTATGTATTTTTGTAGGTCAATTTAATACTTCATCGGCCTGTAAGAGAACCGACTGGAGGGTCATAGGCCTCCTCCCGAAGTTATGTGCTTGCATACTCACAACGACAGACAATTGACGTATCGGCGATTTAAAACTTTGAGAAATCCAGTTTTTTTTTTTAATAATAACACGGCAAAATGACTGCACCATGCCTGATGGTAAGCACAGTACAGTCCAAAAACAATAGCGACCACCGAGTGACACACTATCCGTCGCCGGTCGCCGCTGTCATGCCGGCCTGCGAGAATCTGGATATGCACAGGCTGATCCCGAAACGCGATCCGCATAAGCGAATCACTATGACGGGCTTTTTAGCCGTATACATGGTGGTTGCGACCCAGTCGGGCTGTAGAACCCTACCACCCCGCTTTCGCCATTGCCTCGTTCGTTATTCAGCAGGGTACACCACGTGCAAATGCGGTTGGCTTGGGTGTCTCAAGTCTTACCATGTTATTCGAAACCCCTTACACCCTTATACATATAAACCTTCCTCTTGAATTACTCTATCTATTGCTGAAGAAACTGTATTAAAATCCGTTGTATAGTTTAAAAGATCTAACGGAACAGACAGCGGAAGCGACTTCATTTTATACTATATAAAGATGAAATAGGTATCATTCTATATCACTTTAGCTGAGTACATTATTTTTCAGTCTTTGTATGTTAATTTTATGACCTCGGGGTCAGGCGGTATCGTTTACATAGAATTAAAACTGAATTTTCAATTATTCTAAGTAATACCTGTAGCTACGTAGGTAAAGATTTTGAACGTTTTTACAGTAATATTACCCTATTGTCTTTAGGAGCGGATTAATTATTGTTATCGAGGGTAAACCGTGTCGCGTGACGCGGGGTAGCTATCACTAGGTATGCCCACGACTCCGTCCGAGTTGAACGTAATGTAAAACAGTGGCTAATAAAATCATCTAAATGTATTAAAAGTCCATTTACTTATACTAGTGGGAACCAGTGGTCGACATTCGACCATAGTTCATTGATTTTTTAAAGGGATAAATATTATAATAATATATATTATAATATCATTGTTGAATGTAGAAAGAAAAAGGGTAATTGGAACGTAAGAGTAAAATAACACATACAATCGAGCATAACAACCTCCTTCACAACCTTTTTTGAAATCCTATATTGACGGATGTCAAAATGTCTTTTTTATTTACATGTGTGTATATGTTGTGTAAAATTGAAGCAGTAGTGTGAGTAATGCATATTTTAATTAATTCAATGTACTTCTAATGCATTTTATACAAAATAAATAGTTTTCTGCGCTTCTCCTCCATATAAACTTTAATTATGCCAAATTTCACGTTCATCCGTTCGCCCAATTCCGTTAAAAAGGGATACAAAGATTAGGCTTCACGTATTAATATATTTACTTACTTATATACTTTTCTCTCGTACTTGACTCACTTCGTCATTAAAATTACAATAACTTTTGATAGAGTGAACCGATTTTAAGAAACCCAAGACTACATATTACTCGAGGATTTGCTTTATGATTTTCTTGGTAAGGTTTTATCGTGAACGCAGTGATGCTTGTTCAAGCAAACAGACAGACAGACAGACATTTCTAAAAATAATTTAAATATATTTTTTTTTTTATAGTAGCACGGCAAAATGACTGCTCTGTGCCTGATGGTAAGCACAGTACAATCCAAAAACAATGGCGACCAGCGAGTGACATACTATCCATCGCCGGTCGCCACTGTCATGTCGGCCTGCGACATGCTGGATATGCACAGGCTGATCCCGAAACGCGACCTGCAGAAGCGAATCACTATGACGGGCTATTTCGCCATATACATGGTGGTTGCGACCCAGTCGGGCTGTAAAACCCTACCACCCCGCTTTCGGCATTGCGACGTTCGTTATTGAGCAGGGTGCACCACATGCAGGTGAGGTTGGCTTGGGTGTCTCAAGTGTTAGATGTTATTCGACACCCCTTACCCCCCTAAAAAGAACAGATACGTTCGATTTACATTCTTATTTAATGTATAGAAAATCATAAAGCATGTAACATCGAGTAACATTCAGTCTTGGTTTCATTAAAATCGGTTCACTCTATCAAACGTTATTGTAATTTTAATTACAGCACGGCTTAAGTACCAGAGACATGTAGATAAGTAAATGGACTTAATACATACAGATGATTTTATTACTCACTGTTATTTTGCATCAAGTTCCACGCAGACGGAGTCGCGGGCATAGATAGTTACAGCTAGATGACATAACGACGAAATCCTATACATTTGAACAGATACAAAAGTCATTGAACTATATTTAATACGTGCAATACAGTTCTAGATTAGACATTGAACGTACCTACTTAGTGCCAATAAGGAAGTTAATTATTTTTACTTCAACATATTGTTGTCGCGTCTTTATAATCATTTATGTGTAACGCAGGATCGTAGCTAGTGTTAAAGGGGGGGCCGAAAACAAAGCTTTTTTTTTATATACATCATAGGAGGCAAACGGACAGGTGGGTCACCTGATGTTAAGTGATCACCACCGTCCATAGACACTTGCAACACCAGAGGAGTCGCAAGTCCGTTGCCAGCCTGTATTTGGGAGAGGGGGAGTTAGGGAAGGGGGTAGGGAGAGGAGGCGGGACCTCCGAACCGAGACCGAACGAAACGCAACAATGCTAGCATTCTTACTTCATGTCGGTGTTTTTCTGTGTGTCTGGTGGTAGTACTGGGGGCGAACCGACCCATTCATACCAGTAACAGAAACCAGTAGTAGCTTCAGCGTGGCTCTACCACCTATAAAATTATTTGGAGGGATGGGGTGCTGAG